>CM076577.1:1440604778-1441013184 GCA_034641835.2 Pinus albicaulis
GGGTGTTAGATTGAAACCGATCAGAGGGCTTGTTTGATTTTTGCAAATGTATGTTTACTTTTTAAAGGTTTATGGTCATTAAATTAGACTTAGGCAGGGGTGTTATATGCACGATGAAATGAAAAGCCTCATCAGCTTCAATCCCTTTGGGAATATTTTTTCTGGGTTTGGTGTTTTGACAACTCCTATTGGGCTTTGACTTGATAATTCTTTCAGAGGGCCTTGTCTCTGAAAGCCCCATATTATCACTTTGGATTGTAGTCTAAACAGAAAACATAAATGATAAAAGAAAGCAGGAATTGAGAGAATCTCTAGGTTGGTTATGACCCTATTTTTGGCAGAGTAACTGGTATAAGGTATCATTCTGTGTTTATGAAATGACAACTTTTAATCTCTGATAAACGAGAAAATAAGATGGGGTTGAGGGACTTGCCAGGTCTTTCTTCCATGTGATCAAAATTGGTTTCTTCATGTATTTTTCAATAGAAATTTCGCAGGTGAGTAAAATCTTTAACTTTCCTATGTAATTTCTAGAGCAATTGCCTACTGTTGGTTGATTTCGCACAGGAAAGTCAATTTCTTAAATTTTTGTTATATGTGAAACTGGATAATTTGATATGAAATTGGATTGATGGATGGGCTGGTTGATTTCAGAAAAAGATTATCAACATAATGATGATGTTTTATAGGATCTCAGACTGGAGATTATTCGAAATGGGGGTTTACGTTTGAGAAGCCGATTGCACTGCAGGCTGGAGAGAATCATATTGCCCTACTAAGCATGACAGTTGGATTCTAGGTTCAATTCGATACCTGAACGCTTAGAGGATATAAATATTGAAAGTAAAGTTTATTGCTTTTAAATGAGCAGGGACTTAAAATTTATCTATTACTGAGGCTATGAACTAATGTGAATTGATTTCTTTTGGTGAATAGAACATCGGAGCTTTCTTTGATACATGGCCGACGGGAATAGATGGTCCTGTGAAATTGCCGGGACTTAGAAATGCTCCAATGGATTTGAGCTTCCAGACGTGGTCTTACCAGATACTTACTGCCAAACTAGGTTATGCTATCCATTTGTTTTTTGCCCATTTCTAACCTGCTTTTCATGAGTAATAATCCCAGCGAGTTAGTATGGCTGTGGTATATGAGAGGTACATCCCTTGTGTTGTGCTCTTTGGCTTTTTCCATTGGGATAATGTATCGAGCTGTGAACTCTTCTAGGGAACTTCAAAAATTGCACAAGAAAATTCAATTACAGATAATTCATATTTCTTGTTTAGAGAGTAGTTACCAAACACTGGGGGCTATCTATCCATAAATTATGGCAGGTGGAGAACATGTTTCAAATCCTTTGCTCATTGTTTGGCCTTGGGTCTTTTCATACATTAATGGGCACATGCACTTACCTCGATTTTTCTGTATGTTTACAAATTAAAGTGTATATTTTTTTAGAAGGCATTTACTCTTTCAATGAACAAAGGCATGATTAGCTTTTTTTTACTCCATAATATAGTCTCTACATTTTCTCTCTCTATACATGCTCCTTGACAACAATTTTGCTTCTTGTTTATGCTTTTACAACATTATATACCAAATGTTTTTAAAACAAAAACATGATTTTAATAATTTCTTAATCCAAATCTAAATATGAAAAACAGAGAGATCCAGAGCCATATATACTAACAGTTTAAACATGCTCTTTACTGATGTACAAAAAGCATCCCCTACATTCTTCTTCTTCTTTTAAAAACATACCAACTTATTCCTACTTGTATGGCAAGAAAAAAAAGCACAAATGGCAAGACTGCTCTTACAATGCAGATGCGACCATGTATGCTTGAAACTGAAGGTAATGAAGGGAAGGAAGATGAGTCTGAATTTGATGTTTGAGGATACATGGAAATAATCTTATTGTTTACTGCTTCTGGTGTAAGGCATACCTTTACAAATGAGATTGCAAGAACCGAGATGTAATGATATCCACTGATGAAACTAGTCCTCTTGATCCTGCAGATTCCGAACCCATCATTCAAGGCTGTTGCAGCAGCACAGGACCTGTCCTCGACCCAATTTTCCATACAAGCCTTGGTGTTGAAATAGTCATACACATCGTGAGGAGGAAATATTCTGAAGTACAACAACTTATGAACATTTTCAGGTTATGATTTCAACAAAGAAGAGACTATATTTGATTATTGGATTTTCTTCTCTGATGCGCCATAACTTATTCCAATCTTTGCATGCAACAGGTTTCTAGGAACTCCCAATGAAGAAGTGTGGCCAAGAGTGACTAAATTGAAGGACTGTCATATCTACCTCGAATGGAAACCTCAAGATATAAGTTGTTATGTTCCAGACTTGGAACCAAGCAGTTTAGATCTGTTGTCTGCAAGAGTCTTACTCTCTCCCTCAAACCTTGTTTTTCTTTGTTTCTTTGCATTTTTGTTGGAATAGTAAACCAAAGAAATTTAAATTTGGTGATTTGCAGGAAATGCTGGTTTATGAGCCATCCAAGTGAATCTCAGCAAAGAAGGCACTAGATCATCCTTATTTTGAGGACCTGGATAAATCACAATTCTGAGTCCCTTTAAGGATTTAAGCAATTCAGGATAGTGTGTTGGTATCACAATTATTACATTGATTGGTTAATTGATTTGTGCTTTCCTGGAGGTTTTTATAAATGGCCTATTGTCTGAGAAATAATCTCTGCAAACTTGTTGGCTGGTAAATAAGTTTTTTGTTGTGTTTGCACAAGCGAACGGGCAATGTTGGTCAGACCTCAAATATTGTACTCCCCACACTAGGGAGGATTTACAGTGAATATAAGCTTTTGACATGGCATGAAAAAAGTATTGATAGTTCTTTTTGGTGGCTGTACAATTCGAGTCCCATTTTATCTTCCCATCTCTATCTTTTCCTGGGAAACTTGTTTGAATGTATGCAAAATATGATAAATATCCAATCTACCCAATCTACGTGTGAGAATTTTATGGGTTGGAAACAAGTAATATCAAGAGGCAGTTTGCTTTGAAAGACGCTTGGGAAGATAGTTCATGTGAAATTTGCAGTGTGTTAAGTCGATGATGATTGCATTTGATGATGATTGGGACTGATTTCATTGAGTATGTAAAATACAATGCTCCTTTTGAATTCCACCAGGAAACGCCCCAATTTGTCTATAGAATCCAGGTAATAGGAACATAGTTTGGCAGAGACGCTTAAATTTCCTACAGAGCATAATGCTGATAGCCTTGACAGAGTCATACTGTGCAATTCTCTTAAAACACTGATAATAATACACAAAGCTTATCCATTGTAGGCTAGTTTTCCCGAGTTGGGTTTCTGGTGTTGTATTAATCCTTAGTGCAGGACATTCTCTGCAGTTCGTGAAGCTCAGCCACTACCTGTTGGCTACGCTCTTACAATAAACCAATTTATTTTTTGTGATTCGATGTGATAATCTGTTATTATGATAATGTGTTATGAATGGGTGGAGATCGATTCGGCTCCCACAACTAATTTGCAACTTTTGTTATTGAGTGAGATGTATATATACCGAGCAATGCACTACTAATTCCTTAGATTGTTGGTTTGAATCTCCATTACTAAATCTTGTTGTATGTCTATTTTGTTGATTAGCATCACTAGGAGGCAGTAAATCAGGATTCAAGCATAGAACATAGTAGTCTTTTTGTTTGGGAAGTAATCATTGGGTAGTGTATTTATTCCTCTGGTAGAAAGTTATTCTTTTTTTCTCAGATTTGAAATTCGTTGTCCTTATAGCAATGAATAATGTGTGAGGGAGCACATTTACAGTCTAAACATGATTGTTATTTTGTTATTAATAAACCCCCACTATCTATGGGTGAATGTGTTCTTTTTTATCATTGCGAGTGTTATTTTGTTATTATTAGAGCCCCACTGTCTATGGATGATTGTGCTCTTTTTTTAATGGATCATTGCTCCCCCAGGAGATCTTAATTTGACGGGAGACCATTGCATTGGTTGTAACATTCACAAAAAATTGCCCAATTTACTTATGTTCTTCAAACTACGAATACTTGTGAGGATTTTATGACTTGGAAATAAGTAAATCAAGAGGCAACATAAGTTGGGACTGACATGAAATCTAAAAATCCATGCTTTTTAGTGCTTAGAAAAAATTCCCCTGTTCCATAAAACAATTTTTATGGACTAGTAAGATGGATCATATGAGATTATGTGTAACTAGACATTGTTTCATGTTTGTTGGTTGTTTGGTGGATCATGTGATTGTTTCATCACCATTAGGGTGTACCCCTCGTTGCAACTGCCCAACTTCATCAGTTTCCTGCAGGCCCCTTCGGACCCCATTTCCAAACTAACATTGGCCTTAGATCCTTCTCTCTCAAATGGGCATTTGCAAAAGGGTCCTGTGGCATTAAAGCTACAGACACCATACAAACCACAGGTACCAAAAACATCACATTGATTCTCCATAGCCTGCCATGCCACTTTCCAGACCTGAAGTTTCTCAATCCATGAATACATTCTAAGGTTCCCATCAGCATCCAACCTCAAAAGTCTCAAATTCACATTTGGGTCTATATAATCTTCACTATATCTCGACCAAATGATGGTCCCCTGTCTATCAAAGAGGCCAAAAACTCCAATCCCTTGTAAAACTGCTCCAATGGTGTTACTAGATTTTGAAGAAGAAAATTGCTCTTTAGTTCCGCTTTCCTAGTAAATCACTTCACTGCACCATCTCAGCACCAGATTTCCAGTCTCCGTTATATCCAATAATAATATAAAATAAATTTAATTATTTAGTTGTTTTTAGTTTGATTTTTTGAAAGTTTTCTTGTGGATTTAATTTTTCTATCACATGGCAAAAATTTACTAAAATCAAGAATTTGATGAATAACCTTTACACAATCGAAGTGTAATTCAAACACCCAAAAAACACTAAAAACAATTCCATTAATTATTCTTGACCAATTATAATTTTTATACATATTTACATATTTATCTAACAAAAAAACTACTCAATAATAAATAATTTAACAAGGCATGTGTTATAAGTTGATGTGGGCCCGGGAGATTTCAAATGTATCGACATATAAAAATAAAAATAAAAAATAAATAAAAAGAAATAAATTATTAATAAATAAATAGAAATAAAATAAAACAAAAATAAAATTAAAAATACAAATAAAATAGATAAATAAATTTTTTAATTAAAACATAAAAATAAAATAAATAAATAAATAGAAATAAAAATAAATAAAAATAAACAAATAAACAAATAAAATTAAATAAAAATAAAATCAAATAAATTAAAATTTAATAATATTAAATTAATAATTTTTATTTTTATTAAAAATAAAATCCAATATTCCATATTGTCACAAATGAACAAAATATTCATCTCCTTCAGTTATTACACATTTTACCTCTCATATACCACAAAACGATTCACATCTCCTCCTTCCGGCATTCCCTTGCACCCCCGGTGCAATTGCTAGTATACACATGCACATAATCAATCTTCCTAAAAAATGGTTGATCTTTGTATGCCTTAGACCATTAAATGCCACAAATCATAGTAAGATGTGCTTGAGTGTGGATTGAGTAATCACATTGTGGGAATACTAATATGCATCTCTTATGTATATCAAAAGAAGAAATGTGAATTGAAGAATTCATGTGAGGTCATAAGAGAGGCATCATGTCATTATGTTAAGGATATAAATATAAAGGGGTGTAAAAAATGTTAATGAAAAAACAGATACCTACAATATATAGTGAAAGCAGGGGTTTTTTAAATTGGGAAAATGCAATGGGTTAGTATTGGTAGGGGGTTAAATAAAGTGATTTTTAGAGTTATTTTCCAATATGTAGTCAAATTAAGGGTATTCTTTAGTATGCCACGAACGCATGTGCTATGCCATAGGTTAATTGAGTGACACCCCCGTGGCTAAAGAATAGGTTGCTCAATCACAAGATCTAAAAACACCATCACAAACGTGGCGTCGAATGGCAACAAATCGACTGTCCACATGCTGAAATCCAACACCTTCATCCCATTCCAGAAAATGGTCGAGAAATCTAGACCTATGTTGTAAAAAATAACACTGCCATCAGGTTCGTGTCACTGAGAGGTGTAAAATCCATATAAAATTTGTCCATTTCGGACATTGGGAAAATTTGGCCCCTCTGGAAATGAGGCTCAATCATGGTTCCACTACCTCTGCATCTAGCTCATGGTTCCACCTGCATGCAAATAAAATAATAATATTTATTGAACTGTGCACCCACTCCTCTCCGACCTGACTTAGGTTCACTATGAAAAATGAGGATTTTATGTAAAATTCAGGCAGACTTACCAATGTTGTGGTGGTTGGCGTATTGGTTAAATTTCTAAATTTGGAGGAGAGGGGTCGGGAGGTCATATCCCGCCCCTCTCATTTTAATGAATGGTTGTATTAATATAGCAAAATTTGGGTGGGCAGGTCCGCCCCAGGCTGCTCAACCCGACCCCTCTCGTTCAAAGATTGTGTTTATGGTAAAGGTTGGTTTATGGACCGGTGGGTGGGGTCAGCTCCACGCTACCTCGACCTGAATTTAGTGCTTGCTTACCATATATATGGTAGCTGTGGGAAGAGGGTGCGGTGGGGGTCATGGCTCGCCGCCAAATAATTATTTAATTGTTTAATATATGGTGTTTGGGGGGGAGGGGGGGTGTTCTTGACCCGCCCCTCCAAATTTATTAATTTTTTATTTAAATAAACAACCACCCGTTTTTAAAATCCCAAATTTTAGCAGTATTAGACAAATTAAGTATCCCACATTTTTTCCTTGAATTTGGCTGGAGCTGACCGAAATCTGACCTCCATAAAATTGCAAAAATTTTGCCTCCTTAACTTGCGAAGTCATCGAGTCAACCTTAGAACTTTGACCAGCTCTAACTTTCGCATACGAAATCAGTTCGATGAATTGTTCACACCGCTGCGATCAAGATGACGAGATCTTCAACCTAAAATTGAGTTTTCCATGTTTCCGTCACTTTGAACTTTTAGCTTTCATATGCCCTCTTTGTCTTGTGTGTGTCTCTAAAGCCACATAGATAAAAAATGACTATGTTTTTGTGGTCTTCAGCAAATTCTCGAAGATGGCCACTATAGCAGCTTGCAAGAAGAATATGAAAACAAAAAAAACTGCTAAAATATTCTTTGAATGATTGTGGATACACTTTGGGATCTCACAGTTTATCATCTCATATTGGGACAGCAGGTTCCTTACTAAATTTTCGTCCAACCTTTGGTCAATGTTGGACAACAAGCTCACGAAGTCCACAACTTTCCATCCCCAAACCCATGGATAGACAAAGGTCATCAACAGGATGATCATACACATTCTACTCATGTACAACTGAAAGCATCCACAAACATGGGATGACAGCCTCCCATATGTACAACATAGTTATAACTGGGCTCTCCACATCGCAACTGGCCACATCCCCTTTCAGGTTGGCTTAGGATTCCAACCATTATGTCCCATTGATGTAGACATGTCACTTGTGGTTACTCAAGAAAATTCGGCTCATGTTCAGTCTAAAGCTGACAAGCCGAACAACTTCATTGAGCGCATTCACCAAATATGCCAACAGGTTCATGACATATTGGATAGAGCCAATCCTAAGTACATGCAGTGACATGATTAGCATCAGGTGCCACACAACTTCTAGGTGGGCGACAAAGCATGGCTACATTTGCAGAAGGAGCACCTCGCTATACCCCACCACAAGCTTGACTTGCTTCAATATGGTCCATACACAATCACCAAGTTTGTATGGAACAATTCCTTCGAGCTCAATATTCCACCATTCCTTGGTCTACACCCAGTGTTCAATGTGGACCGCCTTCGGCCCTACTTTCCTCCTCTTCTTGACATATCTAATATGGGAGAACAACTCACACTAACATATTTAAACCTAGAATGCATGTAACAAGCCACAATTGATCATATCATGGACACATAGATTAAGAACACCCTCTAGCAGAGGATCCAACTACATCGAGTTGTCAAAGCAAGCCAATTCCTTCACCAAGGAAATGGTTCACTAAGGACGAGGTTCAACAGAAATTTCCCCACCTCATGGAGGATTTTCACCCAATGGGGAACATTTCTTCCTAAGGGGAGAGTAATGATCGAAGTTGATATTGGTGGCCACCTGCCTATTCCGCCTAGTCAATTTCATTAGTTTTCTTATTTACTATCTTTAGCAGTTTTTCGAGTCATGAATGTCCGGAGTCATTTTGAGGCCCTAAACGACATTTTTTGGGCATGATTCCCTTTAACAAATTTAATGAAATCATGTCAGTAGCTGTATTCCTTAGAGATATATTTCCAATGAGGTATCATACGTGTCAAATCGAGATAATATGATCGAGTTACGACTCCGGGAAGTTGGTTTCCCAACTAACCCCAATGGGACCCATAAATTCTTAGTGTTACACATCCTCAGGTTAGGGGTTTGGTTGTTTAGGATTTTCTCATATTTTTCAATGATAAAAAGTCCCTTGAGACTCATTGTAACATAGTTTAGAGGCAGTTAGAGGCCACATCTCTTCTCAGAGATAAGCTACCATCGTCCGAGCTAGTTTATTTTCCATTTTGTCTGTAAGAATTTTTTAGTATTTGATATTAATGAAATCAAGTGTTATCCCTGATGCATCTTTGTGTTTATGTTTATTTATGTATTTCATTGTGTTCCTGGATAATGTTGGATCACCCAACCATACAACTCAATGTAAATAGTTCATATCATGTCATGAAGCCTCCACATAGATTATCAAGGGAAGACTAGTGGCAACAGAAATGGACCATACTGTAGCATACGTGGCACTCACCAATGTTGTTGAAGGGTGTGCTTCCCAATGTTTATGTCCACAGGCGACAAATATTCAAAAACCGTAGGGTTTTTATTTAATATTTAGTAGTACCATGGGATATGACTTTTTAGGGTCAAATGCCAAAATCCATCAACAACAGGCCTTAATTAAAACTCTAGGCCTTCCCATACCTATTAACACATCAATCTTGTCAACCTCTAAAAAGAGATAATTATTATGGCACCAATTCCCAACCACCATTTTAAAATTATCTGTAGAAATTATATGCACTAAGCATGCATATGTCCAAGATCCACCTAATCTCACACTATTTAACTTTATGCAAGATACTGAATCTATTCCACTTGTTAATCTTTTGCGGAAAAATTAATTGCACACACATGTGAAGCATAAACAAAAATAATCAATCGCACATATACAGTTTTTCGCTGAGGAAAACTGTGGTAAAAACCCAAATATATATTATGTAACATGCAGAATACACGTTATTCAATCTCATACGAGCGAGTAAAGCAATTACCAGCACTCGATACGATTACAATCGTCATACACTAATCGAGGCCCAATCTTGCAAATCCATGCAACGTGTCCTCCACACCTTTGCTTTGCCTCCCAACTGTAATCTACCTTTGAAGAATAGCTCTGAATGAATTTGAATTACTCCATCCTTGACTGCGCAATCCTCATTGGCAACTCCACTGAGTGTGTGATGAAATCAATGCATCACTATAGTCACAACAAATAGTCTATCTTGCCCTTTCACCTATCTCTCCACTCGTCTCCACTAAAACTGCCATGCATTGTAGTTAATTGATGTATTGTTCAGTTGATTAATGAGTTATTATTTGTGAATTAATTAACTAATCAATTCATTCCACTCTCACTAGTGTATCAATCAGTTAGACTAGATACAATTAGCTCAACTGAGTCTAACTGAGTTAAACTGAATACAAATCCATAACTACTTCTTCCAACTGTGTCATAACTCTATGACTTGAGTTCTAACTGAGTCCTCCATGCATTAGCTCCAGTAAACCCTTAGGAATTGTGTAATTTCTTTTGTCAGCTGATGTGCCACATCTGTGCACTGAACTGAAGTGCTCCAAGAAAATAAGTTGTTTTTTAGAGTCTGATTATTATTAAGAGCTAATAATAATCGACATGCATCTATTTTTAGATTGACGATCTATAAATAGACTTCGCCCAATATTCTAAAAATGGAATTTCATCTATTTTTCCAACTTGATCAATCATCCACAAATAGTATCCTGCAACTTCTGAAATATGATCATCATGTCTAAAAATGGACTTGTGCCAAAAAATAGCCTTGCGGGTCCACTTAGTGAAGGCGACTCTTTTCACAAAGCTCATCATCTTGTTGAATCTCAACACTCCCTCTCAACAAGATAGGGATTATCTTTCACCCTGATCCTACCTCTATGGTATTCTAATTTTCTCCTAGTGAGTGCCTTGGTCAAAATATCTGCATCCTGATCCTCCATAGGAATGTACTGAAGCAACATGATCTTCCGCTGCACACAATCTCTGATATGATGATACCAGATATCAATATGTTTAGAGCTATCATGAAACACAGGATTAACCGAGAGTTTAATGAAACTCTGATTATCACAATGAATCACTGTGGGATCTAAATGTGAACCGAAGAAACCAACCAGGATCTTCCTCATCCAGATAGCCTCACATGCAGCTAAACTTGCTACCATTATGTATTTATGCTATTTGAGAGCGGAATACCTGGGTCTTTGTTTCTATTTATACTAAAACTTCCATAGATAAAATATTGAAAATCCCTCTAATGCTCTTCTTTGTCTTTTGGGCTTCATCAATCTAATCTGTGAAGCCATATGACTTCACTTCATCAAGGTATACATAAACACCATACCCGGATGTGCCCCTTTGAGATATCTTAGGACATAACGCCTTCCAAAGAGCTTTGGTGACTTAATAGCATGGCTGTGAAATCTAGTTTACACATAGCATATGCATCACGGATGTATTGACTAAATACATGAGTGAACCCACCAACTGTCGATAAACGGTGGCATCCACTACCTCTGTCGATGTAGCATCCTCTTTCTTCCAATTTCCTGGAAGAGGAGTGTCGATAGGCTTGCAGCCTTGCATGTGAAACTTCTCCAGTATCTCCTGGGCATACTTGCCTTGAGACACAAACAGTTCACCTTTCCGCTGCCATATTTCCAATCCAAGGAAATAATGAAGGAGGCCCAAATCCTTCATCTCAAACTCCTTTGCAAGATCTGCCTTGCATGAGTGTATCAACTGCTCATCACCTGTTAGTATTAAATCATTAACATAAAGTAAAATGATTAAAATCTTACCCTCCAACCACAATATGAATGCACAGGTTTGCATCCGCCTCACTCTTGGTGAAGCCAAGTCCGGTGGGATCGAGTGATGGTGTGCAATACAAATTCTTGTTTATTATACAATGCTCTTTTGAGCCTGCACACATGTGACTCGCTGCTGAAGATCTCAAATCCTTCAGGCTGCTCAATGTACACCTCTTCCTCAATGATCCCACTAAGGAACACAGTCTTCACATCCATGTGATGAATCTGCCAGCCCATCTGCGCTAGGAGAGCAAGGATGGTCCGTATGGAAGAATATCGTACGACAGGTGAAAACGTTTCTTCATAGTCAATCCCCTCAATCTGTGAGAAGCCCCGGGCAACAAATCTTGCCTTTTACTTCTCGACACTCCCATCAGCAACTTTCTTTACCTTGTAGATCCATCTTGATCCTACAACTAATTTTCCCACCGGCCTTGGAACACTCTCCCAAGCACTGTTTCTGACAATGGAGTCATACTCCTCCACCATGGCATCTACCCATGTGGGTTCTTGCGCTGCTTATTCAAAAGAAGATGGCTCTGTCACAATACACTTTCTCATAAGAGCCATGTATCCAGTATATCAGTCAGGTGACTGTCTCTGTCTACGCTGTGATGTAGGGGCTCCAACATTCTGTGCCACATCAAGCTTCAGTATCTCAGCTTCCGTGGTACACTTTCTGCCTTGTCTGATGTTTGGTTCTGCATGAGTGGACTCCACCACCCCATGAATCTCCTCCTATGGTTGATCCACATCCAGAGGCTCATCTTTGGGAACAAGAAGTTCCTCTTCCGCATGCAAGTGTAGCTCCCTTTCAAGCGACAACTTCATGGCTTTCACCTCATTGAATTTTATATCCCGTTGCACAAAAATCATCTGACTGTCTGGAAAATACACACGATAGTTATGGGGTGTTTTTGTGTACCCCACAAATATCCCAACTTCTGCAGTTGGCTTGAGCTTCTTCCTGGCGTTCTTCATCACATGAATGTAAACAGGTGAGCCAAAAATATTCAAATGAGAAATATCAGGCTTCTTACCAGAAAATGCTTCTTCAGGTGTACTCATGCCAAGTACTCTATGAGGACAACGGTTTTGCACATAAACCACAGTGTTGCATGCTTCCGCCCACAAGTGCATCGGTAGGCCCTGGTCATGCAGCATCGCTCGTGAAGCACCCACGATCATTCTGTTATTTCTCTCCGCGACCCCATTATGTTGTGGGTTATGAGGCACTATGAGTTCTCTTCGAATTCCTTCTCTGCTACAGAAGTCTTTGAATTCGCCCGACATGTATTCACCACCATTATCGCTCCGTAGAGCTTTCACTTGCTTCCCTGACTCCTTCTACACCAATGCCTTGAACTCACAGAACTTTGAGAACGTTTCACTCTTCTTCTTCATGAAGAAGATCCAGCATCTACGAGAATAATCATCAACAAATATCACATAATACCTGTGTTTTGCTATTGAAGCAACTAAGAATGGTCCACACACGTCTGTGTGAATTCTTTCTAGGATCACCAAAGCACGGTTCTCCTTCTCATGAAAGGTGGTCTTCACAAACTTACCCATGGTACATCCCTTGCACTGATCTGACTGCGCAAGAGTACCCTTGGGAAGTCCAGTAGAAATTTGCTGCAAAATCTTTAAAGCGCCATGGTGAAGATGACCCATTCTCCTGTGCCATAATTCACCCTCATGCCAGCTCACCACTTCTTCTAATTTGCCCACCATTGCAGTGCAGCCATCTACCTACAGCTTGTAGAGATTCTTAATTTAAACCCCTATCTTCTTGGTTTGACCCATTGTTTTATGTCGAAGGAAGGCTTTTCCTTCACTGAAAACAACATAATAACCCTTGTCTTCCAGCATTGCGACTGAGACCAAGTTCTTCTTCAGACCTGGAACATGCATGCCATTCTTCAACAAGAATGGATTACCGGACTCCCTCTCAAAGGTAATGGTCCCAATTCCAGTCGCACTGTACCAACCATCGTTTCCCATCTCTATATGCATCTGGAGGTCCTTCTCCTCCAAGTCACTAAACAACTCTTTGTCTCCCGTCATATGGAAAGACGCACCATTGTCAAGATACCACACCGATCCCATGCAGCTTGAAACCAAGCATGCGATCAAGGAAAAATCCAGCTCAAATTGCGAGGCTAAGGCCTCTCTAGCTGCAGATCCAGCAACTTGCTTATTCTTCTTCTTCTGTGGATATTTAGTGGCGAAATGTCCATGTTCGTGACAGTGAAATCACCTCACTTTCGACAAATCCTGCTTCTTGCCTTTAGCACTGGATTTTGAAGGATTTTTCTTCCCCTTCCCTTTCCTTGCTTTGGTAGCCAAAGCGCAATTCTCTTCATCTTCATTCTTCGATGAAGATCCATCCCTGGTACCCCGCCTTATCTCCTCCTGCACAAGATCCGACCAAAGTCGCTCCCATCTCGGCAATTTATCGCATCCTTATACCAGAAACGCAGAAGAAAACATGAATAGAAAGACGTGCATGGTGCATACTTCAACATGAATGAATAGAAGGACGTGCATGGTACATGGTCCATCACATCTGAAAATATCAAAAAAAATATATAGACTTTATAAATCATAATATAAATGATGAAGGGAAATTGATTAATACTTTTCGTGTTATTAAAGCGAGTGCTCTTTCAAGGCTAGTTACATGACTCACTCGATTAATAGGTATTATTCTTAAAAAAATCTCAATGGTTACTCACACCTATTCTTCTTTGAATAAATACTAATTATTTAACAAAAAGAATTAAAAGGACAAATATAGATGTTCTTTGACGATTTATATTGTTTTTGTTTACATATTATACAAAATAATAACCTAATATTAGAAGTTGGATCTAACTTGGTTTCTTTTTCAAAATGTAGGTCATTTTTATGTTAGATAACAAAATAGGTCCCATGATAAGGAAAAGGAAAGTAAGGATTTTTAAATTATATATAAAAAGATTTATGAGTAGATTTTGACTTTTGTTTTTTTTTTGTTTTAAGTTCATAATTACTTGAAATTGTTTTTTTTTTATTGATAGGAAATGCAGGTAGAGATGGTAGAGATGTTTGATTTGCCCATGAATCATTTATCGTTGAATAATTTATTCTAGAATCTTAAGTATCACTTTTAATTTTTATGTATTTTTAATTTTGTAATTTTAAATATATGATGTCATATAGTTTAGCATGTATTTTGATTTAAGGAAAAAAATATATAAATGCAAAAAAACAAATGTAAAGTTTTAATAAATGATATTGATGAGAAAATAAAGTTTTTTTTTTTAAGAATGATGAAGGAAAAGATGTTTTTATTCCAATAATAGTAAAAAATGATATTCACTAATATGTGTAAAAATATTTATTTATGTGTCTTTTTAAATATAAAGATAAGTTTTTAAAAGAAGAAAAAAAAATTGAAAGTGCAAATAAAAATATCTAACAAATTTTAGAAATTCTGAAAATATAAAGTTTTCTAAGAAAGTGCCGAAAGATATGTTACCCACCATTTTGTGGGTCATATTCCTAAGAATTTTTTTTCTCCAAGATAGCCTTGAGCTGGTAGTCAACAACCCCTTGCAGCCACCAACTTTCTCATTGTGCCATTTTTCCGCCACTTGATCCAGCTATGTGGTGCCTCACCCATCTGTCATGATCGTATGTTTGAAGGTGGGCCTCTTGAACCTAAATGTCTGCCTTGTCATATGGTAATTGAGTATTGTAATTTTCTTATCATGGACACTTCTGGGCATGGATTAATGGGGGGATTCAGCAGAAAGAGTGGGATAGGTCTCTGCTTTTGTGCCCTAGACCTCTTTTGAATGTTACCCTTGGATCTTAGTCAAGTGGGATTTACTTTACTGACCTTTGGGTTTTAGGGTGGTACTACATGGGAAACCCAAATTTTGGTTGTGTGGTCCTCATCCCTCATCCACATACATTAATCCACTTCCATTCATTATAGCCCCATTCATTATTATTCTCACATGGGGGCACATAAGATTGGCCTCCCCTTCCACTTTGATCTCGTTAAATTTCTGATACCCTTTTAACCAAGACCTTTTGCTTCGTCTAATGTGTTATAATTACATTTTATCAAAGAATTAATGAACACATATGAATATATAATAAAGAGGAACACATGTCAACAATCACAAAACAAAAATGCAAGTTGTTTAATAATAGAGTTTGTCTAGTGTGGACTATGTCTCTGGGCCTTAGTGTTTCAATGGTGTTGGCTGCTTCATTCAGTGCTACAACTGGTGATGATGTGCATGGATGTTATTGCCTTGTCATACAAGGAAAAGCCCTCAACATGAGTGGAAAAGTCTCTCCATGAGATGTTTCGTTACAAGGAACTCTCACTCATCGTAAACCTCCTAACAACATGACAACTTCACACATGGTGACAAGGAGTATCCTACCATCAAGGCAAAAAAGGGATCTCACAACATAAATAAACATCCATGATAAATACATACCACATCAAATGCACATAAATATTTTGCATTTTACATCAGCAGGAATCAACAACAACAAATAAACATGAAGATTCTGCATCATACATCAAGAAGGAATTGACATGACATAAAGCATACTACAACAATAATCAATGAAGTAAATGGAGAAAACACTTCATATACCTCAAATCTAATGTTGGCTGAAGAATAGGCTACTCAATCGCTAGATTTAAATGCAGCATCGCAAATATGATGTCGAATGGCGAGAAATCGATTGTCCACATGCTGAAATCTAACAATGTCATCCCCATCTGGAATATGGCCAAAAAATCGAGACCTTTGTTGCAGAAATTGACACCGCCATTAGGTTCATGTCACTGATAGATGTAAAATCCATATAAAATGTGTCTAATTTGAACACTGGGAAAATTTGGCCCTCTTGAAAATGAAGCTCAAATAAGGATAAAACTGCCCTTGTTCGCCCTTAAGGTGCTACTCTGGATGGAGCCTCGAACACATGGCTCTTTGATGACCATTTTGGTTGCAATGGGTGCAAAAGGTCTTCTTCTTCTAGACCTGATTAACCAATTTATTTTTTTGTTGTGGAGAAGGATTTCTGCGCCTCATCCTCCTTTGTGCTACCATTATTTTCCAACACTCAACAATGACATGGTTATGTAAACCACAAAGATGAAAAGTTTTCTTATGCCATGATTTACGTTCATGATTAGCAACATGCTTATAATCAAAATTAACTTGTGAATATCGAGCCTTGTTATACTTTCCCTGGTGGTCTCTGGTGCGATCATGGTGATGAGAGCTTGTCTCAACTCTTCTATTGCGACATGCACTTCCATGGGATGATGGTGAAGCGTTCCCATCAATATTTCCCCCTAACGAGTTCAACAATGTATGTTTGCCTTCGATGTCATTAGGGCGATGAAAGCTTGCCTCAGCTTTCTCTCTGCAATATCCACTATCATATGATGATGGTGAAGTGTCCCCATCATCCTTTGTCCTCGACTGTTTCATCAATGTAGTGAAAGCTTCAGACACATTTGATCATTCTCCTTTAGTGTATCGCAAGCTTGCATAGCGAGGTCTCTGCACAACCTCCAATGGCTGAGTTATGCCTTGGCCATGAATGCCATGTCCTCCTCCTTTGTACCCCATCCTCGTAAGAAGTCTCATACTAGTTCCTGTAATAAGGATCTCCACATTTCCAACAGAAATAATAGCATGTGAAGATGAAACTAACGAATGATCACAACTATTTACCTCAGATGTTGATTTTGAAACAGGTGAAGAGGGCTTCTCTGAGCCTTCATTACGCTTCACTTCCTCCACGGCCTCTATCGTGACTTGTAGTTGAAGCTGCAATCGCTACTTCTCCTCCTTCTCTTCTCATAGAAGTGTCTTTAATGAATCATCATATGTTTGAAAACTTTATTTGTTATGATTCAATTCTTCCAATTCCTCTATCGTGGCTTCCAATTGAAGCTGCAATCGTTGCTTGTCCTCCTTCTCTTCTTGTATAAATGTTTCAAACTCAGCATTATCTACTTCTTGTTTCTCATAGTATTCATACAACATGTCCACCCTTTTGAAAATCCTTAGTATGGCCTCATACATGTCTTTGACATCCTCCATTACACCACGTTCAATGGTTCACAGTTTTATTTCACATCAGCAAGAATATCACTCTGATACCACTTGATCCAAGTAAATTTGTGATACCCTTTTAAGCAAGACCTTTTGCTTCGTCTGATGTGTTAGAATTACATTTTATCAATGCATTAATGAACACATATGCATATATAATCAAGAGGAACACATGTCAACAATCACACAACAAAATGCAAGACGTTTAATAACAGAGTTCGTTGAGTGTGGACTACGTCTTTGGGCCTCGATGTCTCTATGGTGTTGGTCACTTCATTCAGTGCTACAACAGGTGATGATGTACATGGATGTTTTTGAAGTGTCATACAAGGAAAAGCCCTCAACCTGAGTGGCAAAGTCTCTCCACGAGATGTTCCATCACAGGGAACTCTCACTCATTGCAAACCTCCTATCAGCATGAAAACTTCACACATGGTGACAAAGAGTATCCCTTCAACAAGGCAACAAAGGGATCTCACAACGTAATTCACCATCCATGATAAATACATACCACAACAAATGCACATAAAGATTCCACATCTTACATCAGCAAGAATCAACAACAATAAATAAACATGAATATTATGCATCATACATCAAGCAGGAATCTATATGACATAAAGAATCCTACAACAATAATCAATGAAGTACATGGAAACAACACTTCATATACCTCAACTCTAATACAGTCTAAAGCATAGGTTGCTCAATCGTTGGATATGAATGCACCATTGCAAACGTAGCGTCAAATGGCGAGAAATAGACTGTCCAGATGCTAAAATCTGACACCGTCATCCCCATTTGGAATATGGCCGAAAAATCGACACCTCTGTTGTAGTAATTGACCCTGCCATCAGGTTTGTGTCATCTAGAGGTGTAAAATCCATATAAAATTTGTCTAATTTGGCCATTGGGAAAATTTGGCCCTCCTGAAAATGATGCTCAATCAGGGTTCCACTGCCCTTATATCTGGCTCATGGTTCCACCTGCAAATAAAAAATATTATTCTCAAAATGCGTGCCCTATCCTCTCTAACCTGCCTTGGTGGACTGTAGAAAAACTGAGCTTAAATACAAAATCTCGAGCAGATAAACCAAGAAAGGTGGTTGTAGTGTGTTGGTAAGTTTCTGAAATTCGTGGAGGAGGGGTCGGGGGATCAAATCCTGCCCCTCTTTTTTGTTACATGGAATACTAATGAAATAGCGTAATGGGGGGGTAGACCTACATTGGGCGGCTCACCCCATGATTATATTGGCGTATAATGGGGTATGGAGGGGGTGGTGGGTGGGGGGGGCGGGGAGAGAGGGGTGACATCTTGCTCCATACCCATATATATATATATATATATATATATATATATATATATATATATATATATATATATATATATATAGTGTTCGTTGGATGGTTGGGACGGAGGGGTCATGGTCACCAACCCCACCATTTTTAACATTTTTTTATTATTATGCATTGTAATGTGGTTGAATGGGGTGGCGAGGGTCATGGCTTGCCACCCTTTTTTTTTTTTTTTTTTTGGTTTTTCAAAACAAAAAAAAACATTTTTAAAATACCTGTTTTTAAGGCGTTAGAGGACATTTTATTCGTCCTACAAATTCACCCAGAATCTGTCAAGAGCTTGCCAGAATATGCTCGACGTATTTCTGCGATTTTACGTCCTCCTTAACCTACCATGTCACCTAGTCAACCACAAAACTTTGACCAGATCTAAATTTCACATGCGAACTCTTTTTGACAAACCGTTCACACCATTATGATCAGGATGACGAGATATTCAACCTGAAATTGAGTTTTCCACATTTCCACCACTTTGATTTTTGAGCTTTCATAAGCCCTCCTTGTCATGTGTGTGTCTCTAAAGCCACCTCGTTCACCCTTGCCCACACCTTGGGTTGGGCTTCAAATAATGCCCCAGAGGTCGATGTAGCTCAAAATAAAAGGAAAAACATAACTGGCCACATTGAATACGAAAATGTACCACATGTTAGGGTCCTATAAGTATAGGATTCATAATTTGTAATTGACTTATGATATTCTTGTAAAAATGTGTACATGCCTTGCTTTCTGCAAGTTGTTTTCCCATATTTTGTAAAAAAATAAAAAAATAGAAAATCTAAAAGAGGGTGAAAGTCCTAAAAGAAAGATCAAAGCACTTAGAAAAAATAATATACCCCAAAGAAAAAGAAATAAAACATGAAAGTATGCAAGTCCAAATGCCACTACTTTTTACTAATGATTATAGAAGAGTGTCAATAAATGCCATAATCCATGATGAGTTGAACTACTTAATCTTAAATTTTCATGTTTCAATTTTATTGTTGTAGAATAGTGAATAAAAATTAGTCAGATAGTTTAATCCTGACTAATTAGTAGACAGGTAGAGAATAAAGAGGAGCTCATCAGTTTAATCTGAGCCCTCAGATGATATAAGGTAGATTTAGATAGTTTTTATTGCTTTCAAAAGAATAAAATGTTCAAGGTTTCTAGCTGAAATGCACCTGCAAAATGGAAGAAAAAATGTTAGATTAAAGGTTGGGTAGGAAGAAAGAAGTGGGAGAATCATGTAAATACTTTTCACCAGGCAAAATCACTAGTTTCCCCTTCCCTATAGTTATTCTACATTCTAGACTTTCAGTCAAAAAGGCTCAGAGCATTTCTCTGACTTTTTTTGGGACCCAACCCAAGGCTCAATGACTGTTAAGTTAAAAGTGTTGAATTCCTATGTTAATCCCTAATTGTCATCATTTACCCTACATTGATCCATTTACATTTCAAAATTCATAAGTAAAGACCTTTTAATTAATGAAAAAGAAAATCCCCTTTGATTAATTTCCTTCCTTCATAAAAACACAAAAGCCCTCCAAAAATATTATATTCTAGGTCAAAGTGGTCAAAGTATCAAATGATAAAGTTTTACTTTTCACATTATCACTTTACTTAGTTATATAAATATATTTTGGTGTTTTCATTATCCTATGTCATAGTAATTTCTAACTTATTTATTAATTCCTTATAAAATACCTTATCCTATTAATATAACTCCTTTTATTTAAATATTCCCAAAAACCCACTAATATAAGATTTTTTGCCAAAGTTAATTACGCACATGTCTAAATGAAAACCCCCAATTACACCCCCTTTGGCATAAAACTAACCATATATAAATATCCTGCCCCCTATGGTTTATTAAACTATTCGACAGTTTTAAAAACTATATAATATAATGAATAATTTGTAAATATGACTTTCAGCATCCTTATGCCTTTGCAATAACAGTTGTTAATCTTTCCTGCATCACCTTTTTCATAAACCAAAGTTTTAATCACCCTAAAACTAAGGTTTATTTCTTATTCCCCATATGTAAAGCACCAAACTTTACATAAGTTAACCCTTATTAATCAACCCGCCTCATGCGCATTTTTACCTTGTATATAAACCTTCAATATATATAAACCGCTCATTTCAAATCCTTTGTAAACTATACACACCGCATATAATCATTATCATTTGATATAAGACTTTGTAATATAATCCATATGTTGCAAAGGGTTTTATTTCATTATCGCACATATAAAGCTTCATGGTCCCACCCTTCATCTAACCGTAGCTTCCCATTTCATCTCAACTGTTTGCTTCTATTTTTAAGATCCGACGGCTGAAAACCATTTTCGCGCTCCCAAAGTAAAGGATCGACAAATACCCAAATGAGTGCGAAATGGTCGATTCTTCGTTTACCACCTCCCATGACGTGTCGTTTCCTGATACGATCGTGTTCATTTGGGAAGCAACCATTTACCACCCAAATTGAACACGAAACCCACTCATGGTTTTCGCATTTGCAAAACAAAAACCACTCCCGCTCTCGATTTGACTCGCATTTATGACATTTTTTAAAGAATTATATCAAACGATAAAACCTTTGTTATATGTTTTTATTTATGTTATATGTGTTTTCTGCCGCGCCCAACTGTTACACACATTCTTGCTGTTATTAGAAGCTCCCACTACGTTTTGAAGCCCTAAGTTCCCGTTTTAAACTTTATTTCAACTGTTTTCCCCTGTTTGAAGACAATTAAAAGTTATTTCTCTGCACCAACGTTGCAGGAACCATCAAAGTTTCTGAAACCCTTTTCAACAGCATCAATATACCTGCAAATGAGGTATTTTCCCAAAAAATTTAAACTGAAAATTCACAGTTTGAACCGCCAGTCGAACCAGTAAGAACTAAAAAGTAAAATTGCCCATTTGTTGTGTTCAAAACCTTGGAAAAAGAGGGCAAACCCTTGCAATTTTTTCCTAGAAATTTCCATTTGCATAGAACCTCATTTCTAAGCTAAATTCTCAGTTAGAGATCCCTGAAAGACAAATTCCATGGTTCAAAAGGTTTTAAAACTCACTGAAAACCTTAAAACCTCTTTTTACAGTCCCATTCATTTAGAAAACCTGCGTTTTCTGTCTTAATCTATTTCCTGTGCCCTAAAATTCCAAAATTGAGCATTGAATTGCCCACTGCTATCATCCTTGCCCATAAAAATTTCTCAATTACCCTTTGTTGAAGAAAAACCAACTATAGCAAACTGTATAATCTTGTCGTAGTTAACTCAAAATGAGAAAAAAGAAATTCACACCTAAGGCTAGAGGATCAAAGCCTGTTAAGCCTAGAGGGTAAAAACCTGATGCAGGGGCATCTGAGCAATTCGAATTCAAGTTCGAATCTGAAGTTGGGTATGCGAACGACCATGCATAATTGGGGTGAAATTGTTAAAACCGATGCTGAATTTTATAACTGATCTTCCATGTGTGCATAATGGAAGATGAAGGCTTGTTGAACAGTTTTTGGAACTTAACTGATTCACATCTTTGTAACTCCTATATAATGAAGAGTCTGCGTGTGCATGAGAAGGATAGAGAGAACAGACTCAATGTAGTCGTATGCGAATTTGTTACTAAGGCTTAAATGCCTTAGAATTGTAACTGAGCTTGTATATAATAGAAATACTGTGATGTTGGTTTATGTCTGTGAGGCTAAATACGAGTTATTCCTAATTCTGTTTACGAATTCATGTCGAATTATGCAGTGATAGATCGACCATCAATCACTGCAAGGATCGATGGTGATCTAATACAATATTGCTATAGTGTAGATGCAGATGATGACGAACTAATTGTATTGGGTCCTGTGTATAATTTGAATGCTTTTGAATCTACATTCTGTATACAAATGAATTGCGCATTTATCCTATATGTATGTAGAGGTTCTGATCCTTTCGGAATCCATTTGCTATTGCTATAACCCTATGTGAAGAATTGCTGAACAGAATTGAGAAAGGAATCGATTTGAATAAATCGATACTGATTAATTGTGTTAAAGCCATAATACAGTAAATCCATGGAGAGTTAATTCTGTGTGAAAGGGTATTTCACCCTTCGAAATCTCATTGGGTTCATATACGCTCTGCAGAATTCGAATCATCAATTCTGTGTGAAGGGGAAATTATATGTGTTAACCTCCTGTATGAAGAAAATGGAAGAAATCAAAGTAACCTCGATTCTGGGCTTAAGTTGAATAGAACTCTGTTTTAAAAATTGGTGAAGATCGACCTGTTGACTGACCCATGTTACTAGTTGCACGCAGAGAAGGAGGTTCGAATGAAACTAAGTTAAACGCAGCAAGAAAGTTCGTGAATGTTTATGAGTTAAGTTCCTTCTGTAGAAATTTTCCCCGATAATTATATGGATATATACGCAAACATCAGAAGCGCAATGGAATGAATTGGGCCAATAACCCATAGGCCCCAGGATCAAGTTCAAAGATTGGGAAATGAATTGGCAGTTTTGACATGGAAAAGGAGCTTGCAGGGTGAACTTGCTTATAGTGGGCTTTGCTTTTCATCAAGTGGTATTAGAGCAGGGAAATGATTTCCTGCGAAGGAGAAGAAGTTAGCGTACAGAGGAAGAAGAGGTACAGTTTTGTGAAGTTTTGTTAAGCTTGTGATTTTTATGTTTTGTGAAGGTAGCAGCAGAGGAAGGTGAGAAGATTACAACAACCTAGAGAAAGAGTGCTCAATGGTTCCACATGAGCGAACTAGAGAGATGCCAAAAGCCGGAGCTCAGGAGAGAAGCTTGGTGAGGTATCTGGTAGCAGGGAGGACTTTCTATTGCAGAGGTTTTGTTGCAGCTCACAGAGGACAATTCCGCAAAGGATGCAGGTGAGAATTGTTCAAGCAGGCTGTTACAGGAAGATCACAAGGAGAAGTTCCACAGATGACGTGGGTAGAATTTTTTACAACGGGAGAAAACATATGACCAGGAGGTCATAAATTTTTGTTCCTCAGGAGTTTGATGCAGGGGCATCTGAGCTATTCGAATTCAAGTTCGAATCTGAAGCTGGGTATACAAACGACCATGCATAATTGGGGAAAAATTGTTAAAACTGATGCTGAATTTTATAACTGATCTCCCATGTGTGCGTAATGGAAGATGAAGGGTTGTTGAACGGTTTTGGATCTTAACCGATTCACATCTTTTTAACTCCTATATAACGAAGAGTTTACGTGTGCATGAGAAGGACAGAGAGGAAGGACTCAATGTAGTCGTATGCGAATTTGTTACTAAGGTTGAAATGCCTTAGAATTGTAATTGAGCTTGTATATAATAGAAATACTATGATGTTGGTTTATGTCTGTGAGGCTAAATACAATTTATTCCTAATTCTGTTTATGAATTCATGTCGAATTATGTAGTGATAGATTGACCATCGATCACTACAAGGATCGATGGCGATCTAATACAATATTGCTATAGTGTAGATGCAGATGATGACGGACTAATTGTATTGGGTCCTGTGTATAATTTGAATGATTTTGAATCTACATTCTGTATACAAATGAATTGCGCATTTATCCTGTATGTATGTAGAGGTTCTGATCCTTTCGGAATCCATTTGCTATTGCTATAACCCTATGTTAAGAATTGTTGAACAGAATTGAGAAAGGAATTGATTTGAATAAATCGATACTGATTAATTTTTTTAAATCCATAATACAGTAAACCCATGGAGAGTTAATTATGTGTGAAAGGGGATTTCACCCTTCGAAATCTCATTCGGTTCATATACGCTCTGCAGAATTCGAATCATCAATTCTGTGTGAAGGGGAATTTATATGTGTTAACCTCCTATATGAAGAAAGTGGAAGAAATCAAAGTAACCTCGATTCTGGGCTTAAGTTGAATAGAAATCTGTTTTACAAATTGGTGAAGATCGACTTGTTGACTGACCCATGTTACTAGTTACACGCAGGGAAGGAGGTTCGAATGAAACTAAGTTAAACACAGCGAGAAAGTTCATGAATGCTTATGAGTTAAGTTCCTTCTGCAGAGATTTTCCTTGATAATTATATGGATATATACGCAGACATCAAAAGTGCAGCAGAATGAATTGGGCTGATAACCCATAGGCCCCAAGATCGAGTTCAAAGATTGGGAAATGAATTGGCAATTTTGACATGGAAAAGGAGCTTGCAGGGTGAACCTGCTTATAGTGGGCTTCTCTTTTCATCAAAACCTCCTAAAACTGATGCAGCAAAAGTCTCAAAGTCTACTCCTGCTATCACTGCTAAGTCCATGTCACTATAAATCCTCTTCAACCTCCAGTGTCCAGTGAAGAATTTATCCTTGTAGCTGACTTGGATTACAAAATTGTAGACCCTCTAGTAGAATTCAATCTATTAGAAGTACATAATTGGTGTCATGAGAAGTTTTTAGACAAAGAAGAAATGCCTCTCTGGGATACAAAATTACCTAAATATATAGTCCCAGTGACACATCCTGGTCAGGACTTGATAAGACTATGCCAAAAGTATTATGTCCCAGATCAAAGATCCATTGTAAATAATGATAGGGAAATCCTTTTTACTATCACTTCTGAGTCAATCAATGAAATTTTACAGTTACAATTTGACCCTAGGGCAATCCCATTATCCATTGAGGCATTGACAAAATGATATTTACGGTTGGATTTCCCTAAAGGATTCATGATTTTCCAGAATTTCATGCCCAGTCATGTGGATATCCCAAAGCTGAATCCTTTATGTTTCACTTACAAGTTTCTGGAGGGTTCTAGACATGTTATTCCAATGTTATCCTTCATCGTAGGATAATTTACTGATGAGTTTACTAGTGAGTCTATCCTTGGATTTTTATCCACTCTATCCCCTGGTGAGCCTCCTGCTGTGGTCTTTGATTTTGCTAGATTTATTGCTGATTCCATACACAACCAGTTGAAAAAACTACCCACTGAAGGGGTGTTTAGGTATTCCTCATATTTATTCCATTTGTTCTTATTTTCACAAGCAGATCATTTTCCTATAGCACTACAGAAGATGAATGTAGAGGGCCAACCTCCATCAGTTGTTTTCTGGACATCTTTATTGAGAAAGGAAGGAAATGAATATAACTATACAGAATTCACAGATTTATTTATCAGGCCAGCAAAGAATTTACTTCATAATTCAGAACATCCCAGAATAAATGAGGAAATGAAAAGAATATTACAACTGTTAGAGCAGTGTAAAATGGGAGATTGGTACTTATATGAGAAGCATACTGAACTAAGAATATTTGGAGCCAATTTGCTTCCCTCTAAGTTACCTAAGTTTTTGACTCTCAGAGTCTTTGCTCTAGAATATTTAAGACAAGTGTTGAATGCTGATGCCATCAATTTCATGCTATCCAAAAAGAAGACTCAGTTTAAATTGAAAAATAAGATTGGACCTTTTATAGTGAATAACAGGGGTGCTGAGAAAGAGATACAAAATAGATTGTCAGAATTGAAATTCCAAGTGAGTTTTCCTTATAATTATGAACCCCAAGGTTTATTGAGCAGTATCAGAGTTAAGTGCAAATTACCTCCTTTTATACATGAGCCAAAACCTGATATTGAAAATTTTTCCAATCAGACAGAATGGGAAGAGAATACATTGGTTGATTTGACTGCAAATACATAGCCAATAGAAAAAGAGGGTACTACACTTGCTGTGGTAAATCCTAAAGAGCCAGAAACTTCAAAAAGAGGTAGAGAGGAGGGTGCCTATACATCAAAAACTACTACAGATACAAAATTTAAACTCATCTACAATAAAAGGCTAATATTTGGTTCCATAGGCAAAGAAAAACTCATTGAAGTGGAAGATGAACCAGAGGTCAGTAATGATGAGGCAACTACAATAATAAAGGAGACATTGATAGAATTTGAAAGAGAACAAGCAACCTCCAAAGGAAAAGAGACCCAAGTGATTGAAAAACAGGTGAATATGGAAAATTCTTCTTCTCAAACATCAGAAGAGAAAGATTTGGATATTAAGGAAAAATATAAACAGATTAAACAAAGAAATGAGGAAATTAAAAGTGAGATTTATTCTCAATTCCTCAAGCAGAAGCCAAGAAACCAGGATAGATTGCTTACAACATTTGATTATTCTTAAAATAAAATGATCATGTCCTATTTACGACCTACTACTTCAACTCCTAAAATAGTGGTTGACTACAAAAAGAAGGAATTTGAAGTAGATATTGAAAAGGTACATGACTTGGATCAGATAGAATTCCACAGCCATAGCTCAGAGATGCTATATTCCACTGTGGTGACAAAGGCCATGAGTGTAACCAATTTTCAAAACACTATTATCAACTTGCAAGATCAGATGAAGCTTGATAAAGGCCCCTTATATGCAAAAGATCTTAGAATCAAAGCATTAGAAGATTTGATTCTACAAATAGGAGTGGACCCATCTAATGTACAATCTGCTGAAGTATTAATCAAAAAGAAAAATGATGACATTGCTGCTTTGAGGAAACAATTAAAACTTCCTCAAAGTGAGCACCCATAGAGCAAAGAAATACTTCAGGAACAAAAAGAGAAAGAAGATATGATGCAGTTAATAATAAAGCTTACTTCTCAAATCAAGGACATGGAAAGCCAATTGGATTTACTGATGAAAGAAAAGGAAACTGTGAAGGAAATTGATGCTTCCACCATTCCCACAGTTATTCTCATTATTACAGCCGTTGTTCCTTCTACATTGGGAGAGAAGTTAGCACCCAAAGAGCCATTGGAAACTGCAGTGTCAGTGCAATCAGCTACCACTTCCAATACTGAATCCTCAACATTATAGGTGTAGCAGTCAAATGATGCAGGGAAATTTGTCAAAGAAATGCAATAAATGACATTGAAAACCCATGAAATTAACAATTTGAAGAAGAATATTCAGAATATGGAGGTATCAAATAAAGCAACATTGATTAATGTCAATAATTATGAAAAAAAAGCTAAAAGACTTGAAGAGAAAGTCAAAAATCTTCAAAAGGATTTGAGCTTTACCACACAGATTTATTACATAAGGAATCACCTATGGACCAACATTATTGAGGCCATACATTTTCAATGGAAATCAATTCAGATAATATATGAACAAAGGGACCTCCTTCTGGCAGCACAAAATGAAATACAAAGCACTACAGAAGAATTAGCAGACAAACCAGCACAGGCACAAAGGCTAATTACCTTCTTAAACAATAATAACAGGACTGAGCTAGATGAATTGAAGATACAGGATAGGAGAGAAGCTATATTGCAAATAAAAAAGGTATTGACAAAGAAAACTTTGATGAATGACTTAAAAGAAAAATGTGATGCTATGAATTTTTCCATTACCAAGTTTTTAGCAAAGTATACTATGCTCAGACAAGCAGGCATTCCAGACATACATGTATTCAATGATAATTTAATGGACCGGAAAGAATATGATAAGAAGATCAAAGATCATGCAAAAGAACAAATTAGTAAGCAATTACCACAGGGATCTCCAACAGGGAAAGTGGTTCTCAAATACATTGAAGATTTATTCTTCCTTCAGAATGAAATCAAACATTTATTTGTAGCTAAACCAAATTTTGCTAATTACACTAAAGCAGATGAGAACTACAAAAAATTGAAAAGTATGAAGATTCTAGATGCTGAACAATGACAGACCTTCACAGATTTATTATAGCAGCAAAGAAGCAAACAGTGAAAGACAGTGCAAATGAAACAATTAGTTTGAAAGGGAAACAAATCAAACAGTATTTGAATTTGTTTTTTTACTGCTGAAAATTCTCCTTTTACAGCAGTTAGAGGTCAAATTGTCAGGTTAAGAATATCAAAGTGAGAATCCAGAGTTAAAGTGTATCAGGGAAGAAATAACAGCTAGCTGATTTAATTGCTGTAATTTCCTTTTTTTTACAGGAGTGAAATGGTTAATAAACAACGTGAAAGAGTATCAGAGATAAAGTACAAGGTCAAAGAGTATAAGTGGAAAGAGTACTAGTGAAGACATCTTCTAAGAAGATATTTTGTAATATGCCAGCAAGTATGGAAAACTATTCAAACAAACAAGTTTTGTTAGATAAGATAGCACTATATTTTCTAGATAAGAGGACAGCTTGCTAAGTTGTTAAGCAGTTGTCCCTCTTAATGTGTAAAGATATTTTTATTTCCTAGAGTTATTCCTAAATCTTTCTAGGATATTTGTAATAAACATTTTGTATAAATACTTCAGTTTATGAAGTGTTTAGTGTGGAATAAAATTGCTTAGAACATTACAGACATTTTTCTGGTACGCTGGAGGCTCACATGTGTTGATTTCAAAGCAGAAGTCTAGACAATGGCCAATTGGACTTCATAATTCAAGATTCATGCAATAATTTGAAGAGTAAAGTGCATCTATCTTGTCATTGTTTACTTTCTGAGTTCCATTCATTTCATATATGTTGTTCAATCTTAATGATTAATTAGGAGAATTACTTCAGGACTAGTGTTAGAACTCCCTGTCTTAACTACTTAATCATTTAAATGTTTTCTGCTGATTTCTGGATTTAAGAATTCTTAATTGCTCCTAGTCCTGTTTGACCTCTGCCTCCTTCCTCTTTTTCCAAATCAAAGGATCCTTCATTGCCCTTTATCCCGAAGCAAGTCATTTCATCAAAAAAATCTATCCAAATCTCTAAGGGCTATCTACCTTGCCCTCAATACATTACCATCATTTTGGCCTTGCCTTCTAGTTCTGCTTCCTAGACTTTGACTCCATAGCCCAATGGACTAGTAGATCCCTCTTTAATTTGTCTTGAAGTAATCTTATTTTCCACCAAACATCTTAAAACCAAAACCAAATTGAACTATCATAACTAGCCTAAAATATTAAACAAAAACAAAGTTAAATCATAAAGAGAGAGCCCTCTCTGAAATTTAGGAAGGCTAGATCCTAAATTTCCAAAGTAGGTTTGTGGATACCCATAGTTTTCTTAAAACTAAAAATCAAAAGCCCACAATCTTTAGAAATTACTAGGGTGATAACACCATAAAGTGAAAAAGATGGCCGGGACAAACACATTTACCATGTGGGAAAAATCCAAATGCATGAGCTCTACCCCATACTAATGGAAATCAACCTCATTCCTATAGACTCTATATGAGCCTCCTTTATCATTCTAGAACCCATTATTTTCCCAACCCCTGGAGGGAAATGAAACTCCCTACCTTAAAGGGGGTGTCCACTGCTACACCTTACACATTATGCTCTTATTCTTTAAGCTTATAGAAATTAATGAAAGAAAAATCATAAAGGGAAAAATACATATAAATAAGGGTGGAAAAATCAAGGCCAGGGTATCCATGCACCATGACTGATTCCTCCTATACATTAGATACCTAAGTGTGGGATTCCATTTATTAGCTAGCCTTGTACCTCGACATGTTGCCCCTTTCATTCCCTATTCCATTGATCTCTTTATCACATGCCACCATCATTTGAAGGATGTACCTTACACATACTATCCCCTCTAAAGGTAGAAACGACCAAATAGGGTACTTTGTTAGACCCCTTTGGATATTGGAGACATTAGCACCTGCCAGGAGCCCACTATGGAAGGGCGTGCCATTATGAAGTGCCCACCTATTTTCCATGGTTTCTAATATCTTTAACTGGTTTTCTTTAAATGAATTGTTGTAATGGAAGGCGAGGGGACGTATTGGATCATATGTAGGATTGTAGATGGTCTCCATTTTTTGTTTTATATAAGGTTGCATTAGCACATGTAGGGTGTGTTTAGAGAGCCATGGGCCTCCAAATTAGTAGACAAGACTCCATGGATCCCTAGAGACATTGAGATATTTCTAGATATTTACTTATTAGGCGAGGAAGATGCACCTGGTTCACCATTCCCAACCGGCCCCACAGTTGTACCATGCACTTCGAAGATGACCCAGAACCTATATGATGATATGGCATCACTTACACCATCATTCAAGCATTTTTAGATGGTCTACATGCATATTCAATTTACTTGGATACCCATGAGGTTACTTGTGTTCCCCCACACCCATTCGCGAAACCACAATTTTATTATTTGGAGAACAAGGGTCCAACCCCTTGCCCACTACTTTTGGTAGTCCTATTTCTCATTATGGCACCTATGGAGTTCACCAATCCTATTATAATGCCCAACAACATGTACTATTAATCATTCAACCTCTTGACAGACTTATTATTTTGTTTATAAGCTAGTTTGGTGGGCTTATCACAAAAAATTAGTTATTTTGCACATTATTTTATTATAAGGGCTAATGTATGCCTCATTAGCTAAATTTAACTCATTACAAGTGAATAAAAACAAGTTATGTGAATTCGTTTTAGCATCATTAGTTGGTTAGACTTGTTTCTCTTTAGAGAACTTCGTTATCCTTCTTGGAGGACAAATTTTTGGAGCATGGAATGAATTTTGATGTTTGAATAATATTCTCTTGTTGTGGAGCTTATTTATTGGAAATTTTTTTATGGTTGTACATAGTCATATACATGTAAGTGAAATTTAATTTTATTCTTTCTTTATATTTTTTCACATACATTATTGCTGCGATTTCACTATACTACGGATAATTTACTCTTTTATGCGAATTTATGGAAATTATGTTTCTAGATAGTGTTGTTTCATGTTTGGGATATGTGTAATGAGTGAATGTTCCTAGATATGTTTCATAATTTAAATTCATCTTCATAAGCCATATATTTGCAAAACGAAGTATATAGTCTTTGAAGTTGCTTTTGTTGTTTCCCTAATGTTAACTGAAGTTGTCTTTGAGGCCTCCTTGACATAGAAAATATGAAGTCCGTAGTAACAATTCATCTTGAATTCAATCTCCCCAAAGGATTATGAACTATTCTATCATAAGGAGATCACCTTAAACCTAAATTTTCTCTCCCATATCTTATTTTCAAGGACTATCCCCATAGGTCACCTAGGGCATCACTTATCTCACTATCTATCCAACTAAATACTTCGATTTTTAGTCCACAACTATGCTGGAGGTTTCTCTAGAGGCCTTCAAAATTTTAGGTGAATCTGAAGGTGGGATCTCAAGATATTGCAAGCCCTAGCTCGAGGACTGTTTCTTTCCGTAGGTTCCCTTGGCTAGAACCCTCACTGGGATCATTGCATTACCTATCATTGAAAATTTCTTCTTTGATCCCCTTATCCTTGATTAGGTCAAGCACACCATTGGTTTCTCAACCCCATTCCCTTGACCTAACCTCAAGCGTATTTGGTCTCGTGTGGTCCCATAAATTATCGAAGCCAAATTCACAAAGACCATTTGGAAGCCAAGTTTCCACAAGGATTCTAGGAGATAAGAATATTCTTGACAAGTCATACACTCAAACCCTAGCTCTTAGAATTACACTAAGCCCTTCCTAGAGAGCCTTTCATCTTTCTTTGAAGGCAAGTAAGCCATATATCTGAGCGTCTCTTGTCAATAGGCTTTAGGATCACTTCTCATCCTATCATTGATCGATTCAATTTCACTATCCTTATTATAATGGGCCTCCTCTCATCGGCGAAAGTCCGTAAAGGATGGTGATCCTTAGATGAGGCGAAAATGGTCTATTGCTCCATAGTTTCCCATGACCTAGTGGTAGCCCTTCAAGAATCCCCTTTTAGGACCCCTACTAGTTTGAGTGGTAAAATTTATGGCGACATTGCTGGGGAAACGAGACGTGTGTTTTGTTCCCCATACGACATATTGACATATCATTTTGGTGACTCCATTAGAATAAGTAAGTCATATTTCTTAAGTGAACTTTAAGGTCGATGGTTTTAGGGTGAAGCAAGAATTTTTCTAGGCATCCCTCACAATTCCTACAAAATTTACATGTATACCCAAAGTAGGGTGTCTTTCTTTGATGGTTTTCCCTCTTTGGACATCACTTGCATCCCTCGGAACCCTAATCATGTCATTGGCCTGGATGGTGCATGCCATGTTTGATGGTGATCCACTTTCTGTAATTGACCATGTACAAATATTTAATGCACATAATTCAAAATATAAAGTGGGTCACCAAGATGTCCTTATGTTATTGTTCATGATATATCTTTGTGGTCATAAATCATGGTTTCATAATCATGAACCCAAGAAAATATCATCTATTGAATAGTTCATTAATGGATTTCTTAGACACTTTCAAGTACACCCTACATTAAGCATTCAAGAGGAAGCCTTCATCGATCATCATCAAGAAATGGAGCATCTAGCTTATGACAAAGACTATAAGTCTTCCTTGGGTCCACATGATGAAAATGATGATTTTGAGAACGCATGTGATGGGAAGGATGAGTCTATGGAAGGGGAAGTTGTGACTAACCTTACCTTTCTGAAGGATATTACTCCTGGTGACATTTACTTTGAGAACCTTGAGGAAGGTGATCCCATTTTCCCCTTGGAATATGCTATTGAAGATTGCTTCCACATTGAGAAGGAGAAATGGGAGATTATTGATCCTCGATTTGATTATGCTTCAACATATGACACAGAGAAGGAGGATGATATTAGGCTCCCCTTTCTTTTAGATATTAGTTATGATGACATATCCATTGATACCTTTGGGAAGGATAATTATTATTTTTCCTTGCATGAGGAGGGGAAGCTAGAACTAATCAATTATCCTTTCAAGAGAGACCCAAAATGTGATACTAACGAAATCGATAACTTTCATACATATCCTCCTTATGATTTTATATTCAAATCATCTAAGCCTTTATATTGTGACTTGGGGGAAGAAAAACCTATTGGATATAACACTCTGACATCCCCTTTGGCTTCTTCTCTTTTTTAGAATGATTTCCGCAATTTTTTCTCATATGATCTAAAGTGTTCTTGATCCCTCTCCCCTTTTGAAGTATAGTGTCGAGGAGTAACCCCTCATTGAATATTCTTTATCTCCTTGGGCACCCCCTAAGGATCATGATTGACCTATAATCTCCCATTTCTAGTTTTATCATTATGGGAAGCATACCTGTGCTTCTCCATCTCATCAGTCTTCCTTTCCTACTAATCATAACCCTATAGAGGCATGTTACACATCATTTGTCACTGTCCCTGTAGTCCCCATCTCGCCCATTGGAGGGTCATTTCCGTGATCAATAAGCAGTGTCATGCCTTGCAAAGACCATCTTTGTATCCCTTTGCATGAGAGTAATATTCCTTCTGTTGACAATTCCTTGAGCAGAGATCCAAAAACCCATGTTTTTGCCTAGGCACGAGTAGTCAGTTATGCCCTCACGCCAAAGAGGAAGATTAACACTGGGACCCGTGCCAGCTGGCACCCTGTCTCAGTTAGCCACTCACACTGAGCTGTTTATGGAATGTTTTTTAAAAATAGAGGAGGAGATTCCACTCCAACAACTTCGAGGATGAGTCATTGGGAGTGGTTGAACTGATAAACCAGAGACTTCCTCCTTTGGTTTATGGTTTCCACCTCTTATGGGAACCTCCTAAAGGATAGGCCTCCCTCCCACCTTTGTAGGGATCCTAACCTCCTCCTTTTCCTTTATAAAAAGAAGCTATCTCTCTTTGAATAAGCTAGCTAAAATTGGAGAATTGAACATACTATAGAAGAACTTCTGAAGAGATAGAATAAGAAGGAATTACGTTGAGAGAGCTTGAGTCCATGCCTTCACCTCGTCTGAATTCCCTGACGAAAATTTGAGATGCGCTTCGGCTGAACCCTGCTGGAGGAGACCACAACATCAAATCTTTGGTTGTATCTCTTCCTTTCATTAATACATATATGTGACTAATGTTTGGTTCCACTTCTGTGTTATGACATTTGTTTAATGCAATATGTTTAGCCCTCTTTGACTGGCTAATAGTTATGAATGAAATTTTATTATGTCGTATCCTGTTCTTGTTTTTTGATTCTATGTGCAGGTATCTGAGTATGATTGCCGAAGGATTGTGACTTGCCAAGGTAGGAGTGAGAGACCACCACCACTACAACAACGACGACAGTGTTGGACTCCAGGTAGGTAGATCTACCATGCCCTCTTTCATTCAATAATTAGGAATCAACACTTTAGCATGTCTCTTTGTTTCTAGACCCACTCTAGGGCTAGAGGGATTATCTCTGTTTGCAAAGAGGATTTACCTGCATAACAAATTGGCGACTCCGCTAGGGATTAGTGTGAGTTTTTCATTTCATCTTTTTGGGTCAGTTTCAATCATTGATTTTATTATCTGTATTTTTCTGGTTTTCTTGCTTAGTTTACCTCCTCTATTCAGCTCCAGAGTGTCAAGATTGACATTTTCTCATTGAGTTTTCGTTTTATCCTTTTTCCCCATAGTTAACTGGCTTGGCACATTTTTCGTTTGAACAGTCGCGACGATTGGCGCAGGTTTCTTTTGTTGTAGTTGCGCCAACTGCTGTTGGCACTGAATACAACCTTACACTCGCGTCGACTCCTGTAGGATTTGGTTTGACCTACTTAATGAGTCTTTGGTCAATTGTGCTTGCTTCTGGGTTATTTTTTATGTGTAATTATTCCTTTGGGACTGTTTTGACTGTTGTTGGCTTGTTTTTCTCAGTCGTTGCTCCATTTTCTTATCAGTGTAAATTGAGGCCTTAGGGTTTCTAAGTGTTTCGGTGCACTGAGCCTTCTATTTGGAAACCAAGTCATTTTGATTGTTGTCAGTCTCATTCTTGGGTTGATTGCACTAAGTTTTCTTGATTCCTTTGAGTGATTGCTTTGGTTGAATGATCATTTTGTTTTTTGATTAATTCTTCTCCTTATTGCTCCAAGCATAGATTACATTTCTTGTTTTGGATCGTTTTGAAAACTTTCTCTTGATTTGGAAGAATTGCAGCATTAGTTTGAAGTGCTTTCTTGTGATTGTTTTGTATTGATTGAGTTATTCAATTTTGATCCTTACATTCGCAATACTCAAGCTAGTGCTTGTTTTATTTTTTCATGTAATTAGTGCATCATGTACTTCTTCTCATTTAAAAAATTTAAAAAAAAAAAACATATTTTTCATTCTTTCTTTTCATTGAAAGTGAAATATTCTTTTGCATAACTAGCGTCTAATCATCTAGGAAAGAGTTTCATTTTCGTTTGGTTGTGTTAGATGCATTAGTGGATTTCTTCGTATATTGTCATTGTTTGCTTTTGTTTGAAAGATCTCTATCCTTCTTGTAACTAGAATTCATTGAATCACAAATGATGTTCATTTACATATAGCTTGCATTTAGGAAATTTGAGATCCAAATTCAATAGGACCTTAAAACTGAAACATAATCCAAGATCAACTTTAAAATTCACTCAATTAACCTAAGGAAGCATTGAAACCTAACGAAACATTTTTAGTGGTATAGGCTAGAGACATGTTTCAGCGTCTTAAAACGTAGTAGCTGCCATTTTCCATCTGGCCTTAGACAACACTAGTACGGACTTGTGCTCCCCGTACCGTCAAGTATATAAAGGGAGACCCCTCTAGGTTGCAATCCTTTTATCCATAGGAAGCCGAGTCTACCACCTTGTAACCGTGATACACCGAACACAACATTCGAGGAGACTACATGCACGTACGTTAAGTCCTTGGTCATTTCTCTTTAATTTGATCACCAAGGTGTATAAGGTAGTTCACGGGAACCTGGTACACCCTCTTGTTTAGAGTACCTGAGTAGTCATTTTGATATTTTCATGACTCCGTAAAAAGAGAAGAGATCGTTGAGCACTTTTCCTTTCATGCTCGTTTAAAATTGAAAGTGACTAGAGTCATCTTTTTCCTGTTTCCTGAATCTTAAAATATGAAATAGAAAAATCTGGTTTCAGTGTCATAAAATTAATCACCTACGATCACACGCCCATTAAAAGTTTTATTACTTGGCCTATTTTTTTTTTCCTTAGTTTTGATCTTGGAGCCCTCGATTGGTTATCTTTTTCATTCCTGTTTTGAAATACAGTAATAGTGGCGGAACTACCAGTTTCGTCATCCTCACTGCCTCCTAGTGGTAGTTATTTCCCAAACATTTCTTTTGAAACACCTCAGTTGACTTGGTCTGCCGAGTTTGCGCATCCTATTATCCCGTCTATCCTGCCTCTTGCTACTCAATCTCCTCCTGAAGGGCCAGTTGAATTCAATTGGCCTCCTTTTGGTGCTTGGTCTGGTTTTGGGGAAGAAGGATATATTCCTCCTCTTATGTCGAGTTCACCATTTTTTTCTACTGCTGTGCCTCCTAGTCCTCGTAGTCTTTTCGAAGATCTTACAGTAGAGTTAGAAATGGATTCATCCAATCCTATTGGTAGTGAAGGAATGCCTGTTTTTACAGGAGAATATCAATTTTTTTTGGAAGATGTCCCTCATGTTTCTGCCCACACTTCTCCACCATCGATGTCACTTCCGCCTGAATATAGGTCATTGAGTCAGATTATGTCTGGTGTTGCTTCCATCGCACAATCTAGTACATTAACTCCTCCTCAGAGTTCAGTCTTCCCTTCATTAGGACTATCACCTTCGACACCTGGATCGTCGGTTACTATTACATCTGTTCCAGTCCAACCGACTGTATGTGTGGCTTCATCCACACTAGTTGTTACCACTCAATTGCCAAGATCTTTTCACACTCATAGGTCTATTTATCTCAATCCAACATGGCCTGTTAATCCTAGTCCTAGTAGATCACAATCTAGAGTTGTGGAGGCCCCACTTGCTTCTAGTGCCCTTTCCACTACTCCTGTGGTTCCTGACGGCCTTAATTTTGAAGAGTATCTGTTGGTTTTTCAGTAGCAGAACTCTCAGGGTTCTCAACCCCTCCAATCTATTAGTAATCCTCGATTCCATCACTATGATGCTGTTGGTAATCTTGTTTATTCATTTCCGCATCATTATGACGTGTATGGTAATCTTGTTTATTTGCCTCCTATTGATCCTTATCAAGTTTTTTATGATCCTTATCAGATCGTCACTCATCTTGGACCTACCTTAACTATGCAACCCTCTAACTTGCAAGGACAACCCTCATTGGGAAAACCTTTGGCTCAGCAGGGCCCTGCCTCTGATCCATAAGGAAAACCATACGATCCACAAGGCCAACCTTCATAAGGTCAACCTTTGGTCCAACATGGTTAACCCTATGGTTTGTCTAGCCAGCCTCACAACCAACCAAGGCCGTATTATGCTTCTGGGGGGCAAAAATATCTGCTACAGGGACAACCTTTGACACCACAATCGCCGCCACACGTTTCATATGGCCAAAACTTTGTGTCACAAGGACAACCCTATGATCCTCATCCGGGTCAACCTGGTTATCAGGGACAACCTGGTCCTTCACAACCATTGGGCTAACCTTTCCCACAAGGCCAACTCGATGGCCCTTAATATTTGGTTCAACCAGCTCACCAACTGATTCAACCTGCTCCTCAGCCAGTTCCATCGTTTCAGCAGCCAGTTCTACCCAATTTTAGTCATCCATGTTTACCCACTCAACAGCCTACTCAACCTACTCAGCGGGGTCTGCCTACTCAACCACAAGGTTCTTATTATCCTCAAGGTTCATATCAACCAATGTATAGTGCGCCTCAGGTTTATTACCCTCAAAATCAACCTGTATATCATCAACCTCAAAGCCATGCTTACATTCCACAGCAAACTCCATACGTTGCTCAGTAGGGACCTCAGTGGTCTACCCCAACTCAATATCCTAGTCCTCAACCCCAGTACCAACCGAATTATCCTGCTTCTAACCCCTATGGTCAGAATCCTCCGGGACAGAATGCATGGGGACAGAATCCCCCTCGGACTAGGTGGAATGTAAACATGGGTACTTATCAAAGACCTCCGATGACTTTCAACACTCAATTACCGTTTCTTGCTACGTTGGAATTAACTGATGTGTGGAAGTTAACGAATTATCCTATTCTTCATAACCCTTATTGGCCTCTGGTTCCAACCAAGATTCCTGGTGATTGTCCCAAATTTGAGGGAAAATATGGCAAACACCCCCAAGCACATGTTATGACTTACCATTTATGGTGTTCCTCTAACTCTTGGGTTGACGATTCTATTCGACTCCATCTTTTCTAGTGAACTCTTACTGGTGCCACTGCAAAGTGGTACATTGAGCTATCTCGTGGCGTCTTCCAAGACTTCAATTCTTTAGCCATGGAATTTCTTACACTTTTTTAGTTACTAGTCCGCTTTGAGACCAGGACACACCTCCTCACGTCATTGAAACAGGACTGAGCTACTCATATCTCGGATCATATTCATGAGTCGAGGCATTGTTGTTAGATGATCAAATGTGAAATTCCTGATCAGCTTCTGACTTATTGGTTTACCACCTCCTTTGTCAATCAGATTGCCAAAGACATAGCTATGGGATCATGTGTAACCGAGGAACAACCATTTCTTATGCCCAGTACATTGATCTTGTGTACTTTCAGTCCAATGCATTATATGATATATTTCCTGATGCTCCTCGACCTAGAACTTCTAAACCACTAGCGACTCCATCCGTCGATGGTATTATTGGTTCCGTATCCCAGACTTCTCAAAAGTCTTCTTCATCAAATTCTGGGAAGCCGAAGTCTGCTTCTTCCAATAATGTTGCTTCTCAGTCCACTTCGAATTCTGGTAAACCCGCAGAAGTTAATGCCATTTAGGCCAATCCTACGGATAATGCTTCTAAAGGTAAAAATAAGGTTGAAGGTAAGGCCAAAGTCGATACCCTGAAATAGGATTCTCAGAAACCTCATGCTGGCGATGGTTCTCGACGCAAACCAAGGTATCCTTGTTTGATTTGTGACGATGAGCACTTTACCAAGGATTGTCCTTGATGATCCAAAGTGAGCCGCTTTCTTAAAGGCACCCAGGGAACTCTGGTCATTCTTAAAGAGCCTTTCCCATCTCAGCAAACTCGGATGGTAGAGCAACCTCAGTCCTCTGCCCCATTTGGCTCTTAGGTGTTCATGATGAACAATTCTGTCGTCGTTTCTATTGCTACTTGATTGAAATATTATACTAGATCCCATCAGGATACGGGGAAGGAGATCGTTGATGGTCCTCCTCCTCTACTTGTTACTAGCCCTCTTGAAATTGAAAGGCCCAATGCTGAATCCATTGTGCGACCACCTTCCACAGGTGTACTCCACAAGTCTTCTTATAATCCCAATGCCCGTGCTACTCACCATTACAATATTGTTGAGGATTTGGCTCAGGCGCTATTCGCGATATCTACATTAGAAGTACTACAGAGTTGTCCGTCTCAGTGAAGAGATTTGCTATCTGCGATTGGCGGGATTGATCCTGCCGATACTAGCCTTCTTGCTTTCGATTTAGAGAATTTCGTTCCACGACTTCCGCATCAAATTGCGCTCATTATTCAAGTTGTTATTAATCGTATTGACATCCATCGAGCATTTGTGGACGAAAGTGCATCAACCTGTGTCATGTCATCTTTGTGTTGGAAGGCTATTGGTTCTCCAACCCTGAATTCATCACCAAATTCCCTTGAAGCATTTGATGGAAGAGAATCAAAACCTTTAGGTGTTCTCGCTAGTTTACCGATTACTCTAAAAGGGAAGACAGTCAATGTCGAGGTAAAATTCGTTGATGCTAAGCTCAATTATAATCTTCTCCTCTGTCGCAGTTGGACTCACGCCATGTTATGTGTTTCGTCCACTCTCTTTCGTGTTTTGAAATTTCCACATGAAGGAAAAATTATTACTGTTGATCAATTGTCCTTCTTCACCTCTTCTTCCGAGAACAAGGTTCTCTATGTAGAAAAGATTCCTACTCCTTACGAGTGTGTAGGGCCAATTCTTTTTAAAGATCCTGCCCTCATGGGTATTTTTCCTCTTCCTCCACCAAATACTGTTCAGATCCATATGATCTCTCGGTCTGATGACCCATGGATTATTCCTTCGCCTGAACAGATTGATTCATTTGGAGATTCGATACCTTTGATTCCAATTGAGATTGACTATTGTGAACTCATTTTGGCTTCAGAAGCTCCGTACTCTGATCATGCTCCTTTGAGCATGTCTCTTGACATTTATTCTCAATCCCCCTGGCTTGGTGATTGGGATTCGCTTGATCCTTTAAAAGAAGTGTTTCCCTCCAATGAAGCCATCATGGAAACCATGTCCCTTGAGGATCTGTCGTGGGATGGTCATCATCATTCGGCATTCATGCCTGGCCTCGAGGCCATGTCTACTTGTCTCGAGCGTTTTTCATCTCAGGTTACTTCTCCTCTACTTCAATTTCCTCTTCTAACGCATGACGTTTTTACGAAAGGTAACTTGAGAAATATTACACAGACAATGCCTATTAAAATTTCTGTTAAACCGGGAATTGTCGAGAACATCCATATCGGGGTCACTTGTTCTTCCAATAAAGTACAAGTTTATACTAGCCTTTTTCGCGAATTCTGTGATGTCTTTGCATGGTCATATGAAGAAATTCCTAGCATCGACCCTAGTATAGTGGTGCATGAAATACATACTTACCCTAGCTCAAAGCCTGTTCAGCAGCGTCTTCGTCCGGTGCACCCTAGAAAAGCTGCTGCAATTAAAGGTGAAGTCAAAAAACTTCTCGGAGTTAGTTTCATTTATCTGATTCCTTTGACAGAATGGGTTTCCAATATTGTTACTTTAGATAAGAAACAGGAAAATATACGTGTATGTGTTTATTATCATGATATCAATCGAGCTTGTCCTAAGGATAATTATCCTACTCCTGTTATCGATCAAATCATTGATGATTGTGTCAGGAGTCAAATTTTTTCCCTCATGGACGGTTTTTCTGGTTATAATCAGATTAACATTCTCCCAACTTATCAACATAAGACTGCCTTTATCTGTCCTTGGGGTACTTTCGGATATGAAAATCTCCCTTTTGGCTTAAATAATGCTGGGGCTACATTTCAGCGAGCGATGTCATATGCTTTCTATGATATTTGTCACATCATACATATATATGGTAGCCATGGGCAGAGGGTGTGGTGGGTGTCATGGACTGCCACCCCATAATCGTTTAATTTTTTTTTATATGGTGGTTGGGGGAGTAGAGGGGGGGGGGGGGGGGGGGGGGGTTAATGGCCCACCCCTCCAAATTTATTATTTTTTTATTTAAAATAAACAACCACCCGTTTTTAAAATCCTGAATTTTGGAGGTAGTAGACAAATTAAGTATCCCACATCTTCACCTTGAATTTGGCCGAAGCTAACCAAAAACCGGCCTCTGTAAAATTGCAAAAATTTTGCCTCCTTAACCTGCCAAGTCATCGAGACAACCTTAGAACTTTGACTAGCACTAACTTTTGCATACGAATTCGGTTTGATGAACAATTCACACTGCAGCGATCAAGACGACGAGATTTTCAACCTGAAACTAAGTTTGCCACGTTTCCGTCACTTTGAATTTTCAGCTTTCATAAGCCATATTTTTATTGTGTGTGTCTCTAAATCCACCTGGATCAACAATGACTGTGTTTTTGTGGTCTTCAGCAAATTCTCGAAGATAGCCACTATGGCAACTTGCAAGAAGAACATCACAAAAAATAACATTGCTAAAATATTCTTTGAATGAGTGTGGATACACTTTGGGATCCCATAGTCTATCATCGCAGATTGGGATAGCAGGTTCCTTAATACATTTTGGTCTAGCCTTTGGTCAATGTTGGACAACAAGCTCACCAAGTCCGCATATTTCCATCCCCAAACCGATGGATAGATAGAGGTCATCAACAAGATCATCGTACACATTCTACGCATGTACAACTCAAAGCATCCACAAACATGGGATGAGAGCCTCCCATATGTACAACATAGCTATAACTGGGCTCTCCACATCGCAACTGGCCACAATCCCCTTTCAGGTTTGGCTTGGGATTCCAGCCATTATGTCCCATTGATCTAGACATGTCATTTGCGGCTACTCAGGAAAATTCGGCTCATGTTCAGTTTGAAGCTGACAAACCGAACAACTTCATTGAGCACAGTCACCAAATATGCCCACAGGTTCATGACATATTGGATAGAGCCAATCCAAAGTACATGTAGTGACATGATTAGCATCAGGTGCCACACAACTTCTAGGTGGGCGACAAAGTGTGGCTACATTTGTAGAAGGAGCGCCTCACTGGACCCCACCGCAAGCTTGACTCGCTTCGATATGGGCCATACACAATCACCAAGGTTGTAGGGAACAATTCCTTCAAGCTCAGTATTCCACCATTCCTAGGTTTGCACCCAGTGTTCAATGTGGACCACCTTCGGCCCTACTTTCCTCCTCTACTTGACACATCCGACATGGGAGAACAACTCACACTAACATATTTAAACCCAGACTGCATGTAACAAGCCACAATTGATTAGATCATGGACACACAGATCAAGAACACCCTCTAGCAGAGGATCCAACTACATTGAGTTGTCAAAGAAAGCCAACTCCTTCACCATGAAAGTGGTTTACTAGGGATGAGGCTCAACAGAAATTTCCCCACCTCATGGAGGATTTGCACCCAATGGGGACCATTTCTTCATAAGGTGGGAGGAATGATCCAGGTTGATATTGGTGGCCACCCACCTATTTCACCTGGTCAATTTCATTAGTTTTCTTATTTATTGTTTTTAGCAGTTTTTCGGGTTGTGAATGTCCGGAGTCGTTTTGAGGCCCTAAATGACATTTTTTGGGCATGATTCCCTTTAAAAAATTTATCGAAATCATGTCAGTAGTTGTATTCCTCAGAGAGATATTTCCAATGAGGTGTCATATGCATCAAACCGAGATAATATGACCAAGTTATGACCCTGAGAAGTTGGTTGCCCAACCAACCCCAACGGGACCCATAAAGTTTTAGTGCTATACCTCCTCGGGTTAGGGGTTTGGTTGTTTAGGATTTTCTCATATTGTTCAATAATAAAAAGGGCCTTGAGACTCATTGTAACATGGTTTAGAGGAAATTAGCGGTCACATCTCTTCTTAGTGATAAGCTACCATCGCTGGAGCTAGTTTAATTTCCATTTTGTCAGTAAGACTTTTTCAGTATTTGATATTAATGAAATGAAGTGTTATCCCTGATGCATCTCCGTGTTTATGTTTATTTATGTATTTCATTGTGTTCTTGCATAATATCGGATCACCCAACCATACAACTCAATGTAAATAGTTCATATCATGTCGTGAAGCCTCCACAGATTATCAAGGGAAGACCAGTGGCAATAGTAGTGGACCATACTGTAGCATACATGGCACTCACCAATTTTGTTGAAGGGTGTGCTTCCCAATGTTTATGTCCACAGGCGACAAATATTCCAAAATCATAGGGTGTTTAGTTAATATTTAGTAGTACCATGGGATCTGATTTGTGAGGGTCAAACGCCAAAATCCATCAACACGAGCCAACCGGGTAGGTAAGCCAACCCCATGTGAATTAAAACTCCAGGCCTTCCCATACCTATTAACACATCAATCTTGTCAACCTCTAAAAGAAGATAATTTTTATGGCGCCAATTCCTAGCCACCATTTTAAAATTATCTACTCCCACCAACCTCCATTAATTCCCTTACCGCCAAAAATGGCTAAGAGGGTTCCAAATAAGTCCTCCAAGACCTTGGATAAAATGTGAATCTATTGAAAATAGTTTATCTTATAGAATTCCGAAAATCAAAGGATAGTCGAGGAGAAATTGTTTACTTCTTTTTATGAAAAGAAATATTATAAACAACAACATAACATATTGTACCACCCAAAGCTGCATCCAATCAATTGTTTTGCCACACTACATTTAAAATTTACGTAGTTATTTTCTCCCTCCGGGTTCTCCTCTAATATATGTTTTACGGTTTTGGTGGCTTGCATTTTATCCTGCTTGTTCACCATTGAGATAGGCTTGCGTTTTATCCTGCTTGTTCACCATTGAGAAACTTCAGTCTAAATAAACCACCATATTGTGTATCGGAAATATCTGTGAATGTCCATATACAACCACGAGCAATTTTGCTTATGGATTGGACTGTAGTTTCATGATTCAATTTCGCAAACATCAGAACACCATAAACCCGACTAGTTGGATACAAGCAGCAAATCATATGTCATATGAGGTTTGGACTATAATTTCTCCTATGGTGTTTTATACTTTCTGGGATTCCTTGTATTTTTAATCATTAGGAAAATAATCAATATGGCAACATATGCCAATAACATCAAATATGAACACTCCCATATGTCTCTGAAATCCATAATAGGGGTTGAACGATGAGCCTTAAAAAACATACCCTTTTCTTGCAAAAACTAGACTGTGATATCTCTGGGGAATTCAATCCCAATGTGGACCAATGTCACTGCACAAGGGGAAAACCTCTACCAACCTAGTCTCCATCGTTGTGTCACCCACTCTTTCACACTGCATCCTCCTTTTTTTTTCAGAAAGAAAAAAACGCTGTTTTATATATTAAGATATGTAAAACAGTACATATTACATGATGATACAGTGCATAGCGGCACTGTACAGATAGCGCAAATTATAGAGCATAGATAATGCAATCAGTTACAAAATATAATGCCCCATATATACCGGCAGAAAGAAACGGACGAAGGCCAAAAGATTATGATGTGTCCACAAATTATCAAAAAGTTTGGCACCATAATAATGCCACTACTAAATACTAGGAACCAGAGTAAACCTGTGGAAAAACCAGCTCATATACCCCATCCGAAGGATACATCCAGGGAGAGGAGTACGTGAGGGAAACAGCCTCGCTTGCATATTATGATCATCCAAAAATAGGCACGCTTGCATCTGAAAAGAAAACAAATATAAAATCTGGCCCGCCTGCAAGGGGAGGGTATCCAAGTCAAGATGGCCCACAAAATTTGCCATAGCAGCAAACAGACCTCTTATATAGAAGGGGGAAAGTATGTCATTTGGAGGCCCCAGGCGGGTCGCCAGCACCAAGCCCCCTAAGATCTGCAGCAGAATAAATTGGAACCTCCCTGAGGTCAAGAAGTTCATCCCGGAAAATGGATTTTGTTTTTTGCCTCCCTCTGAAGTGTCTGGATGCAGATTTTGATTTTTTCCTCACCGTAATATTGCACCCCGAAGCTGGCGAGATGATAATATCAGGGTCCCTAGGGATGTTATCAAAAATAGTGAGGGCAGCCAAATCAAGGTTTGGGTTATTCAAAAGGGATTCAATATCACTTCCAACAGAATTTATGGGGGAGTTTGAAAGGTCCACATTCTCGAAATTATGTGGAGAGGGAGGAGAGGGGGGAGGCATGGACGGGGGGGCAGGCATGGAGGGGGAGGAATATAATGGATCAGGTGTGGGGCAGGTTTGATGGTTTTCAACAAGATCAGTCGTGACATTAAGTGAGTCCGATAAGTCCACATTCTCGATATAATGTGGTGAGGGGGAAGGGGATGCGTTTTCAAGGGGCGGCATGGATGGAGAGGTGTATAATGGTGCAGAGCTGGAGCGGGTTTGATGGTGGACAGCAGAAACAGTAGGGCCATAAGGCATTTTATCCTCCATTATGATAGTGGATCCAAGGTTTACTTCGGCTTCTAAATGAATGGGCGAATCGGTATTCACCGGGGAAGTAAAATTTTTTATGTCTTTAGCATCAAATGGCGCCGATCGAAGTTCGGATTCATCAGGCGGGGTAAAATCCTTGTGTGGTGGAGATAATTCCTCACAATGTGCACTATCTTTAGCAGATGAATGAAAACTAGAAGCCAGAAAGGGAGGAATACCTGATAGGGAGACATTTCGTTGTACATTTGGAGTCAGCTCCCTATGAACAGCAACAGACCTTTGATTGCCCCGACGGGGCCCCCAATGCCGCCGGGGGCAGTTGCCCTTCAGATGGCCAGTGTTGTGACAAACCAAGCAGCGGAAAGGAATGCCCCAATAATCCACCCTTTGTCTGTGACTTCTCGGACCCCAAACGAGATCAACATCCCCGGGCAGGCCCCTAGAGAAGACCAACTCGACTAATAACCAGGCAATGTGTTTGTCGCTGGCATCAAGCATGCTAGAGTCGATGTATTTCGTGCATCCTATGGAATTTCCAATGGCTCTTATTGCCTTATCCGTCCAGAACTCCAGCGGAAGGCCCATAAGCTTTACCCACACCGTCCTATTCTTTGGGGCCTCCATAATTGGATTAAAGCCAAGGTACCATGGCAGAAGCTGCAGGAAACTCTTTCCACGTACCCATGGCTTGTCAACAATCAAGGCCACATCTTTTTCGTTCTTAAGGTGAATGCTGTACCAATTATTTAGGAGCAAGCTGACTTTCGGAGCATATCCCACCATGGGGCTCCATACTTTCTCCGCCCATTCTATCATATCAATCTCCTGTCCATTGGCATACATCCAGCGCCCGATTAGTGTACATTTCTGCAAACTAATGACCCGCCCACATAGTTCCTCATGATCCATCATCACTTCTTTGACATCCGTAGCAGGCTTGTAGTGGGCAAGACGATTTTTCCCCTGTCTGCGCCTGCCTCTGCGGGACGAACCAGTGTTGGGCCCATGCAAATACCCCCCACCTGAATTAACCTGCTGATTCTCATGGAAATCAGGGGGCGCAAAGATGGACTGAGCGATAATTGATGCGTCCAGCTCGAATTCCTTTTGCTGAGATTGATCCGCGTCCCTCGTAGCAGCATTCTTTTTGTAAACACGAACCACCGACTTGTTAATATGAGCATCAACATTAAAATTCTCTGATAGCTTTAATACATCCGAGGGAGTGGATGCATTAACATCCCCGAGGCCGGATAAATTCACCGAATTTCGGATATTCGCCCCAGCCATATCTGTATGACAAGCCCCAAGTACAAGCTTCTGACGAGACAGATGCCGACACTTAGACACATTCAGAAGAAATTGAATATAAATACGACTTCTTCAGAAATGTGAAAGAGGCCTCCCGATATGTGAGACAGCCAAATCCAGAGAAAATCAGGGAATGACGTCGAAACGGTCAGGGATTTTCGGTCCGCTATCGTTCCGCTATCGTTGAATTCATTATGATTTTTGGTCCGCTATCGTTTGATGACAGGAGGCCGAAACGGTCACCCTGTAATTAAGACGCTGGCAACACCATCGGAAGCCTTTGTAGTGTCGGACATATACAGGATGCCCGCACAGATTGGAATGATGAGAACAAAATAATTAAACCACCTATAAAACACAGAAAATCTCGATACCGATACCCTATCAGGAAAAGCTATGTCAAGATGACAGAAAGTAGATGCATACAGAGAGCCGCCACAGCTAAGAGAGCCGATGTTTGTCAAAAAGTGGAATAAATGCTCGAAAGGAATAAGCAATCCCAAAGTGGAATATGATATTCAATCAAGGACATTCAATCCAATCCATCCAGTGACAGGATCCACCAAAATTAATGCATGTATCCATACACCTGCCAGACCAATAAATAATGCCTTGGTAGAGTGCGCCTAGAAAATATCATCCCAACGTCATCAGTGATGATCCATCCGAAATTTGAATTTAGCCGGAAAATACTGCAAATTCAAATGCAGTCAACCGGAAAACCGTCGGAAAAACCAGTCCAAACGATATTGCACCTCTCAAATTTGACAACAGCAGCCGCAATAACATCCGGGAATAGACCATCACCTATCACGAAAACGAATACCAAGATTCTTGCATGGACGGGAAATACTGATGGAATCAAAACAATTTCTCCAAATGATAAACCACCAATCCGACCAGGATGATTTAGAATCGAAGGACTCCGAAGATGATACCAGAGAAGATGAATGAAGATATTTACTATGTTCCACCTTGTAATTCATAAAACCGGACTCAGCAATAGTCACCCGGAACAACCGCAGATTGTATGCGGAGAGTACCAGCAAGATGAGCAGAGAGAAGAGACACAACAAACTATCAGCAGACCAAAAATCAGCACATATGAAACAGGAATAGCCACCAAAAGCGACAAGATATGTCCAAAATGGGTTCCAGCAAACATCAAAAACTGCAGCACTTCAGCATTAGCCACCATAAGCAACAAGATTTGGACATTGGGTTCCAGCAAATCTGCAGTTGCCACCAAATCAACAAAAGATGTCCCCGTTGGGTACCAGCTAGCATCAAAGACTGCAGATCGTCAGCAATTGCCACCAGAAGCAGACATTATTGTCCAATTTGGGTACCAGCTATGCCGTTGGGTAACCACACCTTCATTCTAAAGGCGAACCCTCTGCATCCTACAAACCAGAGCAAAACCAGTCCTTTGGCTTCTTCGTTTTGAACCCTAATACTATTACAACTTGGTTTACAGAGAAAGATCATTTATACGAATACCCTGAATGAACCAAAAAGTTGAAACCTTCAAATCAACGCTATTGTTGTCTCTGTCAAAGCCTGAATTCTCCACACTGCATCCTCCTATTCTGCCCTTGATGAACAATCTTGGTACTGCAACAGGTTTCCCCTGAATCGCCTCCCTCTGCAATCCTCTGGTATATGCCTCTGTTCCAGGGAGACTATTGTGCCTTTCTTCGATTATAAACCAGTTCAGTTTTCGATAGCAGCGAGTCTCTGGTATGTAAATATTTTGTCATAGTCAAATCGTTGCATGGTCCATACCGCTGGCAGAAGCTCCCAGGGTTGCACCAAAACTACCAAACTCAGAAGCATGTATCAGCCCTTGATTACTAGGTTTCATAATATGGCCTCCCTTATACCAGAAACGCAGAAGAAAACATGAATAGAAAGACGTGCATGCTCCATGGTCCATCAAATCTGAAAATATCAAAAAAATATATAGACTTTATAAATCATAATATAAATGATGAAGGGAAATCGATTAATACTTTTCGTGTTATTAAAATGAGTGCTCTTTCGAGCCTAGTTACATGACTCACTCCATTAATAAGTATTATTCTTAAAAAAACTCAATGGTTACTCACACCTATTCTTCTTTGAATAAATACTAATTATTTAACTAAAAGAATTAAAAGGACAAATATAGATGTTCTTTGATGAATTATATTGTTTTTGTTTACATATTATACAAAATAATATCGTAATATTAGAAGTTGGATCTAACTTGGTTTTAAATGTAGGTCATTTTTATGTTAGATAAAAAAATAGGTCCCATGATAAGGAAAAGGAAAGTAAAGATTTTTAAATTACATATAAAAGGATTTATGAGTAGATTTTGACTTTTGTTTAAATTCATAATTACTTGAAATTGATTTTTTTATTGATAGGAAATGCAGGTAGAGGTGCTTGGTTTTTCAATGAATCATTTATTGTTGAATAATTTATTTTAGAATTTTAAGTATCACTTTTAATTTTTATGACGAAAAATATATATAAATGCAAAATAATAAATGTCAAGTTTTAATAAATGATATTGATGAGAAAAACCATTTTATAGGTTAATAAAAAAAAAAGTACTTTTAAGAATGATCAAGGAAAAGATGCTTTTATTCCAATAATAGTAAAAATTGAGATTCACCAATATGTGTAAAAATATTTATTTATGTGCCTTGAAAAATTTAAATAAAAGTTTTTCATGTCTTTTTTAAACATAAAGATAAGTTTTTAAAAGCGGTTATAATTTCTTTTGTTATTATTTCAAATTAATAGAAGAAAAAAATGTTGAAAGTGCAAATTAAAAAAATCTAACAAATTTTAGAAATTCTAAAAATAAGAAGTTTTCTAAGAAAGTGTCAAAAGATATGTTACCCACCGTTTTGTGGGTCATATCCCTAGGAAATTTTTTTTCTCGAAGATGGTCCTGAGCCAATAGCCAACAACCCCTTGCAGCCACCAACTAGCTCATTGTGCCATTTTTCCACCACCTGATCTAGCTATGTGGTGCCTCACTCATCTATCATGATCGTATGTTTGAACGTGGGCCTCCTGAACCTAAATGTTTGCCTTGTCATTTGGTAATTGAGTATTGTAATTTTCTTATCATGGACACTTCTGGGCATGGATTAATGGGGGGATTCATTAGACAGGGTGGGATAGGTCTCTACTTTTGTGCCCTAGACCTCTTTTGAATGTTACCCTTGGATCTTAGTCGGGTGGGATTTCCTTTGATGAGGAAGAACCTGGATTTTCCACAGTGTCAGATAATAAATGTCGACATTTCGAATCTCCATGGAGATCCATCCTCAGGACAAATGAATGAACAAATGAAAGAAGGACTTAGGTCAAATTTATATAGTGAAGATTATTTTTCTAAAGAGCTAACCAACAATAATATCTAGGAAATAATTAATTTATTTTTATTTTTATTTTTAAATAAAAATAAATTAATTATTTCCTAGATATTATTGATGGTCGGCTCTTTACAAAAATAATCTTCACTCTATAAATTTGACCCAAGTCCTTTCATTTCTTCATTGATTCATCCTGAGAATGGATCTCCATGGAGATTCAAAACGTCGACATTTATTATCTAAAACTGGAAAATCTGGGTTCTTCCTCATCAACTGATAACCACAGAAGCTTGAAAACCAGGATTTCATTTACTGACCTTTGGGTTTTAGGGTGGTACTACATGGGAAACCCAAATTTTGGTTGTGTGGTCCTCATCCCTCATCCAGATGCATTACTCCACTTCCATTCATTATATCCCCATTCATTATTATTCCCACATGGGTGCACATAGGATTGGCCTCCCTTTCCACTTTGATCCGATTAAATTTCTGATACCCTTTTAACCAAGAACTTTCGCTTCGTCTGATGTGTTAGAATTACATTTTATCAAAGCATTAATGAACACATATGCATATACAATCAAGAGGAACACATGTCAACAATCACATAACAAAAATGCAAGTCATTTAATAACGGAGTTCGTCTAGTGTGGACTACGTCTCTGGGCCTTAGTGTCTCGATGGTGTTGGCTGCTTTAATCAGTGTTGCAGCTGGTGATGATGTACATGGATGTTATTGCCTTGTCATATAAGGAAAAGCCTTCAACATGAGTGGAAAAGACTCTCCACAAGACGTTCCATTACAAGGAACTCTTGCTCATCGTAAACCTCCTAACAGCATGACAACTTCACACATGGTGACAAAGAATATCCCGCCATCAAGGCAACAAAAGGATCTCACAACACAAATAAACATCCATGATAAATACATACCACATCAAATACACATAAATATTTTTCATCTTACATCAACAGGAATCAACAACAACAAATAAACATGAAGATTTTGCATCATACATTAGGAAGAAATTGGCATGACATAAAGCATACTACAACAATAATCAATGAAATACATGGAAAAAACACTTCATATACCTGAAATCTGATGTTGGTTGAAGAATAGGCTCCTCAATCGCTGGATATAAATGCACCATTGCAAATGTGGCGTTGAATGGTGAGCAATCGACTGCCCACATGCTGAAATCTGACACTGTCATCCACATCTGGAATGTGACTGAAAAATCAAGACCTCTGTTGCAGAAATTGACACCACCAACAGGTTCGTGTCACCGATAGGTGTAAAATCCATATAAAATGTGTCTAATTTGAACAATGGGAACATTTGGCCCTCTGAAAATGATGCTCAATAAGGATTCCACTGCCGCTGTATTTGGCTCATGGTTCCACCTACAAATAAAAAAAAATTTTGTCACGAATTGCATGCCTTCTCCTCTCCAACCTACCTTGGTGCACTACAGAAAAGCTGAGCTTAAATAAAAAATCTTGGGCGGATAAACCAATAAACGTGGTAGTGGTGGGTTGGTAAGTTTCTGAAAATCATGGAGGAGGGGTCGGGGTATTCAATCCCGCTCATCCTTTTTGTTACATGGCATATTAATGAAATAGTGTAATGGGGGGACCAGACCTGCATCGGGTGGCCTCCCCCATGATTCCGTCGACCTACAATGGGGTTTGGATGGGAGGGTGGTGGGGGTGATAGCCCGCGCCCCACCCATATATATATATATATATATATTGTGTCCATTGGATAGTTGGGGCGGCGGGGTCCTGACCGTCAATCCCGCCATTTTTAATATATTTTTTTGTTATGCATTGTAATGTGGTCTGATGGGGGTGGCAGGGGTCATGGCCCGCCACCCTCTTTTTTTAATATTTTTTTCGTTTTCAAAACAAGCAACACATTTTTAAAATACTTGTTTTTAGGCCTTAGAGGATGTTTTATCCGTCCTAAAAATTTTCCCGGAATCCGGTCACTGAATTTCTATGATTTTGCATCCTCCTTAACGTGCCATATCACCCAGTCAACCCCAAGACTTTGACCAACTCTAACTTTCACATGTGAACTCGGTTTGATGAATCGTTTTCACCGTTGCAATCAGGATGACATGATATTCAACCTAAAAATGAGTTTTCCATGTTTTTTTCACTTTTATTTTTGAGATTTCATAAGCCCTCTTTGTCCCGTGTGTGTCTCTAGAGCCACCTACATCATTCCTCTGCATTGAGGAGCTTTTGGTCCTCCAAAAGCATCAACAATAATCTACAACTGTTGTGTACAATTTCTGCACAAGTGTCCTGAAAAAGGTCACCCTTCCATCTCCTTCACCTTTTTTCTTTGTAGCCTTAAGTGATGAATTGACACCTGCATCCTTTGCAAACCTGTAGTACAGTCTCCTGAAATTACATGTTCAAATTATGACCAACTATGACCCAAACATTTCCATACTTGCCATGAGTTTACATACTCGGTGGTCAAGTTTACATCAAATGGAAATCACACCCCAACTATCATTACAAGGCCAAAAGCATCATTGTCGCATTGCAGAGTGATGACAAACACATCATCACTTTTAACTGAAAGAAATGCATCACATGATTTACACAACAAGGCCAAAATATCATGGTTTCTTAGAAAGTGATGGAAAACAAATCATAACTTCTACAGTTAAAAATGCAACATTTGATTTACAAACACAACCATGACACACTACCACATCCAGAAGAACCATCTCTCACTTATCAAAGTGAATGGGCCATCTCACTATGGCGCACTTTCTTGTCGAACAATCATTTAAATTGGTTCATGCACCGACCCTTCATCCTTAAGGTGCTGCTCTGGATGGAGCCTTGAACACGTGACTCTTTGATGACCATTTTGGTTGCAATGGGTGCAAATGGTCTTCTTCTTCCAGACCTGATTAACCAATTTATTTTTCTGCTGTAGAGAAGGCTTTTTGCGCCTCATCCTCCTTTGTGCTGCCATTATTTTCCAACACTCAACAATGACATGGTTATGTAAACCAAAAAAACGACAAGTTTTCTTATGCCATGATTTACGTTCATGATTAGCAACATGCTTATAATCAAAATTAACTTGCAAATATCGAGCCCTGTTATACTTTTCCTAGTGGTCTCTAGTGCGATCATGGTGATGAGAGCTTGTCTCAACTCTTCTATTGTGACATGCACTTCCATGGGATGATGGTGAAGCGTTCCCATCAATCTTTTCCCACGACAAGTTCAATAATGTATGTTTGCCTCCAATGTCATTAGGGCGATGAGAGCTTGCCTCAACTTTCTCTCTGCAATATGCACTATCATATGATGATGGTGAAGTGTCCCCATCATCCTATGTCCTCAAACGTTTCATCAATGTCATGGAAGCTTCAGACACATTTGAGCATTGCTTCTCCTCCAATGGTTGAGTTATGCCTTGGCCATGAATGCCAAGTCCTCCTCCTTTGTACCCCATCCTGGTAAGAAGTCTCATGCCAGTTCCTGTAATGGGGATTTCCACATTTCCAATAGAAACAATAGCATATGAATATGAAACTAAAGAATGATCACAACTATTTACCTCATATGTCGATTTTGAAATAGGTGAAGAGGGCTTCTCTGCGCCTTCGTTACACTTCACTTCCTCCAAGGCCTCTGTTGCGACTTGTAGTTGAAGCTGGAATCATTGCTTCTCCTCCTTCTCTTCTCATAGAAGTGTCTTTAATTCATCATGATATGTTTGAATACTTTAGTCGTTACGCTTAAATTCTTCCAATTCCTCTATCGTGGCTTGCAATTGAAGCTGCAATCATTTCTACTTCAAACTCAACATTATCTACTTCTTGTTTCTCATAATCTTCATACAACATGCCCACCCTTTTGGACATCCTCAGTATGGCCTCATACATGTCTTTGACATCCTCCATTACAGCACGTTCAATGGTTCACGGTTGCGGATCACATCAGCAAGAAGACCACTCTGATACCACTTGATCCAGGTAAATTTCTGATACCCTTTTAACCAAGACATTTTTCTTCATCTGATGTGTTAGAATTAAATTTTATGAAAGCATTAATGAACACATATGCAGATATAATCAAGAGGAACACATGTCAACAATCATACAACAAAAATGCAAGCCATTTAATAACGGAGTTCGTTGAGTGTGGACTACGTCTCCAGGCCTCGATGTCTCGATGGTGTTGGTCACTTCATTCAGTGCTGCAACCGGTGCTAATGTACACGGATGTTGTTGACACGTCATACAAGGAAAATCCCTCAACATGAGTGGAAAATTCTATCCACGAGACGCTCCATTACAGGGAACTCTCACTCATCGCAAACCTCCTATCATTATGACAACTTCACACATGGTGACAAAGATTATCCCGTCAGCAAGGCAACAAAGGGATCTCACAACGTAAGTCACCATCCATGATAAATACATACCACATAAAATACGCATAAATATTCTGCATCTTACATCAACAAGAATCAACAACAACAATTAAACATGAATATTCTGCATCATACATCAAGCAGGAATCTACATGACATTAAGAATCCTACAATAATAATCAATGAAGTACATGGAAACAACACTTCATATACCTCAACTCTAATACAATGTGAAGAATATGTTGCTCAATCATTGGATCTGAATGCACCATCACATATGTGGCATCGAATGGTGAGAAATTGACTGTCCACATGCTGAAATCTGACATCGTCACCCCCATTTAGAATATGGCTGAAAAATCAATACCTCTATTACAGAAATTGACACTGCCATCAGGTTCGTGTCATTGAGAGGTGTAAAATCCATATAAAATTTGTCTAATTTGGCCACTGGGAAAATTTGGCCCTCCTGAAAATGATGCTCAATAAGGGTTCCACTGCCCCTATATCTGGCTCATGGTTCAACCTACAAATAAAAAATATTTGTCTCAAAATGTGTGCCCTATCGTCTCCGACCTGCCTTGGTACACTGCAGAAAAACTGAGCTTAAATACAAAATCTTGGGCGGATAAACCAAGAAAGGTGGTTGCGGTGTGTTACCATAAGTTTCCGAAATTCATGGAGGAGGGGTCAGGGGATCAAATCCTGCCCCTCCTTTTTTTTACATGGCATATTAATGAAATAGCGTAATGGGGGGGCTAGACCCGCATTGGGAGGCTCACCCCACGATTCTGTCGGCGTATAATGGGGTATGGCAAGGGCGGGGTTGACATCCCGCGCCCCACCGATATATATATATATATATATATATATATATATATATATATATATATATATATATATATATATATATATATATATATATATATATATATATATATATATATATATATATATATATATATATATAGTTCACCGGATGATGATGGTGTTGGTGATGATGAAGGCCAACCCCATCATTTTTAATATTTTTTTTTGTTATGCATTGTAATGTGGTCCGATGGGGGGTGGCGGGGGTCATGGCCCGCCACCCTATTTTTAAATTTTTTTGGGTTTTTCAAAACAAACACTACGTTTTTAAAATACCTGTTTTTAGGCATTAGAGGACTTTTTATCCATCCTACAAATTCGTCCAGAATCTGTCCGGAGCTAGCCGGAATCTTCTCGACGTATTTCTGTGATTTTGTGTCCTCCTTAACCTACCATGTCACCTAGTCAACCCCAAACCTTTGACTAGCTCTAACTTTCAGATGCGAGCTCGGTTTGACGAACCATTCACACCATTACGATTAGGATGATGAGATATTAAACTTGAAACTGAGTTTTCCACATTTCCGTCACTTTGATTTTTGAGCTTTCATAAGCCCTCCTTGTCCTGTGTGTGTCTCTGGAGCCACCTATTTCACCCTTTCCCACACCTTGGGTTGGGCTTGAAACAATGCCCAGAGGTCGATGCAGCTCAAAATAAAAGGAAAAGCATAACTGGCCACATTGAATACGAAAATGTACCACAAAGTGAAAAAAATGGTCGGGACAAACACATTTACCACATGGGAAAAATCCAAATGCATGAGCTCTACCCCATACCCTTGGAAATCAACCTCATTCCTATAGACTCTATATGAGCCTCCTTTATCATTCTAGAACCCATGATTTTCCCAACCCTTGGAGGGAAATGAACCTCCCTACCTTAAAGGGGGTGTCCACTGCTACACCTTACACATTATGTTCTTATCCTTTAATATTATAGCAAATAATGAAAGAAAAATCATAAAAGGAAAAATACATATAAATAAGGGTGGAAAAATCAAGGTCGGGGTATCCATGCACCACGATTGATTCCTCCTATACATTAGATACCTAAGTGTGGGCTTCCCTTTATTAGCTACCCTTGTACCCCGACATGTTGCCCCTTTGATTCCCTATTCCATTGATCTCTTTATCACATGCCACCATCATTTGAAGGATTTACCTTACACATACTATCCTCTCTAAAGGTGGAAACCACCTAATAGGGTACTTTGTTAGACCCCTTTGGCTATTGGTGATATTAGCACATGTTAGGAGCCCACTATGGAAGGGTGTGCCATTATGAAGTGCCCACCTGTTTTCCATGGTTTCTAAGATCTTTAACTTGTTTTCTTTAAATTAATTGTTGTACTGGAAGGTGAGGGGACGGATTGGATCTTATGCAGGATTGTAGATGGTCTTCATTTTGGGTTTTATCTCCCTATATTGAGTCCTAGCCCTATATAGGGTTTCATTCGCACATGTAGGGTGTGTGTAGAGATCCATGGGCCTCCAAAGAAGTAGATAAGACTCCATGGATCCCTAGAGACACTGAGATATTTCTAGAGATTGACCTATTAGGCAAGGAAGATGCACTTGGTTCACCATTCCCAACCGGCCCCACAGTTGTACCATGCACATGGAAGATGACCCAGGACCTATATGATGATATGGCATCACTTACACCATCATTCAAGCTCTTGTAGATGGTCTACAGACATATTCAATTTACTTGGATACCCATGAGGTTACTTGTGTTCCCCCACACCCATTCGCGAAACCACAAGTTTATTATTTGGGGAACAAGGGTCCAACCCCTTACCCACTACTTTTAGTAGTCCTATTTCTCATTATGGAACCTATGGAATTCACAAATCCTATTATAAGGCCCAACAACATGTACTATTAATCATTCAACCTCTTGACAGACTTATTATTTTGTTTATAAGCTAGTTTGGTGGGCTTATCACCAAAAATTAGTTATTTTGTACATTATTTTATTATAAGGGCTAATGTATGCCTAATTAGCTAAATTGAACTCATTACAAGTGAATAAATACAAGTTATGTGAATTCGCTTTCGCATCATCAGTTGGTTAGACTTGTATCTCTTTAGAGAACTTCGTTATCCTTCTTGGAGGATAAATTTTTGGAGCATGGAATGAATTTTGATGTTTGAATAATATTCTCTTGTCATGGAGCTTATTTATTGGAAATTTTTTTATGGTTGGATATAGTCATATACATGTAAGTGAAATTTAATGTTATTCTTTCTTTATATCTTTTCACATACATTATTGTTGCGATTTCACTATACTAGGGATAATTTACTCTATCCATTTATGCGAATTTGTGGAAATTATGTTTCTAGATAGTGTTGTTTCATGTTTGGGATATGTGTAATGAGTGAATGTTCCTAGAGATGTTTCATAATTTAAATTCATCTTGATAATCCATATATTTTCAAAACGAAGTATATAGTCTTTGAAGTTGCTTTTGTTGTTTCCCTAATGCTAACTGAAGTTGTCCTTGATGCTTCCTTGACATAGAAAATATGAAGTCTGTAGTAACAATTCATCTTGAATTCAATCTCCCCAAAGGATTCAGAACTATTCTATCATAAGGAGATCACCTTAAACCTAAATTTCCTCTCCCATGTCTTATTTTCAAGGACTATCCCCATAGGTCACCGAGGGCATCACTTATCCCACTATCTAGCCATCTAAATACTTCGATTTTTAGTCAACAACTGCATTGGAGGTTTCTCTAGAGGCCCTCATAATTTAAGGTGAATCCAACCGTGGGATCTCAAGATATTGCAAGCCCTAGCTCGAGGACCATTTCTTTCCGTAGGTTTCCCTTGGCTAGAAACCTCACTGGGATCATTGCATTACCTATCATTGAAAATTTCTTCTTTGATCCCCTTTTCCTATATTAGGTCAAGCACACCATTGGTTTCTCAACCCCATTACCTTGACCTAACCTCAAGCGTATTTTCTCTCGTGTGGTCCCATAACTTATCGAAGCCAAATTCAAAAAGACCATTTGGAAGCCAAGTTTCCACAAGGATTCTAGGAGATAAGAATAGTCTTGACAAGTCATACACTCAAGCCCTAGCTCTTAGAATTACCCTAAGCCCTTCCTAGAATGCCTTTCATCTTTCTTTGAAGGCAAGCAAGCCATATATATGAGCGTCTATTGTCAATAGGCTTTAGGATCACCTCTCATCCTATCATTGATCCATTCAATTTCACGATCCTTATTATAATGGGCCTCCTCCCATCGGTGAATGTCTGTAAAGGGTAGTGATCCTTAGATGAGGTGAAAATGGTCTATTGATCCATAGTTTCCCATGACCTAGTGGTAGCCTTTCAAGGATCCCCTTTTGAAGACCCTTACTAGTTTGAGCGGTAAAATTTATGGCAGCGTTGCTGGGGAAACGAGATGTGTGTTTTGTTCCCCATACGACATATTGACATATCATTATTGGTGATTCCATTGGAATAAATAAGCCATAGTTCTTAAGTGAACTTTAAGGTCGATTCTTGTAGGGTGAAGCAAGCATTTTTCTAGGCATCCCTCGCAATTCCTACAAAATTTACATGTATACCCAAAGTAGGGTGTCTGTATTTGATGTTTTTCCCTCTTTCGACATCACTTGCGTCCCTTGGAACTCTAATAATGTCGTAGGAAGGATGGTGCATGGCGTGCCCATGTTTTATGGTGATCCACTCTCTCTAATTGACCATGTACAAATATTTAATGCACATAATTCAAAAGATAAAGTGGGTCACCAAGATGTCCTTATGTTATTGTTCATGAGATATCTTTGTGTTCATAACTCATGGTTTCATAATCACGAACTCAAGAAAATCTCATGTATTGAGTAGTTCATTAATGGCTTTCTTAGACACTTTCAAGTACACCCCGCATTAAGCATTCAAGAGGAAGCCTTCATCGAGCATCATCAAGACATGGAGGATCTAGCTTATGAGCAAGAAGATGAGTCTTCCTTGGGTCCACATGATGAAAGTGATGATTTTGAGAATGCATGTGATGGGAAGGATGAGTCTATGGAAGGGGAAGTTGTGACTAACCTTACCTTTCTAAAGGATATTACTCCTGATGACTTTTACTTTGAGAACCTTGAGGAAGGTGATCCCATTTTCCCCTTGGAATATGATATTGAAGATTGCTTCCACATTGAGAAGGAGAAATGGGAGATTATTGATCCTCGATTTGATTGTGCTCCCACATATGACATGGAGAAGGAGGATGAGATTAGGCTCCCCTTTCCTTCAGGTATTAGTTATGATGACATATCCATTGATACATTTGGGAAGGATAATTATTATTTTTCCTTGCATGAGGAGGGGAAGTTGGAATTGATCGATTATCTTTTCAAGAGAGACCCAGAATGTGATACTAAGGAAATCGATAAGTTTCATAAATATCCTCCTTATGATTTTATATTCAAATCACCTGAGCCTTTAGATTGTGATTTTGGGGAAGAACAACCTATTAGATATAACACTCTGACACACCCTTTGGCTTCTTCTCTTTTTGAGAATGATTTCCACACTTTTTCTCATATGATCTAAAGTGATGTTGATCCCTCTCCCCTTTTGAAGTATAGACTAACCACTCATTGAATATTCTTTATCTCCTTGGGCACCCCCTAATGATCATGATTGACCTATAATCTCCCCTTTCTAGTGTGATCATCATGGGAAGCATACCTGTGCTTCTCCATATCATCAGTATCCCTTTCCTACTAATCATAACCCTGTAGAGGCCATAAAATATGAAATAAATTATATGGACCATCATGGAAATAATATGCCCAATATTTCCATCCATCAAAATTTTATGAGCCTAATCATTGACATGTGTATATTTTTGTTAGAATAGAGGATCTCATGGACTATATTACATCCTTTTCTTACCTCTTCTCGCATAATCATCCATGTGTGGGCATTCTATTTTCCTACCTGCCACTAGCATTGTCATCCATGTGATTCTATCGACATTCACTTTAGAATTTTCTACATGAGTAATCATATAGGCTAGCACATTTATATTGATTTAATGTTATCTTGGTTGCATTGGCTTTATGATTACACTTAGTATTAGTTTTGTACCATATGAATTTTAGGGTAGGATGCATTACATGTTGATTTCTGCATTAGAACTAATGTGATATGATATTTCTCATGGTAGATTGAGTTAAAAATTTCATATTTTATTTTCTGTTGATTTTATGGCCATAAATCAAGCATGGGTGATCATAAGACCACATACAAACATTTTTCCCCGTGGGTTTGGTATTTGATATGTACAAGTAGTAAGTCTATAGTAACCAATATATTACTAGTGTTCCCGGGACCTCTCGTTCGAGTAGTTTCGCCAACCTTTTGAACGATCACATCCCAGTTGGAGTCAGATGTTACCCATAATTTTGTGGGTGATATCCCTAATCCAGGTGGATCGAACAGGTCCAAGAACAAGTGGCTTAAGTACAAAGGCTAAAAAATCAAAGTGTTTGGAATTCAGAAAACTTAATGTCAAGTTGAAGATATCATCTTTTTGATTCCAACGGTGCAGATGGCACTCAATTTCGAGTATGTATGAAGGAGTTAGGAGCAATCAAAGTTTGAGGGTTGTCTTGCTGATGTGGGATCTTAAGGAGGCAACAAATTTTCTGAAACCTAGCCACCAGATTCTGGCCAACTCCGGGTGGATTCCAGGCAAAATTGTGGAACGGTTTAAAGCACTCCTTCTGTAATTTTCCAGATAAATGAAAAATAGTGGGTTGTTTTAAAATATAAATATAAATATAAATAAATAAATAAATAAATAAATAAATAAATATATATATATATATATATATATATATATATATATATATATATATATATATATATATATATATATATATAATGAGGTCGGCAGCCATGACCCCGCCAAACCCCTAGGCCGTATATTCAAGAATAGTGGTGCGCAGCGGTCGTGACCCCGCCGCCCGACCACCCCACTTTTACCACAAAAACATTAAAGGGTGGCAGGGGTTGTTAACCCACTGTTGACCCTCCTTGTGCCACCTTTCCATACAGAAGCTGGAGGGTACAAGGGCGGGCCATCGAATGCGGGCCCGACCCCCCAACGCACCAAAACAAAATATATGCGAGCTTTTAAAAAAGGTAATGTGCAGTTTAAAAAACACATTTTTTCCTTATTTCAGAGGGGGCGGGGTTTGACCACTCGACCCCCTCCCTCAAACATTGCATATTAACCATTCAGCTAATGACCAGCTCTGGAAAGTCCACCAACTTCTCATTATATAAACCTTCATTTCAGAAGTGCGCCCAGGCAGGTCAGGAGCGGGCACATAAATCGAGACAATGGAACCAGGAGCATTGTGCAGGAGGGTGGCAGAACCATGATCTGAGCCATTTTCTAGATGGGTCAGATTTTCACTTTGTCAGATTCAGGGAAATGTTATAGGGATTCTGCACTACTCGACGCCATGAATCCAATGATGCTACCCATTTCTTCATCAGAGGTCTGCAATTTTCGGGCACTTTCAACTATGGAGGTATAAGGGTGTAGTTTCTCATTTTATACTTGTACTTTCATTTTTTGCCACTTAATGGAAGAGGGCCTACCCACTATTTGAGTAGGGCCTAGAGACGTAGTCCCTCCTAGACAAACTTTGATATCAATTCTGTGTCTTCTTGCATGATGTTAATTGCTTCTCCCTTCTTATGTTTATGCCTTTAAAGTTTCTTGTTTTAAGCTACAATTTTCACATGTAATTCTTTAACACATATCAAGAAAATATTTTTGGACCAAGTGGAATCATATCAGGTGTTTGTAGATGTGAATTACATGCTTGTATGCTAACTAGAAACAGGCTACGAAGAGGCAAAAGGACACTACAGTATTTTTATCCCGAAATGGGATGTGCACATCAGAGAAGAAACATGGGTGACGAAGTTCGAAATGAAGAGGAGCTCAACTTTCGTGAGACCTTCTACACCATGGCAGACTCAGTTGAGAAATTATTCTCTAGACTTGAGAGACTAGAGAAAGCAGGGCAGAATGATTCAAAAGGACAAGGTTCAGGGCATGGAGGTAATGGAGATAATGGAGGAGATCCTCCTCCTTCTCCTCCAGCAAGTGAAAGTTCTTCCTCCTCTTCTCACTATCATCATAGGAATTCTAGAAATGTATCTAATAAACCTTTCTTTAAGTTAGATGTCAAATTTGATCTACCCATGTATAATGGTGAAAGTAATGCAGAGAAACTTAACAACTGGATTAGGCAGCTTGAACTCTACTACAGGATTCGGTAGATTGTGGAGGATGAGGCAAAGATCTAGTTGGCTTCTCTTCGATTGACTAACACCGCTCTCATCTGGTGGGAGAGAAAACTTCAAGGCAACAGTTATTTGGGTAACCTTCTTTCCTCATGGCCAAATTTTATTGTTGCACTTAAAGATCAATTCTATCCCCTGGGTTATAAGAAACAATCCTGAATAGAGTGGCAGTACCTAAGGCAAGATAAAGGAAAAAACATGCAAAGATTTACCGAGGAATTTAGAAAACAAGAACTAAGTTTGGGCATTTCATTAGATTCACCTGAAGTTGTAACTAAGTACATTGGGTTATTACATAGTTACATTAGAAATTCATTGTTATTGTTTGAACCTACTACCATTGAATCAGCCAGTGTAAAGGCCATTCATCTTGAAAATAGGGGCATAAATGATAAGGATGATCATTCAAAGAAACCGCCTTTCAAACCTTCAAATGGAAAATTCAAAGGGAAAGGAAAGGGAAAGGAAAAGAAGATGACATCAAAAAAGAAGGATAAAGGAGAAAATCCTTATTTCACTCACTGCAAAAAGGAAGGTCATGACGATGATCATTGTTGGAAGTTGTACCAAGAAAAGAAGCCAAAGAGATATGGAGGAAAGGGTAAGAAAAATATGGTAGCAACCACATAGCAGGACCTTGGATCTGACTCTGGCAATGAGGCATTGATCACAACAACAGGCACAAAAGGTACTTATTCTCTTCTTGTTAATTCTGAATCACATGAAAGAACTAGTTCAATAGATGAGCCTCTTCCTAATGAATGAAAGAGAATTGAGTTGTTTCAAATTAGAGTTGTCATAAATCATACAAAAGTAGAAACTCTATTTGATTCATGCTCTCAATCAAATTTAATCTCAGAATCCTAGGATAAAAAGTTAGGCTTAGTAGTTAAGCCTCATCCAAAACCTTATCCGCTTGGATGATACATGAAAAACTAAAACTAAATGTAACCAAGAAATGTAAGGTTAAATTTGTATTTCCTTCTAAATTGGTGGACAAAGTAGAACTGGATGTCATACCATTGGATATTTGTGGTATTGTGTTAGGGAGTCCCTATCTTTACAATAGGAAAGTAGTTTTCTTTCGACATGAAAATAAATTCCAAATCACAAAATATGGGGTAGAGTATATTGTACAAGCTCATCAAACCAAAGTCAGTGCTAGTCTTGTAAGTGCAGGACAGATGAAGAGATTGGTGAATTCCAGTAAGGGGTGTTTTCTCATGGTTTTGAGAGAAAAAGATGTAGAAATATCTGATGCTTTCCAAGGATGTGATCTGGCTCATAAATTGGAACTATGTGAAGTTATTTCTAACTATGATGAGTTGTTTCAGGAACCCGGAGGATTGCCTCTGAAATGAGAGATCCAACATGAGATCCATTTGCAACATGATGCTACATTGCAAAATATTGGTATGTACAAGATGTCATCTATCGAGATGGAGGAGATCAAAAAGTAGGTACAAGAATTGTTGAACCAAGGGGTCATTCGGCCAAGTACTTCTCCTTGCGGCTCTTCGATCATGTTAGTACCCAATAAAGATCACACATGGAAGATGTGCATGGATTATCGGGCGCTAAACAAAATCATGGTGAAAAATCGATACCCTCTCCCTTGCATTGATGATTTGTTAGATCAATTAAAGAATGCTATCTATTTCACCAAATTGGATTTGCGTAGTGGTTATCACCAGGCCAGAATTGAAAAGTAGGACTTGTGGAAAACTGCCTTCAAGACCATACAAGGGTTTTTCTAATGGATGGTGATGCCATTTGGACTGTGCAATGCGCCAGCCACATTCATGAGGGTCATGAATGATCTATTTATGCCTTTCATTAAGGAATTTGTCCTTGTGTATTTAGATGATATTCTTGTCTTTAGTAGGACTTGGGATGAACATGTATGCCATGTAAAGAAAGTGATTAATGTATTAAAGAGGGAATAATTGTATGTAAAATTGTCAAAGTGTGAGTTCAGGAAAACCTCTTTGGTTTACCTTGGTCATATTTTCGGTAATGGTCAATTAAATATAGACCCCTCAAAAGTTGAGGTGATTGTAAAATGGCCTAAGCCTATCAATGTAACAGAGGTCCATAGTTTTCTAAGTGAAGTATAGTGCTTGAGGAGGTCCATTGCCAACTTCTCCATATTGCATCAACCTTAAACGCACTAACAAGTATCAAACAAGCCTTTCAATGGGGAGAAAAGCAGCAAAAATCCTTCGAAGCACTGAAAGAGAAAATCAACACCGCACTAGTCCTGGCTTTACCTGATCTCCAACAGCCTTTAGAGATCAAAACCAATGCCAGTGGGTACGTCATGGGAGTTGTACTATTGTAGTAGATGAAGCAAATATGTTACCATTTGGAGAAGTTCTCCTAGGTCGTCATCAATTACCCCACTTACAACAAGGAACTGTATGCCTTGGTCCAAAGTGTGAAAAAGTGGAAACACTACCTGATCGGCAAGGAGACCATCATCCATACAGATCATCAAACCTTGCAATACCTTCATTCACAGACCAAACTACAACAGTCTCCTCATTTTAGGTGGATGGGGTTCCTACAATAGTTTCATCTTGTAATAAAGTATAATAAGGACACTAGTAACAAAGTAGGAGATATGCTCTCTCGCCCTCCTATTGTTGCTTCTATTATTTTGCATAATGCTTCATTGTCTTTTGAAAGTTATGATGAACAATACGCTAACAATGATGACTTTAAATAAATATACGCAAAACTAACACATGGTTCACAGGTGGACAACTATCATTTTTAGGGAAAGCTGTTGTATCAGCTTGGAAAATTGTGCAAACCCACAACAAAAAGGGTACATGTAATCATTAGGGGAATTTTGAGGTCTAAAATGGGTCTCCTAAGAAAAATTTACAACAAAAATAAACTTTATACGAAGTAATAGGATTCGAGATGATGATGTCAACCATGGGGGATGATTCACCATTTTTGGACTAAAAAAGTAAAAATATTAAAAAATAATAAAATAATAAAATAAATTTTTCAACTCGTATTTTCAACTTATCTCCCTAAATGTTTACTCAAATTTCGAGCGGGAGTGCTCATTGGATGCAAAATTTAATTCCTCATCCAAGAAGTACCCATGTTGCGTACTTTCGATGTACCTTGCTGGATGAAAAATGAGAAATACATGAAAAAACGTGTTTACAATAACATTTTTCATGTATTTCTCATTTTTCATGTAGTAGTGTCCATTGAAACTATGAAACATGGGTACTCCTTGGATGGGAAATCAAATTTTGCATCCAACGAGTGTTTCCACTAGAAATTTGAGTAAAGCCATAGGGATATAAGTGGAAAATAAGAGTTGAAAAAGTAGTTTTTCCTTTTTTACCTCTAAAATTTGATGATGTAATCAAATCTTATTTTATTATTTGCACTATTATTTTATAATTTCCTTAGGAGGTTCATTTTAGACCTCAAATTTCCGCTAATGTCGAGAGGCGCATACCTCTCTTGTGTCTGGTCTATTTGGTGTCAGAAAAACCTTATGTCATTTGCAAAGGTTTTGCTTTTGGCCACATATGAAAAAAATTATAACCCATTTTGTAAAGGGATGTGTGATGTGTTATGTTTCAATCCCTCCAATAGAAAATTTTGGCTCTACACACCATTCCCTATTCCAAGTCATCCATGGGAAAGTGTGTTGATGGACTTTGTAGGAGGTTTTCCTATGTTTAGAAAGGGTCACGACTATTTGTATGTTGTCGTCGACCGCTTTAGTAAAATGTGCATATTAATGCCTTGTAAAAAGCAGGTCACTACTGAGCAGACTACTTCTCTTCTTTTAGTGTGTTTGGGTTCACTTTGGGTTGCCCACATCGATTGTGTCGGATCAAGACTCACGATTCCTTGGAGATTTTTGGACCAACTTGTGGCATATGATGGACACCAAGTTGAAGAGAAGTACGACATTCCATCCACAAACTGACGGACAGGTAGAGGTCATCAACCATACTGTGGTACACTTGTTCCAGGGCTATTGCAGCAAACATGCCAAGTTGTGGAATAAGCATCTTCCATATGTGCAACACGCCTACAACCAAGCAGTGCATTCCTCTATGCAACATTCACCATTTCAGACATGCTTTGGTTACTTACCAAAGGACCCTTTTGACATGATATATAGAAGGGATGAAGATGCCAGTGGACATGATGACAGGGACAAGTCACAGTGGTTCATCTAGTAGATACAAGCAATTCACCAAGCAGTGCAAGAACAATTGGAAAAGAGTTAGGACTGACATGATAAGCATCGAGTCGACCATCAATTTCAAGTTGGTAACAAGGTGTGGTTCCATATCAGCAAGGATTGAATGAAGGGGGAAGAAAGAATTTGTGACCAACCCAGTATGGTCCATTTACCATATTGGATAAGATTGGGAATAATGTTTTCTGGCTCAAATTTCTTGTATACATGCACATGTACTCGGTCGTGAATGTCAAAATTATGAAGCTTTATGAACCTCCATTGATTATGGACACCAAGGAGGTAGGATCAGTTCCTACAGTGGATGACTTTGCACCAGAGTATCTCAATGAATTTCCAGAGGATATCTTTCTTGATCTAAGAACTGGGGCTTCACATCAAGGAGATGTGGAATATCTCCATATTGGCTTCAAAGGGATGCACCCAAGTAAAGCTAAATATCTTGAAAAGGAGAAGGTGAGGGAGCATTTCCCTCACTTTCCTATTGATTGATAAGGCTTTTGGGGTCCAAAAGCTCTTCAGTGGGGAGGAATGATCCAGGTGGATCGAATAGGTCCAAGAACAAGTGGCTTAAGTAAAAAGGATCAAAAATCAAAGTGTCTAGAATGTGGCAAACTTAATGTTAAGTTTAAGATCTCATCTTTCTGATTCCAACAGTATAGACAAAACTCAATTCTGAGTCTGTATGTAGGAGTTAGGAGCATTCAAATTTTTAGGGTGGAGATGGTGATGTGGCAACTTAAGGAGGCAACAAATTTTCTAAAACATGACTATCGGATTCCAGCCAACTTCGTCTGGATTCCAGGAAAAATTTTGGAACGGTTAAAAGCACTCCTTCGGTCATTTTCCAGATAAATAAAAAATAGTGGGTTTAAAAAAAATATATATATATATATATATATTGGAGGGTGGCCATGACCCCCACCCTCCCAAACCAATGACTTAACAATATATATATAATGGGGTCGGCAGCCATGACCCCATCAGACCCCTCGACCGTATATTCAAAGATAGTGGCGGGCAACGGTCGTGTATATATATATAATGGGGTCGGCAGTCATGACCCCATCAGACCCCTTGGTTGTATATTCAAAGATAGTGGCGAGCAGCGGTCGTGTCCCCGCCACCCGACCACCCCACTTTTAGCATGACAACATTAAAGGGTGGGGGGGGTTGTTAACCCACCGCCAACCCTCCTCATGCCACCTTTCCATACGGAAGCTGGCGGGTATGAGGGTGGGCCGCCCAATGCTGGCCCGACCCCCCAACGTACCAAAACAAAATATATGCGGGCTTTTAAAAAGGGTAATGTGCAGTTTAAAAACCATACTTTTTCCTTATTTCAGAGGGGGCAGGGTTTGACCACCCGACCTCTTCCCTCAAACATTGGATCTTAACCATTCGACCAATGACCAACTTTGGAAAGTTTGCCAAATTTTCATTATATAAACCTTGATTTCAGCAGTGTGCCCAGGCAGGTCAGGAGCGGGCACGGAAATCAAGACAATGGAACCAGGAGCATTGTGAAGGAGGGGGGTGGAACCATGATCTGAGCCATTTTCTAGAGGGATCAGATTTTCACTTTATCAGATTCAGGTAAATGCTATATGGATTATGCACTAATCGACACCATGAATCCAACGGTGCTGCCCATTTCTTCATCATAGGTCTGCAATTTCTAGGCATTTTCAGCTATGGAGGTATAAGGGTGTAATTTCTCATTTTATACTTGTACTTTCATTTTTTCCCACTTAATGAAAGAGGGCCTCCCCACTATTTGAGCAGGGCTCGGAGACGTAGTCCCTCCTGGATGAACTCCGATATCAATTCTATGTCTTCTTGCATGATGTTAATTTCTTCTCTCTTCTTATGTTTATGCCTTTAAAGTTTCTTGTTTTAAGCTACAATTTTCACATGTAATTCTTTAACACATCCTAAGCAAAAAAAAATTGGATCAATCCCTAGGAGAAAAAATTTCTCCAAGATTGTCCTTAGTCGACATCTAAGAGCCCTTTACAGCCACCAAATAGCTTGTTCTGCCATTTCTCTACCACTTGAGATAGCCATGTGTTCCCTCACCCATATTTGATGATCGTATCTTTGAAGGTGGTCTCCCGAACCTAAAGGTATGCCTTGTCATTTGGTAATAAATTATGCCTTGTACTTTGGATAAGTATGATCTAGTATGCTCAAAATGTAATGTTTTTTGCGATAATGCACAAAATTGTCCATTTATATCTAAAAGAGAAGATTTGAAGGAGGATCTCGCTACAGATAAATGTGGCAAAGCTTTATATGCACATAATTATGAAAATCAATTGTTTGTGGATAGTGGATGTTCAATACACATGAGAGGTGATCAAAAGAAGTTTATCTCATAAGTAAAAAGGATGGAAATATATCCTTTGGAAGTGGATTTGCTAAAATTTTCAGAAAATGGAAAATTTCTCTTCTTAATGGAAAGGGAAAAACACAAAATGCATTGCTGGTGGAAGGGCTCAAACACAATCTTGTAAGTGTTAGGCAGATTTGTGACCAAGGAAATAATGTTATCTTCTGTACAAAAAATATGAGATAAGAAAATCATCTTCAAGAGAACGTGTGGTTAAAGGAGTAAAAAAACATGATAATGCATACATTTTGAGTAAAATTCAAGAAGAAAAATGCTATATGAATCGAATAGATGAAGGATGGTTATGGCACAAATGATTGGGACATCTAAACTTTGATAACTTGGTTAATATCAACAAAACAAGTGCAATGAGGGACATTCCAAAAATTATAAATCCAGAACAAGTTTTGTGTGGCCCATCTCAACATGGAAAGCAAACTAAAACTTGCTTCAAGACTAAGAAGTTCTCAACCTCAAAACATTTGGATATCATACATGCATATATGTGTGCATAAACTAGAACTCCAGCTTTACAAGGAGAGAGTCACTTTTCTCTCTTTGTAGATGAATATACTAGAATAAGATGGGTATTCTTTCTAAAATTAAAATACGAATATTTTTAATGTTTTAGGAATTTCAAAGCTCTTTTAGAAAATGAAAAAGAATAAAAAAAAAATTCTTAGAACATATAGAGGAGGAGAATTCACTTGAAAGGAATTCAATTATTTATGTAAAATACATGGAATCAAAAGAGAACTCTTTGTAGTTATAAATCCTAAAAAAGTGGATTTGTAGAAATAAGAAATAGAACTGTAGAAGAAATGACAAGAACGATGTTACTAGAAACTGATTTGCAGGCCCAGTTTTTGAGAGAGGCAGTCATGACAACAATATATACCTTGAATAGATCTCAACAAAGACCAAATAATGACAAGACTTTGTATGAATTATGGAAAGGACAACCTGCTCCAGTGAAATATTGTAGAATTTTTGGAAGTAAATGCTTTATGAAGACCAATGATGACTCACCAGGAAAGTTTGATTCTCATGTTGATGAAGGAATATTTCTTGGATATTTTTCAAGGAGAAAAGAATAAAAATTCTACAATGATTGACTACAAAATATATTAGAAATCAATGATTTAAATATTGACGAAGCACTTCCAGGAAAGGGAATTGAAGTCCATGAAGAACATTCTATTTTTGAAGATTTCGAAGAAGTGTCAACAAAGGAAGAAAAATATGAAGAAAATCAAAAGGAACCATCTCAAAATCTATCAAAAGTAAGATTCCTTAAAAACACCATCTAGAAGAACAAATTACTGGTAATGTGGATGATGGAATAAAAATCCAAATAAGGATGGAAATTACACCAAGTAAAGATGATGTTTCCCTATTATCCATGATAGACTCAGAAAACTTTGCTCAAGCTAGTAAGGACCCTCATTGGGTGGAAGCTATGGAAGAAGAAATGTTTCAAATCGAAAAAAATGAAATATGGGAACTTGTACCTCATCCAAAAGATAAAAATATAATTGGAACCAAGTGGGTGTTCAAAAACAAAATGATTGAAGATGAAAAAATCATCAGAAATAAGGAAAGTATTGTTTGTAAAGGATACTCACAAATTGAAGGAATTGACTTTGAAGAAACCTTTGTCATGACAACATTCTATTTTCTTGTTCAAAAGGGTTCAAATTTTTTCAAATGGATGTAAAATCAACATTTCTAAATGGTGATCTAAAGGAAGAAGTTTGCATGGAGCAACCAAAAGGGTTTGATGTAGCAGAAGGGAAATACTTTGTATGTAAGTTGAAAAAGGAAATATATGGATTTAAAAAAACTCGTAGAGCTTGGTACACAATTTTGGATCATTATATATAAAAACAAGGTTTGCAAAAGGGGGTGGCAGGAAGTAATCTCTACATGAAGATGGAAAAATATAAATTTCCTTGTCATCTTGTATTTGTTGATGATGTTATTTTTTCGAGCAAAAATGATGAGATAAGTCATGATTTTTCTCAATATATGTCTAAGGAGTTTGGAATTTCTATGATTGGTGGACTATATTACTTCCTTGGACTACATGTAACTCAAACTAAAGCAAGTATTTTCATATCCCAAGAAAAATATCTTAAAAACATGCTTAAGAGATATGGGATGCAAGAATGTACTCCTATGAGCACATCGATGACTACAGACTGAACATTAAGAAAATACAATGAATCCCCTTCGGTGGATGAAACTCTTTATAGGTAAATAATTGTAGCTCTTCTATACTTAACTTCTTCATGACCCGATATTATATAACAAGTAATAATGGTGGCAAGATTTCAATCACGTCCTAAGGAATCCCATTTGTTGGCTCTGAAAAGAATTCTCAGATATCTGAAAGGTACTCCTAATTTTTGCCTATGGTATCCCAAAAGAGGAAATATTACCATGACAACTTACATTGATGTTGATTAGGCTGGAAGCATAGACGATCTAAACAGTACTAGCAGAAATGCATTCTTCATGGGAGATTTTTTAGTATCTTGGCTCAACAAAAAAACAATTTTCTCCATAGTTGAAGTTGAGTATATCGCTGAAGAAAATTTTTGCACAAAAATATTATAGTTGAAGGAATTATTGAAATATGTGAACATAGAGACTAATCAACCAATAATTATCTTTTGTGACAACACCAATGCCATCAGTCTTTCGAAGAATACAGTAATGCACTCAAAGCCAAATCATATTCCAATAAAATACCACTTTCTCCAAGAACAAGTTGTAGAACAGAATATCATATTGGAATACGTCATAAAAAAGGAACAAATTGTAGATATACTCACAAAAAACCCACCACGACAAGAATTCAGATATCTTCGCCATGTTGGAAATGTTGTCATTGATGGCAAAGGAGATGAAAAAGGAGGAGCACCAGAAAGGCAGCAGATACATCAGAGTAAACAGAGACAAAGACAGATAGAAAAAGAGAAGTAAGGAGAAGCATCAGTCAAGGAGAACATAGGCAGCAGAGGCAGTGAATTGAGGTAGAGAACTTCTTCAGCAACAGAGTAGGAGGATAATGTGTCTGGATGGAAGAACTGTCTTTGAATTAAGTGTGTCTGGATGGGGTTAAATCTTGTGAAGAATTTATTCAGTATTATTGTGTTTGAATGTCTTCTTGGTCGAATCATGTGAAGAATTGATTCAGTATTATTGTGTTGAAAGGCTTCGCATCTGTCTTTAGAAACTTTTATAGAAGTTTAACTCGATGCTCCATGCTCCAGAACCAAGGCGATAATATGGTGTAATTGCATAAATTCCTGAAGGCTCGTATTTATACACCTTTGTGTAATGGCACAATTCCCGTTGTATGCTTCTGTGTAAGTATGAAAGGTCTAACGATGTCGTGGTATTAATTAGTCTATGAGTCTCGGTGTCGACTGTATGATAGAACCTTTTTAAATAATAAAGGCGGAACCTTGTACGAGACCGGAACCCTGCGTAGAAGAGCGGAACCGTGACCGGGTGAACAGTGAAGGCGGTTTCCGGGTTTCATCGCATCGCTTTTGCGGAGCGAGCGGTATTTTCAAATTCGGAGCGATTCCATTGAGTGTTTGACACGTGGCATCGAGAAAAGTTCCAAAACCGTAGTTCAATGCGCGCCATCGCACGTTAATGATCGACCACGGAATCCACGCAATATTGTTGAGCGTCGTCGATTTGGAGGGGAGCCATCGGATGGTAGTTGTTTGATGAAGATGCACGAAGGATAATCTAAGGTATGGTGTGTGTATTGGATTGGTTATTTATTATATGTGTCGGCCTAGACTCAAAGGCTATTACAAAGCCGTTTGTTTGAAAAGCGTCGGGTATTAATATAAAGTGTTCCATTGGTGGTGAAATCGGGGGATTCACTTAAGCCCCGAAATATTTATTTTTTACCATGTAATTAAAATCCCAAAGTTGGTGTTGATTTTATATTGGAAATATTGCAAAGTTATAAGGGTTCGTATATCTAAATATTTCAAAGTTTGCTGAATATAATTATTTGTCAACTTCTTTGAAATTGATAAATAAAAACTAAGAAGTTGTGGAAGACCACGTGGAGGAGAACGAGGTACTTTGAGAGCAAAGCGGGACTATGGATGGCAGAACGATAGTACAGGGAAAAAGGTGAATTGAATTTGTAATATGAGTTTCAACCATTAAGTTTAAAACTCATATATGTACAGAGAATGCAAGCAAGTAGCCTGAGAACAGAGATGGTAATGAACAGACATCACCCAGATTCGTATGTATTTGAGAATAAACCTGAAACGCAGTTATATATGGTTGGTGCACACAAGTACAGTGAACAGATGAAAAGACACAGAGGTGAACCAAAATATTCAGAACAGTGACTCAACAGCAGCAGAAAAGACAAATCCAGTAAAGCCAAAATCCAGAAAAGAAGCTGAGTGAAATTGAAGTGTGTAACTGAAAATCTGAATGTAAATGTTGTGTTTAAATTTTTTATTGTTTGTGATGCATTGGCAAGTATCCTAAGGAAAATAAAAATCCCACTGTAGCATGGAAATTTGTACATATCATTATAATTTTAAATTGAGTTGGATAAAGGAATGAGAAGACAGAAGCCAAAGAGTCATGAATGTTCACTCAAAATTCCTTATGAAATACAAACAGTCATGTGAGGAACTCTATAAATAATATCAAACGGATATGCATAAGAGGAGTTAGAGAGAGTAAATATAGAGAAGGCAGAGTATAGAAGAGATAGGCAGAGAAGATTAAGAAAAGAAAATCAGAAAGAGAAGCTACAGAACAGAGCTGATATCTGAGGTAAATTAGCAAACATTTAGTTTGATAAATTGAGGAAGTTGGAGCTTCCCTATCAAGTTGCATCTTGATAGCTGTCAGTTGTAGCTGACTGAGGTTGGAGCCTCCTGTAGGGAGTTGGTGCTTCATTGCAAGTTGTAGCTTGCCGAATTGAGGATTGGAGCCTCCTGTAGGTTGGTGCCTACAAAAAAACAGTGGTGAGAGGGAGTTGGATCTTGCTTTTGCATCACAACAATAATAAGATGTGGTTTTCTCCCTTTATGGGTTTCCACTTATATCTAGTGTCTCTGTGCATGATGTTTATTTTTTGATCTGATTTATATCTTCTGCTTAACACCTGCTGCTCTCATATTAAGTCTATTGTTATATTATATTAATACTTGTTGCTCACATTCTAAGATTACTCACATATTAAGTTGGACATGATATGAAGGTGTAAATAAGTTTTAATGAAAAGTTTTAAAAGTCCATGAATGTGTTAAATTGATTCACCCCCCCCCTCTCAGTTTAACTAAGGGTCCAACAATTGGTATCAGAGCAGGTTCCTTTGTACCAGTTTAACAACTAAAAGGAGATTCTAGGTTCTGAGAATGGCTAGTAAAGAAGGATGCTCAACCAATAAAGCCCCTTTCTTTACAGGTGTAAATTATGCCTTCTGGAAAATCAGGATGAGGACATACATAATGTCTCTAGGAATAGAAGTTTGGGGTGCTGTGGAATTAGGATATGCCCCAAAGTCAACTGACTCAGAGAAATAATCCAAACAAGATTTTGTAGCTAACGCAAAAGCCATGAATGCTATCTTGAATGGATTGTGTGAAGCAGATTTTATCAAAGTAATGCACAAAGACACTACCAAAGAGATGTGGGATACTCTGGAGAACATCCATGAAGGAGACAAGAAAGTAAAAACTACCAAACTTCAAGTCTATAGAGCCCAGTTTGAGAATTTAAAAATGAATGATGATGAAGACATTGACAGTTTCTTCCTAAAAGTTGCAGAAATTGTTAACAATATGAAAGCTCTTGGAGAAACCATGCCAGAAAGTATAATTGTGCAAAATATTCTAAGATCTCTTCCATCCAGGTTTAATCCCAAGGTGTCTGCAATCGAAGAAACAGCTGATTGGGAGACCTTGACCATGAATCAGCTACTTGGAAATTTAGCAGCATACGAGATGAGGCTCCCATAGAAGAAGCCAAGTACGAGAGAGGCAGCCTTTAAAACAGAAAAGAAGAAAGAAGAAGAGGAAGACATATGCTCTTGCTCAGATGAAGAAGAGGCAAAATTTGTCAAGAAATTGGATAGAGGCTCAGGTACGGTGCGTTGAAAATTTTGAGGTGCACCACTGTTGGCGCGCTGAATATTTTCTGGTGCAAAACAAAAAAAGATGCATCGGTACCGGTGCATACCTGTGTTTTGTGGTGGATCGACTGTTTTTTTTCTTTCTCCAAAAAATATTATATATGTATATTCCTAAATACATGTCTCATTTAAGAAAAAAATTTATTTAATAAGACAATCATTCAAAGACGTGAAAGGAGAGAGGAGGGGGAACAACAACAATAACATGGAGACCAATATAACATGGTTCGCCTGTGGGAGGCACGAGAGAGGGAGAGAGATGCGTACCCTCGTCCTATGATGATAGATACCTAGGGGATCCTAAGGAAAATAGGTGTCCTCAAGTTCTATCTGGAGGCTACTTCCGTAAAGGGCCATGGTGTGTTTTTGAGACATCTTATCTGTAGGTGGAATTTCCATCGACAGGATTTCTGGGTTGGTCCTAACCAGTGGTACACGCCCACTAAGGAGGACATATATTTCATTACAGTGATATCGAAGAGAGGGGTGAATTTTCACTCTTTCCCAGAGGTTCCAGTTGGCTATGCAGTAGGGAGTCAGTTGGTGTACTCCCAGAGATACACTAGTGCAAATACACTGTCTCCTTTAGATTTTCAGGTCTCTGAAGGTCAGTTACATATTGGTGCAATTGGTAGTCAGGAGATGAGGTGCCTCTTACTTCTTATTTCGACCATTTCACACAACACCAGTGTCGGGAAATACATTAGTTGCTCACTTATATATTATGTTGGTTCTTTAGTACAGGAGCCACGAATTGTCAGGTGGTATGCCATTTTTTTGTAGCAATTATGTACAGCCTTAGATAGATGTCGTGCTCATGCATAAGGGAGGGTCAACCTCCCCTTCTTTTTAGAGATATTTTGTTTACTTTTTGAGAGGTTTCCAGAGACGGGGCCTACTTTTGTTCGGCAGCCTCATAGGCCGATGTTGGAGGCATGGATGCACATGTGGGGACAAATGATGCCCAAGAGGGGCGAGACCGAGATTTCCGCGAGGATATCACATGATGCACTAGATTTTCTAGCCAGTGTTGATGAGCATCCCTTCATTATGGTCCCCTATCCTTATGCTAGTTTGGATTAGCGAGGGTGTGCCAACATCCTCTTCACAGATGATGAGCTGCCGGATGATAGAGGTAATATTACTGTTTTATTTAAATTTATTCTAACATGTTCTTTAACTTGTTTTTATTAAATTGTGTAATGAAATTATCTAATTATTGTTCTGTACTTGTATATATTTTTCAGACATTGGGTCTTTTGATTGTGAGGACATGCCAGCACCACCACATGATCCAGGTGTGGATTCTGATGACAATCATGATATGCCAAACGCCGAGGATCATCAAGAGGTTGGTGAAGAGAGACCTGCTCCTACTGGTGCGTCGGTACCGTCTTTTGCTAGACGTGGTAGGCTTGATAGCATATTGAGGATGGAGTTGGGCGACCAACTCTATGCATTGATTTGAGGCAAGAGTCAAGCCCTCTACTATGAGAGACATATAGGCCGATTGTAGGCTGGTACATATGTGGAGAGGCATGCCGCATGACATGTACAACATGATGCGGCATGTCATACCTAAGCTACGACCTTAGTTATGCAGTTGAGGAGGACCCTTACACATTATAGTCATGGTCGAGATGCAACATGTGTTCGACAGTATACGAGTAGCACCAATGCATCATCTGATGATCACGATTAGGGGAGTGATCATCATTCACCTCACATCCTGCCAGATGAGGAGCCTCCACTAGCATCGAACAATAGTCATCATGGAGAAAAGGCTAGACCATCGACGATGTCCAGTCATCACAATGATCATGAATGATCCAAATTTATGCAAGAACACAATAGAATAAACATATAACCATAAATACAAATATGCAACATAAATAACACTTCATTTCATTAATATCAAAGAACTGAAATTTGCTTATAGAGAGAATCGAAATAAACTAGCTAGGGCACTGGTAGCTTATCTCTGATAAGAAATGTGGCAGCTACAGACCTATGAAATGAGTTAAAATGAGGCTCGAGGGAATATTTATTATTTAGAAACAATGGAAAACCCTAAAGATCCAAAACTCTAACCCTAGGAGATGAAGCGCCAAAACTATGGGCCTCGTTTGGGTAAATTGGTGTTTCAACTTCTTAGGGACGTAACTTTGGCATACAATCTCTATTTGACGCAAACCATACCTCATTAGAAAGATCTATCTGAGGAATACAACTTTTAATTGATAAAAATTGGTCTATGAACACATGTTGCTCCTGGTTTTCCCAAAAAAATGTTTTTTAGGGCCTCAAAATGGCTCCAGAAGTTTAGGACCCGAAAAAATGCTAAAAATAGTAAGTTGTGCTAAAACTGAAAAAAAATTGAAAGAGACAATGGTGGGGCCCCAAGTGGAATAGGCGGGTGGCCACCAATGTCCATCTGGATCATTCCTCCCCCCTTAGCAAGAAATGGTCCCCATTGCATTGAGTTCCTCCATGAGATGAGGAAACTTCTACTAAACTTGGTCCCTCGTGAACCACTTGCCTTGGTGTAGGAGTTGGCCAACTTAGACAACCCAATAGAGTTGGATCTTTCGTTAGCAAGAGTTCTTGATTTGCATGTCCATGATCCAATTTGTGGTGGCCTGTTCCATGCAGTCTGGGTTTAACTTTGTTAGTGTGAGTTGTTCTGCAATGTAAGAGATGTCCAGTAGAGGTGGGAAGTAGGGACGAAGGCAGTCCACATTGAAGACTCGATGTAGACCAAGAAATGGTGGAATAATGAGCTCGAAGGCATTGTTCCCTACAACCTTGGTGATGGCGTAAGGCCCATATCAGAGCATGAAAAGCTTGCGGTGGGGTCCATTGAGGTGCTCCTTCTGAAAATGTAGCCACACTTTGTCACTCACCTGGAAGTTGTGTGGCACCTAATGTTGATCATGTCGTTGCTTGTACTTAGCATTGGTTTTGTCCAATATGTCATGAACCTATTGGCGGATGTGTTGAATGCACTCGATGAAGCTGTTTGCTTTGACAAATTCAAATTGAACATGAGCCGAATTGGCCTGAGTAGCTACAAATGGCATGGCTACGTCAATGGGACATAGTGGCTGGAATCCCAAGCCCACCTAAAAGGGGCTATGCCCGGTTGAGTTGTGGAGAGAGCGATTATAACTGTGTTGTACATAGGGGAGACTCTTATCCCATGTGCATTGGTGCTTTGAATTGTACATGCGTAGAATGTGTACAATCATCCTGTTGACATCCTCTGTCTGGCCATCAGTTTGGGGATGGAAAGTTGTGGACTTGGTGAGCTTGGTGTCCAGCATTGACCAAAGGCTAGACTGAAATTTGGTAAGTAACCTATTGCCCTGATCTGATATGATAGACTGTGGGATCCCAAAGTGCACCCACACTCATTCAAGGAAGAGTTTAGTAGTGGCTTTTACCGTGATACTCTTCTTGCAGGCCGCCATAATTTCCATCTTCGAGAATCTGTCGACGACCACAAAAACACAGTCATTTTCATGCTTAGTAGAAGGAAGGCCTGACATGTAATCCATGGAGATGGATTCCCAAGGTCGACTAGGGGTAGGTAGCAGAGTATAGAGGCCTTGCTTCTTGATGATTAGTGTGGCAATGGCTTAAGCAGTGCAAGATCTGATGTACTTCCCGACATCCTGTCAAAGGCTCAACCAATAGAAATACTTCTATAGTACTGCCACTATTTTCTCGACCCTGAAATGCCCAGCGACTCGACTGTAGTGTGCTTCCCATATCATCTTAGAACACTCGCTTGAAGGAACACAAAGGTTTTCCAGGTGACATAAAAGTGCATCTTGGAGGTGAAAATTTGGAACTTGTGTATCCCCCAAGAGTGCCTCGTATGTGTGGCTAAATTCTAGGTCGCTCTCATAGAGAAGCGGCCAATCAGAAGTCCCGTGCCCATAAGAGTTGAGAACGGTGGTGAGTGCCACAATCGGTGGTCAGTTGAGGTAGTCTACAACATTATTGGTGCTACCCTTCTTGTACTTGATGTTCAAATGAAATTGTTGCAGATATGTGGACCACTTCTGATGGAAATCGTTCTGCAACTTCCCTTGTGTCTGTATGAACTGCAAGGGCCGATGGTCTGTGTGGATGATTGTTTCCTTCCCCAAAATGTAATGCTTTAATTGTCAACAAGCTTGCACAATGGAATACATTTCTTTATCATAAGTGGGATACTTGAAAACTGTGTCGAACAATGTCTCACTATGATATGCCACTGGATGTCCCTCTTGAGTAAGAACTGCCCCAATAGCACAGTTAGAGGCATCTGTATCGATCTCAAATGGTTGTTGCAATTCTAGTAATGTGAGTATTGGGGCAGAACAGAGCCGAGTTTTCAATTTTGTGAATGCCTTCTGTTGAGATTCAGACCAAAATAGTTTTACTCTCACTCCTCCCTTTGTGACTTGACTCAAGGGCCAAGTAATATGAGAGAATCCCAACACGACCCTACGGTAGAAATTAGCAAGACCCAGAAAGCTGTGAAGCTTTGTTATAGTGGTTGGGGCTGGCCAATCCCGAATGACTTGGATCTTAGTTGGATCCACATGCACCCCCCTTTCATCCATAATGTATCCAAGATATTGAACCTGGGTCATGCCAAAAGTGCACTTCTCTAAATTGGCACACAACTTGTGTTGTCGAAGTGTTTGGAGGACTTGTTGGATGTGGTGGAGGTGCTCTTCCCAAGTTTGGCTGAAGATCAGAATGTCATCCAAGTACACCACCACAAATGAGTTTGTGAATGGCTGCAAGATGTCATCCATCAACCTCATGAAGGTTGCGAGAGCATTCGTCAACCTGAAAGGCATGACTAGCCATTCGAAAAGGCCCTCCTTGGTTTTGAAGGCAGTCTTCCACACATCGAAGGGTTTAATTGGTACCTGGTGACACCCATACTTAAAGTCGATCTTTTTGAAATATTTCACCCCTTTGAGTTGGTACAGAAGGTCATAAATCCATGGGATCGGGTACCTATTCTGGATAGTGATCTTGTTTAGTGCCCGATATTCAATACAGAGTCTCCACGTCCCATCCTTCTTCTGTACTAGCACGAATGGGCTTCCACAGAGCGATGAACTTGGCCGAATGTGACCTTTCTACAACAAATCCTGAATTTTCCTCTTGATTTCATCATTCTCCAGAATAGAGCACTGATATATCAGTCCATTGGGTAGTGGCGCACCTGGGGTCAGATCAATGGGGTGCTTGACTTGACAGTGTAGAGGAACCCATCTGGGTGAGGTGAAGATGTCCTCGTACTCCTCCACAACCTTATCCATTTGTTTTTATTGTGCAAAGGAGCCATGTTTCGAGGTCGTGGCCACAAGCTTCTTCTTACCCTGGGGGAAGATCATCAAGAACAAAAATTTCCTAGTTTGGGAAATGAGCTTACTGCATTGTTTTGCAGTAACCAAAGAGATAGCGATAATTGATGCTACCAATGGTATCCTATACACCTTTGTTAGTAATTTGTCACCGTCCCTACCATTCCCCGTCCCACACAATGGAGGACCCATTTTGTGACCTGTGAACATTGTCATGCCTTGAAATCATCATCAATGCATTCCTTTAAGCATGAGCTTCAATTGCCCTAAAGACATCTCCTTGCAAAAAATCATGAAAAAATCTCCTTTTGCATTGGCGCGGGCAGAAAGTTCATCACTCGTGCCAATGAGGAAAATGCTACAAAGAGGCCGCGCCAACTGGCGTTTTTTCCCAGAGCAGTAGTCGCACCAGCCAATTTAAGGAGTGTTTTTTAAATAAAGATGGCGGAAGTTGTGTTTCAACAAACTCAGAAACCATTGCCTATCTTGAGTTGGGAGGTTTGGCTGCGGGAGTTCCATGGAAGGGAAGTGGTTTGCCACCTCCCATGGAACCTTCCCTGTTGATAGGGCCAATCCCACAATAATAGGGATCCCAACTCCCTCATTCCCCATCTATAAAAGCCTGCTCAATTCCATTGCAAGCTAGTCTTGAAGTGCCTAAGCTTTGAATCTCCAAATTCCCCAAGAGCCTTTGTGCTGTAAGAGCCCTTTTTCTTCCCTTAAGGCCGACTCAAGTAAGGAGACTATCGTCGAGAGACTCTGGAGAGGTTTGCCCTTTCCCTGGCGAGCTTTGCGAGACGTGAACGACTAGAGACCCATTTGAAGGAGATCGCAACGTGAGAACATTGGTTGTACTCTCTTTCGATTGTTATTTAATGGATGATTATGGTTATGGTTCCACTCCATTTTCACTTATGTTAATATGAGTTATATCCTTTCTGACTGATATATAGTTGCGTATTATGGATTTTATGCTTGTATTCGTGTTGTTTCTTGCATGTGCAAGTGTCCATTCGCGGAGATCGTGGGAGGATCGTGATCTGCCGAGGCTGAGCAATGGGAACGCTCTCTTCTACGAATCATAGCATTGGATTCCAGGTAGGCCTCCATCTTTGGTCTTTTATTCGTAACTAGGAACTTGCGCTGTAACATTTGATGATTGTTGCTAGACCCCTGCTGGGCTAGTAGGGATCGCCTCTGTCCGCAGAGGGGATTTACCTCATCGCCAATTTGGCGACCATACTGGGGATCGTCTAGATTTCACTGTCTCGTTTAGATTGTCTCGTTTTGATTGTTTTATGATTTTCCTTGCTTGGTTAGCCTTCTGGGTTGGGTTCTTTTGCTGTTTTTTGCTTCTTGGTTTGCTTAGTTTACATTGATCTGCTTCTGGAGTAGTTCTTTCTTGTTTTTGGCTGAGAAACTTGACTGGCGTGCTTTTTAGCCCGACAGTTGCGCCAATTGGCGCATGTTTCTTTTGTATAGCCCGCGCCAATTGCTTGCTGGCGCCAGTTGCAGCCTTACAGTCGCGCCACTCCTGTAGGGTTTTTGAGTTTGCTTAGTTTTGAGCTCTCTGGGTCTCGTCAGTGCTTTTCTTCTTGATTTTTCGACTACCTGAGTGTGTTGGAGTCCTGTTTGACTGGGAATTTTCCTTCGTCCTTTGGTTGTTTTCTTTTATCTATCGATTTCACGTTTTAAGCCCTAGGGCATCTAGTGGCTTTGTGTATCGAGCCCTCCTTGGGAGTTTTGGTGTTTCGTTTGTCTAGTCGACTCTCTGATTGCTCCTCCGCATCCTCTTAGTAGTTGTTCACTGTTTTGTTGCGATTTTTGGGTGATTGCTCGTTTCTTCATTCGAATTTCGTTTGGTCTTGCTTTGGGCCTAGATTACACGGTCCATTGGAGCCTTTGAGTATTTTTCTTGGTTTTGAGAGACTTTGGTCGATTTGAGATCTAATTGCTTGTGTCATTGAGTGAAATTTGTTCGTTTTTCTCTCTCAATATCGTTTCTCAAGTTGTTCTGTTTATTTTCAGTTTGTTTAGTGTATGTAGCTATCAAACATTGAAAACTATAAAAAAAATCTCTTTTGCTTTTGGTTAATTAGTGCAAATTGAAATTTTTCGATTTTACTAGTAATTAGGGATTGGAATGAAATTTTTTTTATTTCATTAGTTGCATTAGAGATCTCATTGTTTGTCTTCCGATCATTCTGTTTGTGTAAAGACTCTCAACTCTTCTGTAGCTAGTTTTCATTGAACGAAACGGTCTACTGTGGCATGTAACTTTGCATTTAGGAGTCTTTGAAACAATACATTCATTAGGGCCTGAAAATTGAAACCTAATTGAAGATCAACTTTAAAATCTATTCAATTAACCTAAGGCAGCATTGAAATCTAACGAAACATATTTAGAGGTTTAGGCTAGAGACGTGTTCCGGCATCTTTAAACCTAGTAGCTGTCGTTCGCCTTTTGGCTTTAGATAGCGCTAGTACGGACGTGTGCTCCCTGTACTGTCACGTATATAAAGGGAGACCCCTCTAGGTTTTCAATCCTTTATCCACAGGAAGCCGAGCCTGCCGCCCTATACCCGTGATACACCGAACACAGCATTCGGGGAGATTGCCTGCACGTACGGAAAGTCCTTGGTTGATTTCTTCTTCATTATTAAAACCAAGGTGTATATTGCAGTTCACGGTTATTTGGTACACCCTTTGTGCCTAGTTTTTCCTGAGCAGTCATTTGGTCTTTTCTGACTCCCTAAATTTGAAAAGACCGTCAAGCGCTTGTCCTTTCACGCTTGTGTCAAATCTGAAAGAGATAGAGTCATCTTTTATCATTTCTCGACTCTTAAAACATGAAACGGTGAAGTTTCTTATTTTTCAATGTGGTAAAAATTAATCACCCACGATTATACGCCCTATTAGATATTGCTTGTTGACCGTTTGATCGTGTGTCCTGACTCTTTTTCAGCCCGTGTGTGTGTTTGCTTCTTTTTCTCTGGTCGTTTGCCACAGTGGCGAAACCTTCGGTTTCATCTACTGGTAGTCCTTACATGGACGATTCTTCAGAGGCTTCCCAATCCTCTGCTGAACCTCAACAGCCTATTGTTTCCGAGTTTCCTGATGGGGGACCGGTTCTTGCTGAGCAACCCTTTGGAGGACTAATTGAGTTCAATTGGCCCTTTTCAGACCCTATGTCTGAATTGAGATTAGGAGCTGATTTCCTTTCTCTTACATCGGGTTCGCCTTTTGTTGTTGTTGTATTTCCTCCTAGTCCTCGCCATCTCTTGCGAGATTTATCGGCAGGATCAACCATGAGTGATTCTGGTGAGGAAATCCCAACGTCTGGTGAAGACTATCAACTCTTCCCAAAAATATTGTTTCAGGGAGACAACTCTGAGCTGGCTGACATGTCAACAGCCAGTCCTTCTTTACCACAGGGATACAGATATTTGGGTCAGATCATTTCTGCCGTAGCCTCTATGGGAGTGTCATCTCCTGCTTCGAGGCCAGCTGCCACTATGCCCGTGGTGTCTCCTCAGATGCCCGTTACTTCTATTCCCGTCCGGCCCACTGTCTGTGTGGCCGCCTCTTCTCCTGTTGTCATGGCATCCGCTGCAAGGGTTGTGCCAACTCCTGAAGATGTTTATCTAGCGACTACTATACCGGAGAACATCTCTCCAGAGGAGTATCAGTTTTCTTTGCAACAGCCGAATGCCGAGGTTGGACCGTCCTCCCAGGATCCTAACTGCTCTTACTTTTCGCACTATGCACAGGATGGTACTCCCGTGTATGCTTTCCCAGGTCAGTATGATGAGCACGGGGAGATTTTACGTCTACCCGCTCCTGAGGCTTATCTCTATGCTCAAGGTTTACCTTATAACCAGGCTTATAACCCGCAAGGACAGCCTTTCCAAGGCCAACCTGCGGGCCAACCTGGCTATCTTTATGATCCACAGGGGCAGCCCATTCAAGGCTATCTTGTCGGCCAACAAGGGCCATCGTACGGTCCGCAAGGACAGTATTATAGCCCTTTCGGTCAACCTGTTCAGCGTCAGCCGATGTATCAACCGGGACCGGTCTATGGTCCTGGGGGGAAAATCCAGCCTTCTTTATCGATGCAACTGCGGTATCCTGTTGTTTCTAACGTTGCATATCAACCGGGACCATCATATGGTTCCGCTTCAGGTCAAACCGGTTTCCAGCAACCACCTGGTCCTGTTCCACCACCAGGCCAACCGGCCCATCCGGTACAACCTGGTGTCCCGCCTCCAGGCCAACCGGCCCATCCGGTACAACCTGGGGCTCACTTACAGCTAGGAAAACCTGCACAACAAGTGCCTCCTGTCTATCCGGGTCAACCTGGTCATTCAGGTCAGCCCTCTCACCCGGGTCAACCTGTTCACTCAGGTTAGCCCTCTCAGTCGGGTCAACCTGTTCACTTAGGGCAGCCCGCTCATTCCATCAACACTGCTCAGCAGCCGACTCATTCAATGCCGCAGCCAAATCAACAACTGCACCCTACGTATCAGGCTCCAAAGGGTTCCACTTTTCAGCAGCCTACTCATCCTCAGGGTGGTTTTTATCCTCATGGTCAATCTCAACCGAATTACAACCACCCCAGAGGCTCTCAGTATTATCCTCCTCCACCCGGTTTTACCTATACTCAACAGCCAAATCCAAACGCTGCTTACACCAGGCCAACATATAATCAGGGTCCGTACCCTGGTTATCAGGCCCCACACTTTGGTTACCAGCACCCAAATCAGTCTGGTTACATGACCTACACCCCCTACCGGTCAGAATCCTGTGGGACAGAACCCATGGGGGCAAGGATATTCACAACCATTGTGGAGTACAGGTAACGGTCCTCATCCTGGGTCTGGCATGCCGGTCAATCCGCCATTGCCGTTCCTGGCCACCTTGGAGTTTCCGGATGTTTCAAAGTTGACCAATGATTCGATTTTACATAATCCATATTGGCCTCCGGTTCCCACCAAGATACCAGGTGATTGCCCCAAGTTTGAGGGAAAAGCTGGAGAGGACCCCCAGGCGCATGTGATGACGTATCATCTTTGGTGTTTGTCTAACTCTTGGGTCGACGATTCGATTCGCCTGCGCCTCTTCCAGCGTACTTTAACTGGAGCTACTGCTAAGTGGTACATAGAGTTATCCCGCGGCATTTTCCAAGATTTCAATTCTTTAGCCATGGATTTCCTCACGCACTTCAAGTTACCGGTTCGTTATGAAGCCGGGACACACCTCTTGACTTCTCTGAAGCAGGACAAAGCCACTCACATCTCTGATCACATTCATGAGTGGCGGCGCCATCGTAGACTAATCAAGTTTCACATACCTGATCAGATACTGACTCACTGGTTCACCACCTCCTTTGTGAATAAAATCGCTCAGGATATTGTGATGGGAGTGTGTGTGACGGAGGAACAGGCCATTGCGCGTGCCCAATATCTGGATCTTGTATATTCTCAGTCCGGCACGCTTTATGATATCTTGCCTGATGCCTCGCGGTCCAGAACCTCTAAGGCTCCGCCTACCGCTGCGGTGGATGGTGTCATTGGTTCTGTCTCTCAGAATTCGAAGAAATCTTCGAATGGGAAGCAGAAGTCTAATTATTCCAACAATGCTCCTGCTAATCCCGCCCCCTCTGATTCTGGTAAAACCGTGGAAGTGAATGCCATTCAGGCCAATCCTACAGAGAAAACTTCCAAGGGGAAAAATAAGGGCAAAGGCAAATCTAAATCTAATGCCCCGAAGCCAGAATCTAAATCTCGTACTGAGGGTGGCTCTCAGCGTAAACCGAAGTACCCTTGCCTCATTTGTGAAGGGGACCATTATACTAAGGATTTTCCACGATGATCCGAGGTTAGTCAACTTCTTAAGGGCCCTAAAGGGACTCCGGCTACTTTAAAAGAGCCATTTCCATCTCAGCAGACCCAGATGGTCAAACAGCCATCACCATCTGCACCGTTTGGGTCTTAGGTTTTCATGGTGAAGAGTGTTGCACCTATCTCTGTCGCTACGCAGTCGAAGGATTACAATGAATCGTGGCAGGCACCCGGGAAGGAAGTTGCGGATGGGCCGCCTCCCCCACCTATCTCCGGTCCGTTGGAAATTGAGAAGCCTACTCCTGAACCCGTTGTGAAACCACCTTCTAAAGGTGTCCTTCGAAGATCTTCTTATAATCCGAATGCTCGTGCCGCTCAACATTACAGCATTGTTGAGGATTTGGCACAGGCCCCATCTGCCATGTCTGCACTAGAAGTTCTTCAAAGTTGTCCTTCGCAACGGAAGGCTTTACTGTCTGCGATCGGGGGCATTGATCCCGCCGACTCGAGTCTTCTCACCTTCGATTTGGAGAATTTCACTCCCCGGCTTCCACATCAAATCGCTCTGATTATTCAAGTCGGGATTAATGATCTTAACATTCATAGGGACGTCGTGGATGAAGGTGCATCTACCTGCGTTATGTCCTCCGCTTGCTGGAAGGCCATCGGCTCTCCAGCCCTTTCGTCATCCCCCAATGCCCTTGAGGCATTTGATGGTCAGGAATCCAAACCCCTGGGTGTTCTCGAGAGTCTAGCGATCACATTACAGGGGAAAACTGTCAATGTGGAAGTAGAAGTGGTTGACGCTAAACTCAACTACAATATACTTCTTGGCCGCAGCTGGACCCATGCCATGCTCTGCGTGTCGTCCACCGTCTTTCGATTCATTAAGTTCCCTCACAAGGGAAAAATCGTCATGGTGGATCAGTTGTCATTTTTCACCTCTACATCTGAGAACAACGTGCCATACATGGATCAGATCCCGAATCCCCCGGACAGTGTAGGACCTGGTCTCTTCAGAGACCCAGTCCTCATGGGTATCTTTCCCGCACCACCACCGCACACCGCTCAAGTCAACATGATGTCCAGGTCCGATGACCCCTGGCTTATTCCTACGCCTAAGCAGGTGTTTGAGTTTGGAGAATCAATTCCCTTGACGCCAGTAGAGATCAGCTACTGTGAAATTGTTGCCACATCTGATCCTCCACCTCCTCAGCATGCTCCTTTAAGCATGGCTCTCGACGTCTACTCTCAATCCCCCTGGCTTGGTCAGGCTGATTCACCTGATCCTCTCAAAGAGACTTTTCCTTCCGATGAGGCTATCATTGAAACTATGTCTCTTGAGGAGCTGCCTTGGGGCGATGGACATCATCGCTCCTCTTTTATGCCTAGCTTGGGGGCAATGACTGAATGTCTGGAGCGTTATGCTACTCAGGTTCCTACCCCTCCTCTTCAAACGCCCATCTTGACGCATGAGTTTTTTTCGGAGGGTAACCTGAGTAACATTACTCAGACTATCCCAATCAACATCTCTGTTAAACTGGGGATCGTTGAGAATATTCATGTGGGTGTGACTTGTTCTCCCGATGAGATTCAAGTCTATACTGAGCTTTTCAAAGAATTCAGTGATGTTTTCGCGTGTTCCTACGAGGAAATGTCGGGGATTGATCCCAGTATCGTAGTGCATGAGACTCCAACCTATCCAGGTGCGAAACCCGTGCGCCAACGCTTACGCCCCATGCATCCTCGGAAAGCCGCCGCCATCAAGGCGGAAGTTGAAAAACTTCTGAACATGGGTTTTATTTATCCCATCCCCCTCACAGAATGGGTGTCTAACATTGTCCCTGTCGATAAAAATCAGGGTACGATTAGAGTCTGTGTTGATTATCGCGACATCAATCACGCCTGTCCAAAGGATAATTATCCCACTCCGTTTATAGACCAGATTATCGACGAATGTGCCAGAAGTGAGATCTATTCCTTGATGGACGGTTTCTCAGGATATAATCAAATCAACATTACACCTGAGGATCAACACAAGACCACATTCATCTATCCGTGGGGTACTTTCACGTATAAGAAGCTCCCGTTCGGCTTGAAAAACGTTGGAGCCACTTTTCAGCGTGCGATGTTCTATGCTTTTCATGAAATTTTCCATATCATTCAGCCTTATCTGGATGACTTGCCAGCCCATTCGGGTAAGCGAGAGGACCATCCTAAGCATCTCCTCCAGATATTTCTTCGTTGGAGGTGCTACAATATCAGGCTCAATCCTCATAAATGCGTCTTCTGCGTTGATTCTGGCCGTCTTTTAGGATTCATAGTCTCGAAAGACAGAATTCGCCTTGACCCTTTAAAGGTCGAGGCCATCGTAAATCTCCCATCACCCTCCTCCCTATATCAGTTATAGAGTCTACAAGGGAAAGCGAACTTTCTTCGGCGCTTTATCCTGAATTATGCCGCGGTGGCCAAAGGATTCACTCGTTTATTAAAGTAGAATGTTCCCTTCCATTGGGACGAAATCGCTCAGCAATCCTTTGAGAAGCTGAAGACGTTGCTTGTCAATGCTCCGTTGCTTCGTCCTCCGAACTACCACCGCGACTTCAGTTTATATCTAGCCGCCGCATTTAGCACCATATCCATGGTCTTGGTGCAGGATGACGATGACGGTGATGAACATGTTGTTTATTACCTGACACGGAACCTTCTCGATCCAGAAACGCGTTATGCTCATGTCGAGAAGTTGGCATTAGCAGCAGTACACGTTGTACAGCTCTTTCGCCATTACATCCTTTTGCGTACGATATCAGTGGTTTCAGACTGCAACCCTATGACGTATATTCTTTCTAGACAATTACTGGGGGGCAAGTACTCCAAATGGATTGTGATCGTGTAGGAGTTTGACTTAGAGTTCACTACTGCTAAGTCAACTAAATCACTGGTCTTCGCGGATTTGATATGTTCTCTCCCTACAGACTCTGCTCCCTCACACTCTGAAGACCATATACTGGGCGAAACACTTTTCCTCATCAGTACTCGTGACCCTTGGTATGGTGACATAATAGTGTATCTTCAGACCTCGACATTTCGGTCTGAGTTGGATAAAGCTGCCCGCTGTCGGATTCGGCACCAGTCCCAGCCCTACCGTATAGTAGGAGATACCTTATACCGCATTGGAGTAGATTCGGTGCTCCGACGATGCCTAACCTTGTAAGAGGCTGAAAAGGTCCTAAATTACTACCACAGTGGCGCCTGTGGTGGAAATATGTCCGGGTATGCTACTGCCCAGAAGATTCTGCGAGCAGGTTATTTCTGGGCTTCCATATTCAAAGACTGTATCACTGCAGTCCGTAAATGTCATGCGTGCCAGATATTTCAGCGCAAGATGCGCACGTCGTCTTTACCATTGCATCCCGTTACTACCGTCGGCCCTTTTGCGAAATGGGGCGTGGATTTTATGACGTGTAACCCTCACTCGGCCGGGGGGCATGCATATATAATTGTCTCCGTCGACTACTTCACCAAGTGGGCCGAGGCTATGCCTACACTAGCTGCTGACGGGAAAATGGTTGCTCAATTTATATTCAACCACGTTATTGCATGATTCGGGGTTCCTCAAGCCATCGTCACTGATCACGGTACTCATTTCCGAGATTATATGATGGCGGAGCTGACTTCAAAGTTGGGCTTGCGTCATGACAGCTCAACACCATATTACCCTCAGGCGAATGGTCAGGTTGAAGCAGTGAACAAGGTTTTGGTCACTATGCTTCAACGAACAGTTGGTATTCACAAATCCAATTGGCATCTCCAACTGTTCTCAGCTCTCTGGGCATACCGAACATCTGCAAAGAGTGCAACTGGGTTCACACCATTTCAATTGGTGTATGGTCTGGAAGCAACTCTTTCGGTTGAATGCGAGATTCCTTCGTTGAAATTAGCTGTGGAACTTATACCTAACACTTCTGCTGAGGAAGAACATCTTCTATATCTCGAACGGTTAGATGAAACCCGTCGTCTGGCTGCTTTGGTTATCGAAGCACAAAAGAAGACGGTCAAAACTCATTTTGATCAATCTGTTTCTCCTCGTTCCTTTATCGAAGGAGACCTCGTCCTCTTGTACGATCAAGCACATGAAAAGCTTGGAGCTGGTAAGTTCCAGCCTATGTGGCATGGGCCCTATATAGTAAAAGAAGTTTTTAAAAATGGGGCCTATGAGCTTATAGATTATGAAGGAGTTCCACTGGCGCAGCCCAGAAATGGGTTGTACCTCAAAAAGTACTATGCCTGAAGTGATTTCTTGGTGTGGTGTGTGTACATAGGTGTGTGATTTTCATTTGTGTGCATGTATAGTGTGGTGTGCTTTGTAAACATATTTCTGCTGATCAGGTCTTTCTGGTTGTGCAGATGTCTATTCATCCATTTGTTGGTTTCGCGGATGGTGTCTCACGCAGTACCAAGAATCTGTCTTCAGCAGCCTGGGTAATCTATGATCCTGCTGGTGAGTTGATCAACCTGCAAGGAGTGTGTCTAGGACGTACCACGAACAATATCGCGGAATATAGTGATGTGTTAGAATTATTAACCGTGGCAGTAAACCTTGGTATCCGTGAATTACTCGTGTATCTAGATTCGCAACTTGTAGTGTTACAGCTGAATGGACACTATTCGGTAAGGAACCCATCCATTTTACGTCTGTATCTGCGTATTCGATTACTGGAAAGGAATTTTGACTACATTACATATCATCATATACCCAGGCATTTGAATACATTAACAGATGCAGTAGCAAATTTGGTATTAGACAGACATTTGCGAAATTTGTAAATCATCATCACATGTAAAGAAAGATCCATCCAGAAATAGATATGCATATATATATAGATATCAAAATGTTTACATAGAGTGTGTCACATAAAGTCAAAATATACATAATCGTCTTAAGTACATCCGGAGACGATATGTCTCTCAAAAAATAGGTGTGGTATAATCCCTAAGAGCTAATCCGCATGGTGCTCATGATAGCATGTAACTGCACGCACTAAGCGTCTCAGGATTCGGTGGATCCGACTTGGAACTCCCACCGTATGACGCTGGTACGCCATCGGTACGTCCGCCAGCTGAGCATAGTCCGGGATCCCTCGGGCAATGCCCTCGAGATTCTGGATCAACTCCTCTCCTCCGGTGCCCTCTCCCTGAGGATCAGGGGCGAGCTGAGTCCTCCGTGAGATTGGAGACATCCCAGCTGGTCTCTCAGGTCCCACATCTGCATACATATATAAAATGTGTTAGGACGAATGTGTATTAACAAAAAAAAACATAAAACATAAAAATAAAAAAACATGAGGTCTTACCCAACTCCTCGTCCCAGTCATCTCCTTCTGGCAGTGGGAGATCTGGGTCTCCGGTGAAGTCAGTTCCTACATATGGCCAGTCCTCCACTATAATCAACTGGCACCGTAACCACCTAAAGAACTCCGGCCTCCAGGACATCTGTTGGCCGCCTCCAGCTCTGGGCATTAGTGCTGCCCAATGAGCCATTCTTGGCTCTCGTGGTATCAGATCTGATACTGAGGCCCCTTGGCCCTGGAAGATTGGTAAGCATTCCAGAATGAATGATACTAGGATGGAACCATAGCCAAACTATTTCAGTTTAGCTTGTTTGCATTTTGTGAGCTGCCTTTTCATGTTTATTGTTACTGCTGTTGCCCATTCGAACAGTAAGGGACTCATGCATTCTGAGGCCAGCAGGAGTTGGGCCTTTGTGGCCTCGTGTGGTGCCTGTGACCCTGCAACCCGCGTGATGGTATGTAGGACAACTCTTAATGCCATATAGGGGATAGTGTGGATATCCACCTTTTTGCTCCCTAATCCCATTTGTGCTCCTTGGCACACTCGTGCCATCACTTCTTCCATCTTCTCGCCAGATGGTCTACTTCCAGTCAAGACAGGGATCGGACCTCTGCGAGACAATCTGGTGATAAAATACACATCAGAAACCTCTAGCTCCAATACCTGATCTCGCAACTTGAACACTTTTTCATGTTCATCCCAAATACTGATCAAATACTGAAGGAGCTCGGGCTGAGCTCGCAGACAGGGTGTAAGGAAGAAATTCTTTAGCCCACAGTTTCTGAGGGCATTCATGCAAGCCTCACTTTCTATGGCCTATTCATCCTCTTCTCCATGCTCTCGTTCTTTCCATTCAATCACCATTTTGCTTGATTACCTGCATCCATATGGTCATAAACCCTTAGTTATATCTCTGGTAGGCTTCAAATTCCATTCAATTTGGTTAAAATATAAAAATTTTAGGCGGAATTTTAGGTTCGGCCGCTGGCGTGGCTGTTTTGTGAACATTCACGCCACGTGGCATGACCCCTTTGTATAAAAGAGCCCATTGGCGCGGGTCCGTGCCCGATACCCGCGCCAATGAGCGCGGCCCTAAAATTTCAAAGAGTGGCCACAGAGGACTGATACACAAGGGAAAACTATTAAAAAATGGATGGAAATGAAGAGTAGGGAAGCGCCTCTTACCTGTAGCAGACGAGAATCTGAATGGTCAACCGGATCTGTCGCAATCGCCGTCAGAAGTTTCCACTCCAAATGGACCACTGTTGCTTTTTACCAAGGTGAATAGTAAATGTAATTTTATTTTTACCATTTTGGCATATTTATAACTTTTTGACATAAAATGAGTTTTAAAAAGTTATTTTTATCAAATATTTTAATATGTTATGTCGAAAATGGGTTTTACACTTGCTTGGTATGTGCAGCAGCAGGTTTTTGCGACTTTAACGATGGAAACGAGTTGTATTTTATACTTTTTCGGACTTGGTAAATACATGAAAAATTCACTTCGGAGTCATGTTTCAGCTCTTTTCTGACTCTCTAAACATGAAAAGATTGCTGAGGCCCTTGTCGTTTCGATCTCGTTAAATTGGACACGAATCGACATCTACCCAGTATACGTTTACCCCTTTTTTGGGCTGGGATGGATTGATTACGAAAAAGGAATACCCTAGCCTATCGCGACTAGGAGGTTTTCTCGGATATTGTTTTCTACCTTTTCGGATCTGAGGAACTATCTACGAAAAGGGACCTGTGGAGTTTACTTTTCTGCTGTCTTTTCAAACTCTCTAAACATGAAAAGACGCCGAGTTCTCCCTTTGTCAGACTCGTTAAACCCTGATGACATCGGATCCGGTCGAAATGACGTTCTCCGAGTTCCTCCTTCCTAGGACTCGTTAAATGCACTAGGATGGATTCGCCCGAAGGGTGGACTTATATTACAAGCATATGCTATCCCCTTCAAGCTTGTTATAAAAAATAATTGGGGTACTCGCCAGAAATGGTGGGGGAAAAAATGGAACCATCATCGTTGTCGTCGGCAGTATGTCGCTCTTGAACATGGCACTTGTCTGCATTCGTGTCGGGTTGGGGACATCTCATCTCATTTCTTCACTTTGCCTCCATGGGTTTGGATAATCCCTTTTGACCTTTCCTCTGCTCATTGCCTTGTCACCATGACCTCTGATCTATTGATGTCAAATACTGCCAAGTCCACTGTCATGCCGTTTATATGTTCAAGAGAAGTTGGCCTCTGCTAATATCAACCTTCCTCTGATTCTCATACGATCCTGATTCACAACAAAACATCATGTTCCTCTGTCTCGTGTCGATGATGTGGGAAACATTATGGCCCACCTTCGATCAAGGTCACTTCCTGTCGACTCCAGCTCATTATCCAGGAAGTTGATCTAGAGACTCTTTTATGGTACCTTGGAGCCTGCATGCCTCAATGGCAGGTTCGTCGCATTCGACGTGGGGTTTTCATCATTGGCCTCCGATCGAGTGATTCTGCGGGTGTTCGACGCCAACTCATTGATTCACACGCCGTAGATTGTACCTGTAGTACCTTGAGGACCATTGTCATTGTTGGTGGTTCCTCTCGCGTCTATTAACAGCTCTCATCATTGGATGGTAATCAGACGATGTTCTTGCATGTTCAACTTCAGCTCACATATTCGCATGCTTGAACTTGTACTTTGTTTGGGTCGAGATGGAGCGTAAGACCTTGGATTGTGTCTGTTGTAATCCAGGCTGCGATTGTGGATTATTATCATGACTCACTGACTGGATGGTTGCAACCATACCTGAGTCTATTTATTTGATCCTCGCTGGATGGCTGCGCCCATACCCTGGATCCGGATTATAGTGTACTCTGTTTCGGATGGCTGCACCCATACCGCATATACATCATGTACTTGAGATTTTAGTTATATTTTTCTACGCAGGTTCTCTGACGGCGGAGCTTCAGTTGAACATGTTCTCGTAAAGCATTTCACCCCTCTCTCTCTCGGGCCTCATACTTTAGGGGGCATCTGTTACACAGTAATTTGTCACCGTCCCTACCATTCCCCGTCCTGCACAATGGAGGACCCATTTTGTGACCTGTGAACATTGTCATGCCTTGAAATCATCATCAATGCATTCCTCTAAGCATGAGCTTCAATTGCCCTAAATACATCTCCTTGCAAAAAATCATGAAAACATCTCCTTTTGCATTGGCGTGGGCAGACAGTTCATCACTCACGCCAATGAGGAAAATCCTACAAAGAGGCCGCGCCAACTGGCGCTCTGTCCCAGAGCAGTAGTTGCGCCACCAATTTAAGGAGTGTTTTTTTAAATAAAGATGGCGGAAGTTGTGTTTCAACAAACTCAGAAACCATTGCCTATCTTGAGTTGGGAGGTTTGGCTGCAGGAGTTCTATGGAAGGGAAGTGGTTTGCCACCTCCCATGGAACCTTCCTTGTTGATAGGGCCAATCCCACAATAATAGGGATCCCAACTCCCTCCTTCTCCATCTATAAAATCCTGCTCAATTCCATAGCAAGCTAGTCTTGAAGTGCCTAAGCTTTGAATCTCCAAATTCCCAAGAGCCTTTGTGCTGTAAGAGCCCTCTTTCTTCCCTTAAGGCTGACTCAAGTAAGGAGACTATCGTCGAGAGACTCTAGAGAGGCTTTCCCTTTCCCTGGCGAGCTTTGCGAGACGTGAACGACTGGGGACCCTTCCGAAGGAGACCGCGGCGTCAGAACATTGGTTGTACTCTCTTTCGATTGTTATTTAATGAATGATTACAGTTATGGTTCCACTCTGTTTTCACTTATGTTAATATGAGTTATATCCTTTCTGACTGATATATAGTTGCGTATTCTGGATTTTATGCTTGTATTCGTGTTGTTTCTTGCATGTGCAGGTGTCCATCCGCGGAGATCGTGGGAGGATCGTGATCTGCCGAGGCTGAGGAATGGGAACGCTCTCTTCTACGGATCATAGCATTGGATTCCAGGTAGGCCTCCATCTTTGGTCTTTTATTCGTAACTAGGAACTTGCGCTGTAACATTTGATGATTGTTGCTAGACCCCTACTGGGCTAGTAGGGATCGCCTATGTCCGCAGAGGGGATTTAACTCCTCAACAACCTTATTTCCCAAAGTAACAATAACGGCTTGATGCTATAGGGAAGGTGACACTGTTGGCTGACGCAGGGATCCTGTCCTTGGTGAAGCCACTCGATGGCGTATGAATGTGGGTGAGCTATGGTCGGCAAGCCCAACTGCTTCACAACGTCTACTGAAATGATGTTCTTCTGGATCCCATTGTCAATAATGAACTGTACTAGGGAGACCTTTACCCGCATCTAGGAGTGGAAGAGACGTTCCTCCTCCTCTGGATCTTCTGGTTCCTCCTTCTGGATCTTTTCCGTGGCAACAGTGGCGTTGGGCTCCGCATCAATAATCTATTTCCCTTTTTCATTCCCCTTTTCAGGTTCTGATTTAGAGTCAGAGCATTAATTTGACTTAGAAGCCCTCATGCCAGCCACTAATGACTGCTTGGCCCAACACTCACTTGTGTTGTGAGTGGAGCTCTTATGGAACTCACACCAATTTCATGTGTTGTTCTTTTCTTATAGCTTTGAAAAGTTGTCTTGGGCCACCATGCCTTGGCTCTATCCTTTGTTATGTGGTTTGGGAGCACCTTTCCCTTGCTTTTGATTTGCAGATCCAAAGTATCACTTCTTCGTTTTGAATTTCTACTCAATCTTGGCAGCATATCGGTATGTCGTACCAAGCGAGAAGATGTCAAGGAACTCCATTTCCTCTTGAATGTATCTGTGTAGACAACTGTGATACTTTAGCACTAGATGTTTCTCTAAATCTTTGATACCCAACTTTGTGCGTAGGTTATGGAATAGATTTTTCTGCTCATGCACATCTTGATCCCTTTGTTGCCGCAGTGTGGTCCATTATATGTACTTCTCCTCATAGCTCCCCATAGGATAGTATTGTTCCTTGATGGCATCTCAAAAAAATTCCAAGTGGGTATGGTCGAGAATAGAGAGGGTTCTGTCTCGTCCTTTTTATCATAGTAGGTTTCCCACCAGTCCTTGACATGGGGGGTAGCTTTGAGGAGTGCAAAAATGATCTTCTCTACAGCATCTGCATCTATTTGACCCTCAAATATGGGAATGTAAAAATTTACTTGTACCTTAAAGGGAGTCGCGCCTCCAGAGTGGCTGCTGGATGCAGATGCACTGCTGGTGGGCAGTCATTGAAGGATCTGGGCAATGTTATCCATCATCGTGTTCCTTTATTTTTCGAGGGCCTCCTCGAGCAATATTTTGATAGGATCTCCTGCTCCCTCATATTTTTTTTCGTCCCCCATGGGCAGCCTTCGTGGTTTGCGCGGTTGATCTTGTAAATGTTCCACCAGATCGAGCCCTAACTCCTTATACCCCGACCTCATTGGGGACATGCAAAGAAGGATCGAGAAAAAGCAGACCGATTTGATACCACTGATCCAGATTTATGCAGGAACGCAATAGAATAAACATATAACCATAAATACAGAGATTTAGTGGAAATAACACTTCATTTCATTAATATCAAAGAACTGAAATTTGCTTATAGAGAGAATGGAAATAAACTAGCTAGGGCGTTGGTAGCTTATCTCTGAGAAGAGATGTGGTGGATAAAGGCCTTTGAACTGAGTTACAATGAGGCTCGAGGACCTATTTATTATTTAGAAACAATGGAAAACCCTAAACATCGAAAACCCTAACCCTAGGAGATGAAGCGCCAAAAATATGGGCCTCGTTTGGGTAAATTGGTGTTTCAACTTCCCGGGGACGTAACTTTGGCATATGATCTTTGTTTGACGCGAACCATACCTTGTTAGAAAGATATATCTAAGGAATACAACTTTTGAGTGAGCAACATTGGTTGAGCAACATTGGTCCATGTTGCTCTCAGTTTTCCCAAAAAAACGTCCTTTAGGGCCTCAAAACGGCTTCGGAAGTTCAGGACCCGAAAAGCTGCTACAAATAGTAAGTTGTGTTGAAACTGAAAAAAGATTGAAAGAGATAATGGTGGGGCCCCAAGTGGAATAGTCGGGTAGCCATCAATATCCACCTGGATCAATGAGCAGGCTAGACCATCAACCATGTCCAGTCATCATGATGAGCAGCCGACAGTTGATCCTGATCAGCATGAGGCACTAGTACCAGATCAGTAGGCACGTGATGATCAACATGTATTGACTGATTAACTTGTCAAGGGTGCACCATTGACTGAGCAGGCCTCGACTAGTACCATTATTGATGATGTAACACGAGCTGATATATGACATTTGTATTACAATTATATATTTTTGACATTATTCATATATATATATATATATATATATATATATATATATATATATATATATATATATATATATATATATATATATATATATATATATGATGCTCATGTTTCAGTTGTACTTAATTTACATTTTGGTGATCATCATGATGTGTATATTTTTAGGTCATGTTAGATATGTTCGTTTAATGTGTAGATTGCAAATAGATGTGTACATGATAGACGTTATTTGACATGAGATGTATATTTGATGTTTGTGTTGTGATGATGTTATACAATGCTAATTGTGTTTTGTTCGATGATCATGATCACGATGATGTTAGCGAATTTGAATGTGTTTCTTAGTCGAATATGATGTTTGTACGATGGTTATCATAATCGTGATGTCTATTAATTAATTTAATATTAATTTACCATGATATTTATTAAATATTATGTGTGATTGTAATTGAAATTTTAATTTTAATTGTATGTAAAATTGTAAAATTGTATTTGTATTTGTAATTGTAATTTTAATTGTAATTGTATGTAAAATATTTGTAAAATTTTAATTGTATTAATGTGAAAATTTTAATTATGTTAATGTGAAATGATTTTATTAAAAATTTTAAATTTGTAAATTTGTAAATTTGTAAATAATTGTTAAATAATAAATCTAGAATAATATGAATTTTTGTAACATAATAAAGTTTAGAAAATAATGCAAATAAATTCATGTACTTTAGAATTATCATTATTTTTTTATGATCTTACATACCAAAAAAAAAACTTTATACAATACGCCATTTTTATTGAAATCAACATAATTGCAAATTATCAAATGAAATATTGATTTTAACATAAATTCAAAATACATATTATAATGTTTCGGAAAAAAGAGTCTTATCAAGTATAAGGTAATTAAGTCCTCTTCTTTATAAAAAATCATCTTAAAAAGTATAAATATTGATGAAATAACACATGTACCATTTCACATGTACTAATTCCATTGAACATATTTTAGAAGAATTCGAGTATATTACTATTGCATTACCTCTTATGGATGCCAATTCCATGAACAGATTTTAAAATAATTCAACTATCAAGAATGCATAGACAAAAAAAATGGACTATTTTTCATTTTATTTAAAGGTTTTTGGGATTTTTTGTGGGTTTCATGGGTTCATGGGATAATAGGAAGTACCGACCCTACCGTATTGGTATTTTAGTTGAATTTTTTCTAGCAGGGATATGACCAAATCTTGTAGCTATGTATTTAACAAATAACCCATATATTTTGAGAATATGAATGAAGATTGTTGTCATATACTCGAGCATTATTCCATTTCTTCACCATATTAGCACAAAATAGAAAGAATAATTTCTTTCACCATAATAACACACAACTTTCAAAAAAAAAAACACTCCATTGTGTGTTTCAAGGCATTTTACGCAAATGATAGGCATTTCTATGGAGTTTTATCCATATTTTGCAATTTAATGACGGTTGGAGGGAGCTTACAATCCTGTATCTGTTAGTAATTGCACCCTTTGGTAGAACCAAAGAGAATTCAAGTAGATTCCTCAGCGAAGTAGATTGGCCCTAATCAATTCCTTCGAGACCTCAATAGAAGAAATAGATATGTATTTCAGAAATATATATCCATGTCAGAGGCTCCTGTTAGCACCTTTTCTTGTTGCGGATTGTGAAAAGGTTCAAGTTTATTTTTTTCTAAAAGAAGAAGAGGTGTAGTTTTGAAAAGAAATGGCCCAAATATTTTCACAGCGAAATGTACATTTCCAACATGTCTAAAAACTAAAATATCTCCAACTTCAATAAACTGCTCAAAAACAAAAAAATTCCAACCATTTGTGAAAATTGCCCACGTCTTAGCATAGCACAGGTTCACATGCCACAATTGCCCACTTGGGCCCTATAGTTTTGCACATTCACATGCCCAACATTGCATTCTCTCCATATAATTAGTGGGGACCTCTTGCATTAAACAAAATGCGTTGGAAGAATAGTTATTTCCATCAAGAATATATCCAATTCTAATTCTCAAGAATTAAAAAATTCTAATTCTAATTTCATATTTCCATCAAGAATAAACAAAATTCTGATTCTCAATTTCTATGGTTGGAGTTCACTAAATTTTGGTTTACACACCTAAAAGTAATTTTGGTGCCTTAAAAATGGACTTCTTGTAATCGGTGCTAATGTACATATAACCGCAGTGGTGCATTTTAGTTACTGTGCACTGGTTTCATGCTACCAATGTACACACCGATGCGATGCTATTAAGTGACGTACCGGTGATGAATAAGCACAAATAAAAAAAGCACAACTTTATTTTCTTTAAGTGAAAAAAAAATGGTAAATTGAAAAATGGGCGGCAAAATATTTTTGAAAATCTAATTTCATTAAATAATTCTTTAAATATTAAACAATTTTCATTATTTCACTATTTTTGCAAAAACATTCAGTGAGAGATTTGCAGGAGACATACCTAGAGCAAGAGAACACAGGAGCACTGTGGAGCATTGAAATACGTTCAAACAGAAGTATTCAGACAATCAACGAACAGAAGTATTCAAACAATCAGAACTCCAAACCTCTAATGATTCAAACCCTGTAGCATAGAGTTTCAAACAATCTCGTGATTAAATTTGACTATTTTTTTACCTTTTCTGCAGTTTTTTTATGAAGTAAGAAAAAAATTTCAATTTTTTTTTCATTTTTAGAAAAAATAAAAAATAAAAAATAAAAAAAATCCATTTTTACCCTAAACCCTTCATTCCTTTTGTTTCTGCCCTTTCTTCTCCCTATCTTTGTGATTTCAGAATTAGGACTTTTCATTTTAGATTTATAGGGTTTGTATTGCTATATATAGGCATATGACATCCAACCCACAGGACGACTTGCATAGTCATATCTGAATGCATGTTGGCCCTTGTGTTATGTTTTGAAAAAAAGATATATTTTTTATCGGTGTGCACTGCGTAACCTAGTGCACTGGTGCACTGTATTATCCCAACGCACCGCGAAAGTACTTTGTAATAAAAAATTTAAGAACAATATTTTTTAATCAGTGCGCGATATGTAAAATAGGGCACTGGTGCACTATTTCATTATGGTGCACTGCAAATGTGCTATTTCACAAAAAAATGGTTTATTGTGTTAATCGGTGCACCATGTAACATATAGCGCACCGCACCGGGTCTCCTAGTTGATAGAGAGAACCGTATGGCGGTCCCTTGATTACGCGGGGTGTTTCTGCTACAAAAACTAATACTGGACGATTTTTATTATTTTCTCTATGTTAATCGGTGTGGTGGTTAACATGTAATGCACTGGTACTCCTTGTTGACATAGAGCACTGTACGGTCCATTATACTCTTTTTGTGGTGCGTTTATAAAAACCCCACACACCGACATCGATGCATACACATGAATGGCACAACAGTTTCTTCAGATTTTTTTTTACAAGAAAAGTTGAAAATTTATTTATAAATATATTAATGAATGATATGGTACAGGTTTCATATTGATAAAGAAAAGACTAAAAAGAGATCAAGTAACAAAAATACTAATAACACATCAAGAAAAGAAAAAAGGAAAGTTCTTCGTAAATTATTTTAAAAAAATATTATTTTGGAACTATATGTAAGTTTAAATAATATGTATTGTTTACTGTGTATCATGCAGAGCCACAAAATGACGAAGCTCGATAAGATTGCTTCTAATCTAAGACTAGAAGAGCGTAAAAGCTTGATGGAAAAATTGCAAAACGATGAATCAGGTGAATGAAAAAATACTATCAATCCAATATGAGTTTCTTTTTTTAATTTTCATTAATAATATACTTAAAATTATTAGATAACATGTGTCAAAAAATCTATTAATTCACATCTGTTTAATGTTCTACAGGGACCAACAACTCAGAAAATGAATGTTGTTCTAAGAAAAGAAAAAAATAGAACATGAAAATGAAAATGAATTGCTCCTTAGCTCATGTGGAGTGGTGTTGGAGGTTAACGAAAGGGGGATAAGCTTTTAAAAAAGTTTGAGGGATCTAGTGGAACAAATGTATAGACATTATTTCCACTTACAATACAAAAATCAATCCAATGATTCCAAGAACCAAATTTTATCTAAACTACAGGAAGAGTTTCCAGAGAATTGTTCAGTGACACATGTCAGACTTTCAATAATAAAAACTACAAAAAAAAAAAAAGAAGGAATGAAAAATTAATATTCTTTTAAATGATTGTCTATAATTATTTATAAATATCACTTTTGTTATATTTACATTTCATATATCAATATAAAAATTAAATAGTTTATTTTCATGTTATGAGATGATATCAAAATTATGGTAGTAGGAATGTCCAAAAAGGTGTACAAGGAGATGGTCAAAGAAATGGACAAAATTGCATCGCAGAAGGATCCATCTCAACAACAACTTTCTTCAAATGTAATATGTAATCATTGAATTTTTCGATCATTAGGTACAATAAATACACAATTTAGCATTATATATTAATTTTCAAGTATTTTATTTCAGAAAAGAAAATAAAATGGAACCCATTCAGCACATAAAACATGACGACAAGGAAGAAAATGGTTGATATCTAAGTTTGTGAGTAATTGTTACTTCCTTATAACAACTTAACTAGATTTCATTTTTGTATTTTTTAAGTTGTTTTACAAAAATCATCATTGAATGTCTTCAAACATGTGCTAACATACAAAGAAGAACTATCAAATGAATTGATTGAAATTGGGTTAAATATGGGTTGTGAGTATATGTCGGCATATCATAAATTAATTGTGGAATTTGTAAGCATCTATCGATCTTGTTTTACTTAGCTCTGTCTATAATTAATAGAACAAAAAAATATTTTATATTAAACATATGATTTGTTATCGGGTATAAAACTTACAGAAAATAAAGTATAGAACTGCGTCAACAGATGAAATCTTGAAAGATGGCATGGTACATGGTTTTGAAAGAATTTATATAGTTTATGAGTCAATTGTTGCTATGGTACATCATTTCTTTTTTATTTACATTGATGTATATTATTTAATATTGCAATTTTTATTATTCTCACCAATGTATATACACTCATTACAATTTATTTTTATGTTTGTAGATGGAAGGTGAAGAAGAAGAAAACAATCAACACCGTGAACAAAAAATTCCTAAAAATAACCCAATTCATGGAAGTAGCTCTAGCAGTGACAACAGTTCAAGCGAAGAATGATGATAACCATGTTTGGATATCAAAACAAGGCATTGTATTTTTAGAAATATTTGTCTGTGAAATAAGACATTGTGTTTAATGTAATGGACATATTGTCCCAATTGAAAGACAAAGGGATACCAATAAGTGTCCCATTTTATATGACAAAGAATGTCTTATATATATATATATATATATATATATATATATATATATATATATATATATATATATATGTTTTAATTTATTCTATTCTGTTCTCCATTGTCGCTATGAAATGTAACACCACTGGTTAAATTTATGTATGATTAAATATTATAATGAAGAGATGTGAAATTTGATGATATGGTATAACAAATAAATCCAAACATCACATTCAAATGCACTAATAAAAAATTAATTCATATGAAAACTGTTATAAGATATATATGTGTCAACTTTCGATGAATAATGAATTTTAAAAAAATCACACTAATTATGATATGATATAACAAATTAATCCAAAAATCACATTCAAATGCATTAATAGAAATTTAATTAATATGAATATTATTATAATATGTTTCGACTTTTGATGAATATTGAATTTTAAAAAATCAACATAATTGCACTGTCATGGGTCGATGTTTCTAAAAAATACAAAATGAACACTGGCACGTGTCAGTTACTGTACACTGGTGCGTTTGTATGTTGCAGCACACCTGTGTGTTTCTATGACCTATGGGCACCGCACAAATACTAAAACGAATTGAAAATCCCGATGTGTTTGTGCAATACTATGCACCGGTGTTTTTTTGATACGACGCACTGGTGCGTTGAGACAACCTATGGGAACCGCAAAAATCCCAAGACCAATTAGAATGGCCCAGTGTGTTTATATAATTCTACGTACGAGTGTGTTGAGACGACCTATGGGCACTGCAAAAATCCCAAGACCAATTAGAATGGCCTCGTGCGTCGTATCGCCAACAATGCACCCGGTGCAGTTTTATTCCTTGACAGCCAGGTGCATGCACCTTCGACCGCCCCGAGCCACCTTCTATATGACTCACACTGGTGCGTTGAAACCTTAGTAGCGCACCGATGAAAAATACATCCGTAATAACCTCCGGCCGCCCAGTTTTTGAGTTGTGTTGAATTTCCATTAAAAGCTCTGCCAAAACCTCCGTAACCATAAAAGGATGTTGTAGCAATTTTTTTTTTAACAATTTTGGCCAATTTTATAACAATAAAAACCTCCTTTATAACCTCCGCTACAGTGTCTTTTCCTTGTAGTCTCTATCAGATAGAAAATATTTCCCATAGATTTCTTCAAGTCTGGAATAGTATAGAATAACACTCACCCACACACACCTAACTCAGAGGTTGTGTTTTCTAAAATTTCAAAACCTTTGCAAGTATTGCTAGAGGATGTGGATGGAAATATTTAGGTGCCTATGCAAATCTTGGGCATACTATGTGGTTAGCATTCCAATTGTAGTCAAGTTGGCCTTTATACTTTATCTTGGTGGTAGGGTCATTTTTATACTTTTAGCTTGATTCAATTTCTCCTTTCAATGTTAAAAAGTGGAGTACAGATGCAAACGTTACTCAAATTTAAAATCCTTGTCAACAGATGGGTAAAATCATTCTTTCTAGGAATGAGAGAATAAATGAAACACTAATTTTATTATGAGAGTCTTGTTGTTTTCATCAAATTTCTATTTTCCATGACCCATAGATATAATATATTATATACTTGATGAGGTTTCAACTCTCCCCATCTTGAAATCAGTTTATCAACCTCTGAAATATATGCCTAATATCACCTAATATTGAGAGCTACAATGGTTGGATGCTTTGTTGTTTTTTTTTCCCAATATTTTGGTGCGGATGTATATGTAAATTGTTTGAAAGTAGAAATAAATTGAAATTTTTTAAAATGAAATGGCTATGCATCATTTATAGATGTTGTTGTTACTGATTTAGAGTCATGGATGTTGAAATTTGGCTACCAGAGGACATGTGGTTCCCTAAGGCTTTGATCTTTGGCCTAGGGAAAAGTGTCCAAAAGAATTTAATTTTTCTCCTAAAGTAGCTTTATAAAGTTATAAAGTAAAATATAATTTAAAAGTGACTTTAAGTGAAAAAGTTACTAAAGTCTAATTTTAAAGTGACTTTAATAAAGTTAATGTAAAATTAGAAAGGAAAAGTGACTTTGGAAATAAATGACTAAGTGGATCTTTATTAAAGTGGGGTGAATTAAAAAATAGAAAGTGAGATTTAAAAGAGAATTTAATCTTAGCCCTAGATCTAAAGCTATTTCAGCCATTGGATTTTGGGATAACCCAAAAGTCATTTAGAGTTCTATTAAAGGAGGAAAATGAGAGAAAAGATCATTTATTCATTAATTATTTCATGAGCAGATTGAGAGAAGGAGAAGGAGAAAGCTAAAGAGAATTTTCTGAGCAGTGAGAAGAAGGAGGACAGCAGCACTAACTTTCAGAAAATCCGTACAACAGGGCAGAGCACAAAGTTCGAGGCAAGTGGGCATGAATTTCGAGGAGAGAAAACTGCAGATTTCGAGGGAGGCCGTACAGTGATTTCGACACTGTTTTCGAGGTTGTTCGTACAGTTTTGAAGGCTGTAATTTCTACTCTAATTTTTCTATTTGTGGGCATGGAAATCGAGGTTGAGTTTGGCACGATTTTCGAGATAAGTTCTGTTTCGAAGTTGTTGTAATTTTTTTTACTGTGTAAATTTCTGCATCACTGTAAAAGCAATATTCATAAAATAAAGAGAAGCTTTCAAACTAGTTTTCCCCAAGAGTTATAGGGATTTTTTCCAGGGTCATGTTGACCAAAAATCACTATGTTAAAATGTTTTCTGTGGATGTTTTAGTCTACTGATTTTTATTTCTTCAATTTCCAGCACTGTGAAAAATTTCCAAAATTTGTGTTTTCAGAAAATATTTATTTTCCAACTTGTTGAATGTAAGGCTATGGGAAAGGGAATTTAACTATTTGGAGAAATAAGATGAAACTGAAAACCGGGGTGGGAATATAGAAATTTCTACATGGTATCAGAGCTTGAGTGTTGAAAGTGCAGTTTGGGACAGTAAAGAGAAAAGTTACAGGTTGCTGATTTTTCACTCAAAAAATTCCAACAAGCTGATTTTTCACACACAGAAATTTTATCTTTACTACAACAATGCTATTTTCAGTTTTTAGGATAGCAAGGATGTCATTGGGATTGAGGGTGGAAGATAGGTTGGATGGGCATAGTAATTACAGCATTTGGATAGAAAGAATGTAGAGCATCTTTGAGGAGGGAGAAGTCTGGGATATCATGGTTCATACCCAACAATAGCCTGTTAATGTGCCTACTGATGTTGTTCAGTTGGCAGCATTTAATAAAAAGAATAACAGGGAAAAAAGGTTGATTCTGGATGGTATTAAAGACCATGTGATTCCTCATGCGAGAGGAAAGAGACATGCTCATGAGATGTGGTCTGCCTTGACCAATATCTACCAGAGTACCAATGAGAATAGAAATATGGTCCTAAGGGAGAAGCTGAAGACCATTAAGATGGGGAAGAATGATAGTGCAACTATTTATCTCACAAATATAACTAATGTGAGAGATGCATTGGCAGTAGTTGGAGAGGTCATTCTAAACACTGAGTTGGTACGGATTGCAGTGAATGGCCTTCCTACTTCATGGCTGAATTTTGCTGATGGGGTTTGTGCACGTGAGACCCTTCCCACGTGGGAGAGGTTTTGGGATGATTTCATTTAGACAGAGATCAGGAAGAGTCAGCTTGGGGCAGCCAAGCTAGTTGAGCAAGATGAGGATGTAGCATTTTTGGCCGGAGGCAAGAGAGGCAAAGGCAAGAAGCATGCTTCCACAAGTGGTGGTGGGGGAAAAGGAAAAGGTAAAGGTAAATAGGAGAGCACGCAGAAGGACTACTCCAACGAGAAGTGTTGGAGTTTTCAGAAGATGGGACACTATGTAGTTGTGTGTCCAGAGAAGAAGAAGAAGGGGAAGAACCAGACCATGGAAACATCAGCAGAGATTGAGGACTTTCTTAGATCGATTTGACCAATATTTTGGGTTCAGTGCTTGTGAGTCAACTAGTGCAGGATCACCTGCCATAGAGGTTCAAAGGGAGCATGCATTTCCCTCGACTAGTAGAGCATCTTCGGGTATCTGGTCTATGGATAGTGGGACTTCACGTCATATGACAGGAGTCCATGAGCACTTCTCAGAGCTTTGAGAGAGTGGCAATGATCTAGAGGTAGTACTCGGTGATGACAGTGTTGTTAGAGAAGTCGGTGTGGGGACACTGACATTTGATAAGGAACTCAAACCTCCCTTGAAGGTGTCAAATGTTTTATATGTGCCAAGGATGAGGAAGAACCTCATATCCGTCTCAGCATTGGAGGACAGAGGGTATGAGATGATGATATATCCTAGGGGTACTCCAGCTGAGTCAGCTAGAGTGATAGGTGTACGAAGGTGTACAAGTTTTCATTTCAACCCCTTATGGCATTAAGAAGTAGCACTGACAGTAGAGGTAGTAGTTCTGAGCTGTGTGAGATTTGGCACCCTAAGATGGGGCACATGTATCATGGAGCCTTGAGGACATTGCGGGAGATCACTACAGGTGTGCTAGATTTCAATACTAATCACATTGATACATGCAGAGGATGTGAGATGGGCAAGTTTGCCAAATCCCCTTTTCCCAGCAGTGATAACAGAGTGACTGGGATAATTGATTTGATTCATTCTAATGTGAGCGGTCGGATGTCTCATGTTTCCTTGAGTGGATATGAGTATTATGTGTTATTAATTGATGATCACTCCAGGAGGACCCGAATTTATTTCTTGAAGACCAAGAGTGAGGTCTTCAAGCGGTTTCAGGAGTTTAGAGCTCTTGTGGAGACACAAACAGGTTGAAAGATCAAGTCCCTGAGGTCGGACAAGGGAGGTGAGTACACCCTTGGAGAGTTTGTTGAGTATTGTGTGGAGGTAGACATTAGGAGGGAGTTCACAGTTCCTTACAGCCCCCAGCAAAATGGGGTTGCGGAGAGGAAGAACAAATCCATCATTGGGGCTGCCAAAGCCATGTACATGATCAGGGGTTACCTTTGCTTTTGTGGGAAGAGGCCTGCAATACTATTGTATACTTGCAGAATAGGAGTCTACATCATGCCTTGGGGCATGTGACTCCAAAGGAGGTTTTTTCTGGGAAGAAGCCTGATGTTGGTCACTTCCGTATCTTTGGGTGTATTGAATACTCCTACATACCCAAGGAGAAGAGGACCAAGCTAGAGCCCACTGCAGAGAAGGGTATCTTTGTGGGCTATAGTGAGACCTCAAAAGCCTTTCGGGTTTACATTCATGCTTCGAGGAAATTTGTTATCAAGCAGGATGTGAGATTCGAGGAGGACCGGGCTTTCAGGAGGTCATGAGAGTTAGATTATCTGGATTAGCCAGAACCTCATCAGCAGTTGAGTTAGTCATAGAGATCCAGTGGGCAAGTATCAGGAGGATCCAAAGGTACATCTATGACAATGTTTGGTCCATCAGTGAGCAGCAGCTCACAGAGTCAGAGGGGTGGTGCTTCGGGCAGCATGCATAGCACTTCACTAGGGAGTCCACTGATGGACGGTTCACACGGTACTTTAGAGTCTATAGGTTCAGGTTCAGGCAGGAGGATAGTAGACAGACAGTCAGGAGTTCAGACTTCTAATGAGGAGGAGGAGTTTCATTCTCCAGTGAGAGAGGTGTGCTCAGGGAATAGGAAGCCCAAGTGGCTTCAGGATACCTTGAGAGAGGCCACATCTGTTGCTGCGCCTCAGAGTTCGGTCAGAGAGAGCAGACCACCTAAGAGGTTTTGTAACTATATGGCAATGGTTTCCAACATCATTGACTCTAAGCCTTATAACTATGAGGAGGCAGCTAGCCAGCAATTCTGGAGAGAGGCCATGTAGGAGGAGTATTCTTCTATCATGAGGAATGATGTTTGGGAGGTGGTGCCGAGGCCTGAGGGAAAATCCGTGGTGAATTTCAGATGGCTTTACAAGGTAAAGCATGATGTAGATGGTAGCATTGAGAAATTCAAAGTGAGGTTTGTGGCTAGAGGGTTCTCCCAGGTAGAAGAAGTAGATTATGAGGAGACCTTCACTCCTATGGCTCGATATACTTCGATTCACTCCATTATATCGATAGCAGCAGAGATGGGTTGGAAGATCCACCAGATGGATGTGAAGACCGCATTTCTCATTGGCTTCATATAGGACGAGGTTTACATCGAGCAACCATAGGGCTTTGAGGTGCATGGGAAGGAGTCCCATGCGTGCAGACTGAAGAAGGCCCTTTATGGCTTGAAGCAAGCTCCCAGAGCTTGGTACTCCAAGATAGATACATACTTGCAGGAGATGGGTTTCATAAAGAGTGAGGAAAATTTGAACTTATACTTCATTGTGATAGGTGAGGAGCCTCTCATTCTGGTGTTGTATGGGGATGACTTGGTCATTATGGGTGCAGAAATACTCATAGAGCACTGCAAGAAAGATCTTGCGTCAAAGTTTGAGATGAAGGACATTCGCTTGATGCATTAATTTTTGGGTTTGGAGGTGTGGAAGGAGGAGGGGCATTTCTTCCTGGGGTAGGAGAAGTATATTGTGGACATCCTTGGCAGATTCCACATCGAGGATTATAGACCCATGTCGACACCGAATATCACCAACTGGAAGAAGCTTCATGCTTCGGATTCCGAGTTGATGGATCCCACATTGTACAAACAGCTGATTGGTTTCTTGATGTATTTGGTCAACACAAGACTAGATATATGTTTTCTAGTCAACACGATGAGTCAATTTATGTGTGATCCTTGGAAGGTTCACTAGATTGCTGCAAAACACATTTTGTGATACTTGCAGGGGACAACGGAGTATGGTCTGGATTATAAGTAGGGGGATGGAGTGATATTGGCACATTACACTGATTCTGATTGGGCAGGTTGTGCTTCTGATGGGAAGAGCACTTCAGGGCGTTGTTTTGGGTTGGGTTCGGTAGTGGTGTCGTGGTTCAGCTGGAAGCAGCAGTCAGTAGCATTGAGTTCAGTGCAATCAGAGTATATGGCAGCCAATATAGCTAGTTGTGAGGCCATCTGGCTTTGCAAGATGTTTTTTGGCTTATTTGGTCAGCCGTTGAGACCTTCAATGATTTACTATGATAATTAGAGTTGCATTAAACTCATGGAGAATCCAATATTTCATGATCGGTCAAAGAATATCACCATCAAATATCACTTCATCAGAGACTATGTGCATAAGGGAGCTGTGAAGCTCGAATATATTCCCAGTGATGAGCAGGTTGCAGATATTCTTACCAAAGCCTTACCACGGGGCAAGCATTTCTACCTCAGAGATAAGATGGGTGTGGTGAGGAACAACTTCCTCGATAAGAGGGAGTGTTGAAATTTGGTTATCAAAGGACAGGTGGTTCCCTAAGGCTTTGATCTTTGGCCTAGGGAAAAGTGTCCAAAAGAATTTAATTTTTCTCCTAAAGTGGCTTTATAAAGTTATTGTTAAGTCCCTATATTAATAGTGTAGTCCCTTATTGTTGTTAGTGTAACACCCTTATTGTTATTATTGTACCCTTGTAACCCCCATTTTTTTATTATTATGCCCTTAAATTATTATTGTTAGGTCGGCTAGGATTACATTGTGGCCCACTAGGATTACATTATGGCCCCATGGACTCCTATATATAGAAAGGAGGTTTTGTAAATTGTATCATCCAAGAATTGTTCATTTATGTAATGTATTGGAGGTTGCCCCTTCGAAGTGGCTCATTTCTAAGGCGTTGCTATCTCTTTTCTTCTATTTTTGGGGCTGGTTACACAACATTTAGTATCAGAGCTTTGGATTCTAGGGTTTCGCTGCTCCAAACAGGTCATCGTGGAATTTTTATTTATAAATTTGTTTTCTCAGTTTTAAAATTTGAAATTTTTAGGGTGTGAAGCCCAAATCCTGAGGAAGATTTTCTTAAAATTTCAGAGCCTAGTTCGCAATATTTGCAGAGATATGATCTGTGGAAGTTAGGTCTTTTTTCAGGCTCCTAAACAGGTCATCGTGGAATTTTCGCTATAAATTTTATTCTACGAAGGTTCAGAATCTAAAATTCATATGGTGCGAAGCTGAAATCCTGAGTAAATTCGTCAAAAAATTTCAGAGCTTGTTTCACAATATTTTTAGAGATATGATCTGTGGAAGGTAGTGCTTTTTCAGGCTCCTGAATTGCATCTCAAAGAGGTGATCGTGGAAAAAGTTCAATAAATCTTTCTCTGTGCATCGGATTGGAGTGCCGTAAAAAGTGGTCGCAAGTAAACAGACTGTAGTTTCTTGGCTATCAATTTCAGAGACAAAAGATAAAACAGTGACACGTGGCAAGTCGTACAATTTCGCTCTACTGAACCAGTCCATAATTAGGTCATTGTGGGAGATTGGACACAACTTTGTCTTGGAGAATCCAAATCAGGTCAGACCTGTGGCATTCGAAAGATAATTCAGAGGGCTACGTTGGTACCAAAATTTAGATATTGAAGTGCTGCAATCACAGAGATAATCCAATTTCAATATCGAGCTCCTCAAAAGCAAGAAAAAGGTGTGTATTTGTTTTTTAAAATTGCATAACGTTTGTTTGAAAAAGCAGTTTGAAGTGATTCCAAGGGCATATTGAAGAATATTTATCAACATTGGGTTATATAATGCCTCCAAAAAATAATTACATACCCATTAAGCCCTCAGAAATCTATACAATGATGCATGAAGAGGAAGAATTGCAGTATGAGATATCAAAATTACGGTACCAAGTGCAACAAGTTTCGATCTTACGAAGAGCAATCGAAGATGAAATAGATGGTTTAAAAGCAGAAATGGAGGCTAAGTTAGATGGTTTGAAGGATCAAATAATAGCAAATATGGATGATAAATTAGTGGAAGATCACATCAAGCATCAACAACAAGTTCTCCAACTCTCAAAGGATAACCCAACTTTGGTGCAGAATCTAATGAAACAACAGGAATATCAACATCACATCAAAAGAAGTTCTGAAGCAGTCAAAAAAACAAGAAATCAAAAAGTACGATCAATTTCAGAGTATCTCAGCCAGTGGAAGAAGTTTCCTGTAGAAGATTCCACATGGGAGGATGAGAATTTTATACAAAAGCATCAAGAAATAATCAAGCGTTGAGGACAACACTTGTTTGAAGGAGAGGGGCATGTTAAGTCCCTATATTAATAGTGTAGTCCCTTATTGTTGTTAGTGTAACACCCTTGTTATTATTGTACCCTTGTAACCCCATTTTGTTATTATTGTGCCCTTAAGTATTATTGTTAGGTCGGCTAGGATTACATTGTGGCCCACTAAAGTTATTATATGGCCCATGGACTCCATTTATATAGAAAGGAGGTTTTGTAAATTGTATCATCGAAGAATTGTTCATTTATGTAATGTATTGGAGGTTGCCCCCTCGAAGTGGCTCATTTCTAAGGCATTGATATCTCTTTTCTTCTATTTTTTGAGCTGGTTACACAATAGTTATAAAGTAAAATCTAATTTAAAAGTGAATTTAAGTGAAAAAGTTACTAAAGTCTAATTTTAAAGTGACTTTAGCAAAAGTTAATGTAAAATTAGAAAGGAAAAGTGACTTTGGAAATAAATGATTAAGTGGGTCTTTATTAAAGTGGGGTGAATTAAAAAATAGAAAGTGAAATTTAAAAGAGCATTTAATCTCAGCCCTAGATCTAAAGCTATTTCAGCCATTGGATTTGGGGATAACCCAAAAGTCACTTAGAGTTCTATTAAAAGAGGAAAATGAGAGAAAAGTTCATTCATTCATTGATTCTTTCATGAGCAGATTGAGAGAAGGAGAAGGAGAAAGCCGAAAAGAATTTTCTAAGCAGTGAGAAGAAGGAGGGAAATAACACTAACTTTCAACAAATCCGTACAACAGGGCATAGCACAAAGTTCGAGGCAAGTGGGCACAAATTTTGAGGAGAGAAAAATGCAGATTTCGAGGGAGGCCATACAGCCATTCTGACACTGTTTTCGAGGTTGTTTGTATAGTTTTGAAGGCTATAATTTTTGCTGTAATTTTTCTATTTTGTAGGCACAAAAATCGAGGTGGAGTTTGGCACAGTTTTCGAAATAATTTCTGTTTCGAAGTTGCTGTAATTTTTTTTGTTGTGTAAATTTCTGCATCACTGTAAAAGCGATATTTATAAAATAAAGAGAAGCTTTCGAACTGGTTTTCCCCAAGAGTTGTAGGGGGTTTTTCCAGGGTCATGTCGACTAAAAATCATTGTGTTAAATTTTTTTGTGTGGCTATTTTAGTCTGCTGATTTTTATTTCTGCAATTTCCAACATTGTGAAAATTTTCTAGAATTTGTGTTTTCAGAAAATATTATTTTCCAGCTTGTTGAATGTAAGGCAATGGGAAAGGGCATTTAACGATTTGGAGAAATAAGGTGAAACTGAAAACCAGGGTGGGAAAATATAAATTTCTACAATGGATGTGTGCACGCTAGCATAAAAACATGAAGCATTGAATTCGAAGGTTGTTCATAGAGATATAAAATCTAGCAACATTCTCCTGGATAAGAAATTGAATGCGGAGGTTTTAGATTTCGGGTTGGCCAAGCTCCTTGGATCTAAGAAAAGCTATGTCACAACTTGGCTAATGGGTAATTTTGGGTAAATATTAATCCCTATCATGCTATCTGTTTTCAGGGCCCAGTCTCTTGTACTAAACGTCTAAAATGTTTTCTCATTTTCCTAGATTATTGGCCTACAAACCGAAGGGAATAATTAGCTTTGGTGTAGGAAAGAATCAATTTTATGCTATTTTTTCTATTTTATTATGCAGTTAGAGAATAAAATATATGGGACTGGGAAAAATTTAGACTTGATGAGATATTGTGGGGGGTATTGGGGATCTCTCTTGTTAGTCATATTGCTAGCAGTTGATGGTGTTTTGTGATTAAGTTTTTCTTGTATATTTTTTGCATTTTGTTGTATTACTAGCCTAGGAACCAATCAAAACCATTAGCTTTGGTCAAGGAAAGAATCATGTTTGTGAAATATTTCACTTTAACTATGCAGTTAGAACATACTAGCCCATTGGAATGAGAGGTCAATAGGATATTGGGTATTTGGGACTATTACTATTCGATTGATGGTGTTTTATGGTGCCTTGTATATTCAGCTATGTTGCCCCAGAGTATGTTTGTACATGAATGATAAATGAGAGAAGTGTTGTCTATAGCTTTGAAATACTTATCATGGAGATTATTTCCATAAGAATCCCTGTTGATTATGGGAGAGGGGAGGTTAGAATATAGAGTTCCCTTCAATCCATTTCTAGATCTCTTCACTACTTACATCTAAGCTTCAATATATTGGTGAATTTCTTTAATACTTTAATTTAAATTAACCGAGGCAAAAATTTAAGGCCTCAAAGAGGAATGAATATATTTGGATATGAATACATTGAGGTAAAATTGGTAGAATGGCTTAAAATGATGGTGGGGAGCCAAAAGCCTTAGGAATTACTAGATCCATTGCTCGAGGTTAAACCCTCATCCAAGGCATTGAAACGAGAATTGTTGGCATTAATGCGTTGTGTGGATCCATCTTCTGCCCAGAGGCCAAAGATGGGACATTCCATATGTTATCACTCTGACAGATCTCTAATGCTGAAAAAGGGTCCAAACTGAGGTAACCACAGATCAATATTTAGGTTTGGTATCTAGCCCTACCAAACTAGAGAGGTTCTCTCCACAAGGTCATAGCCAAGAGGGCTAGATGAATTAGGGTTTTAGGCTAGGTATGAGTACAAGGGTTTGTTTGAATTTAGTTGTTGGATGGATGAATTAGGTCAAAAAGGCTAGTTCAGGGCAAATAAGATTAGGGTTGTAGGGATTCAATGGGGCAAGCTAGGTAGAAAACCTAGCACTTTAGGGTTTCTTGAGTGAGATAGATCAGACAGGTGAGGAGATTGAAAGAGCAAGGCTAAGCATGAATTCTTTCTAAACTGAGGAAGATGAACAAACTATGAAGGTTTTCCCAAAACAGAGCATAAGAGATGAATTCTTCTTATCAACTTGAAAACCAACATATCATAGAAATGAAATGAATCATGAAACAAAACATTCATACATAATGAAACATAAGAAGAAAAATGCTAAATTTCCATACCACGGGTATCCCAAAGAAATAGTTGCAGCCTTTTCTTTAATTTCCTGCCAAATAGATTACACTAGAGTCTCTGATCAATACATCAACATCCAACCTATGTAGTGAGTCAAAAAGTATAGTAAATAGACCTCAAAGAACCTCTCCCAACCTCAGGGGTCGAATACATGAGAGGAGAAGAAGTTCCACCAAAAAATGAGTTAAATACCTATAGTGTAGGGAGGTCAAACTAACTCATTCCTCACTTTCTGCAAACTGATTCATTACATGTCATCAAAAATTTTCACCTAATGTATTTACCCTAGGTAAGTGTAAAAGGACCATAATTACATTTACTTCCATCAATTCCATAAGTAAAAACATGATTTCTCAAGGTGAAAATCAAAATTGCAGCGAAAACTCAGAAAAATCAGACACTAGTCACGGGTGTAGCGCCAGTGTCAGGTGCGCAGCACCAATGTCAGGAGCTCCCTCCATCTTGCAGTTGAGTTTTGGATGGGTTGCAGGTGTCCAAAATAAGCTCAGGATAACTCATTGGAAAGTGTATCCAGTCTACTTTTGAGATATGTGCTTGGTTTGTATATTTGACTTTATTTGACCTCCCACAAAGTGATTCTCCCAACACTTCTCAGGAGCGCATCACCAAGGTGAAAATGGAGGCAAAACTATGATTTGTTTGACTATTTTTTTACTTTTGCACCTGCCATTTTGACCAAACAAGACTAGAAAATTGGTTGAAATGTATGTTTTACTTGCTATGACTCCAATAGTGGTATACTTTTGACCAAAATATGCCCAAAATAGGAGCACAATGCCTAGGGAACTACGCTCCTAACAGTCCAATTGTCACATGATTGTCAAGGAATGCACAAAAACTTCAAAAATTTGCAAAATTGTATCAAAACTTTCCAAAATTAGCTAAATGGTGACTGATGAGGAGGGTTAGGCATGGAGTGAGGCTTCAACAAGGATATCGAGCCTTCTTTTCTCTTCTTGCATGATTAGGGTTTTAATTTTTTCATTGGCTTTCTTAATTTTTGACCTTGCAATTTTGTTTCTCTTGACATAATTCTTTGCCATCCTTATCTGAATATAATTGTCTTTCTTGGCCATTTTCAACAGCTTCTCACTGTGATCATTTATTTCCTTAAGCCAACCTTATTTATCCTCATTGATTACGACTACAAATTTCTCATTAAGAGTGACCTCATTTGTCAGTTCTCTTTCTTTCTGCCTTTCTAGTTCTAGGGCTCTTTTAAAACCTCTAGTTTGTGGCCTTTTTCTTGGCACTTGTTCTTCTGTTTCATCTAGCACACCATATTTTTCTAGTGTCTCTTCAAGAAATACTTTATATTTTTCTGCATCTCTTTGAGCTTTGATGAATTTCACTTCATCAATGAAGGGTTTGGTCTTTAGCTGTTGGTTGTCTTGGTCAAGAAAGGTAAGGAAAAATGAAGATTTATAAATATTAGTTTGTAGCTCTCTAATATTGGCTTCTTTTTTCCTTGCTGACTATGCTAGTGATCTCATAATCGTCTTGTTGATCTAAGTCAACAAGGTCAAACTCCATTTCTGACTCATGAAGATATTCCTCCTTATGCCTGATCTCTTCCTGAGTATCTACCTCTGTCATATTTTTCTTTCCTTTGTCTACCTGCTTTGACGATGAAGAAGGCAAGGCCCCTTCCACAATCTGTGGAGAAAACACTTGCATATGACCTCTTTGATATGTTTTTTCCAATGTCTCTATCTCAGCCACTTTGGTTTTAAGTGTGAGTGATGATGGTGGTGAAATGGGTGAAGTAGTTTGAGATGATGTAGAAGAAGGTATTGTAGGCTGAGATGGAGGAATGGATGTGGAATGATGTGATGGTGGAGGCACAACTTGATCATGTTGAACTGGTGGAGTAGTAAAGATGTCATTAGATATGAAAGTGTCCCATGAGATGCTCAATTGATTGGGGTGATGGAGGAAAATGATCTTAATGAGAGAGTGGTGAAAAAGAATTTTCATCTGTTGGTCATAATCTCTCTTTTGAGCAACGTATGCCATTTTGTCAATGTTCCTGAAGAGATAATAAGGTATGTTGAGAATTTTGAACCTTGTGAAGTGAATCAATAACCAGATATGGTAGGTGTAGAGTTTAGAGAACCTTCCTTGACAAGAAAAATACTTCATGATTATTTTGATCATGGGGGAATACCTATCTAGGAGGTAAGAGAAAGGAAAAATGTTATTTCCTTCATTCTTGTACCTTGGCTTGATGTATGACTCATAGTAATGATATTACAAATCTTTTTCCTTGAACCACTTTTCACCAACATTTTGAATTCTAGTGGTAGCTGCTATGATGGCTATGGATACTGTGAAAGTGACACCAACAAGGGTTTCCTGGTTGTCATGAAGATTAGAGATGAAAATCCTGCTCAAAACAGGGTGATGTTGGACCCTTTGTATTTTTTCACAAAATTCAAAGAATCCTACATGCCTCAAACATGTCATAACCATGGGAGAGGCCATGAGTTATTTGGTGTTTGTAGGTTCAAGTCTGAGGATCCTCCCTCCTTTGTGTGGCCTCCTCTCTTCCCTTTCTTCTTCCTCACTGAATTCTTGATTTTCTTCTTCCATAGTGTCTTGGCTAGAAACCCTAGGGAGATGAATTGGGAGTGAAATGTAGGTTTGGGGAGTGGGGAATGGGATGGAAAAAATTAGGGAGATGGGGGGAGGTATTATAAATTGAGGGAGGTGACAGGGAATAGAAATGTTGTGGGATTTGGGAATAGGGATTTTATTCCAGGCATGGGGATTTGTGAGCCTAGGAAATTGAAATACCTAGATCTTAGGGTTTAGGGGATAAATGGCTTTGGGGAAAGGGATATAGTGAAATAGGGGCGAGAAAGGTTAATTGTAATGTGGGAAGGGTAGTGGAAGTCTTAAGAAGTGTAATTGAAAATTAGGAATGGAACTAGGGTTTATAACAAAGAAGACACCAAATTTTGTATAGAAAATTCAAACACCATGATAATTTGAGTTGAGGAATGCTAGGAGATGGAAATTTGGTGTTACTTACTTGTTGGAGGGTGAAGGCAACCAATGCTCAAGTTTTAGAGAGATGGAACTTCGTTTTGGAGCTCACTAACCAAGTCAGGTAGGTGTGCAACGCCTGTGGGAGGAGCATAATGCCTCCTCTGCCAGGAGCACAATGCCTCCTATTCCAGGAGCGCAACGCTTGAAGGCTATGCACAGTGTGTGATGCAGGAGCATAGCGCGGCCTGTCTAGGAGCGTAGCGTTGCCACTTTTCTCCCAATTTCGTTGTCTAGGTTTGAAAATCATGTTGAGAAGATGGTTGCTCGGTGTTGTAGGGGAAAAATGAGGATGGATTTGATGTCTTGAGGGCTTTCATACTTCATGAAGTTGATGATTTGGGCCTTGGGACCCACTTTCTTCCTTTATCATTCACTTAACCTTTTGAAACATTATCTTTTCACTTAACTCTTTCCTTTGGAAAATTGATCACTTGATATGCTTTGAGAACTCTTTGAATTTAAATTTTGGTGTTTTGGCATGTTTGGAACTATTATCACTCCTTAAGTTGTGAAACATTTCTTGATAGGGTTATACAGGTTACTCACCAAATGGATAAGGTCTCCTAAGACATTTTAATGTGGTATAGGAAATGTTTTTGCTTTTTAAGCATATCCTAAGTTTTTTTTTCACCTCCATTTGTGCCATTTCAATCAAATTAGTCCTATACCATCTCATTTTTCATTCCCCATACATTTAAACTCAAAATGATACATCTGTAAATTTTTTAGATTTTCGTAGCGTTTTACACAGGAAAAAAATAGATTTCACTACGAAACTTCCTAATAGTTCCATAGCGAATCTGTCAGAAGCCTAACTGCTTTCGCTACAAAAATGTGTTTTATAACCTGGCTTGTCAGAGTTTTATGAGGTGGCATCTCCTAATTAGAGAAGTAAAGGTGGACGTCATTCAAGGTTGTTATAGTAAATTTCAAATGTACATAGCCGTGTTGGATGTCATCATTATCATTTTTTCTTGCATGTGTTATGATTGAAGCTCAAGATATCAATTAAAATATTAAACCTCAACTCAATTAGCCTTTTGTAATATTGTGGTTTATCCTTGCATGTGAGTCGATCCCTGGAGAGCTTCTTCATTGAGCCAAGCAAGTTGTTGTCAAATTCGAATTTTGCAGGTGTCATTAGCAAGCGAGGCAGTGAAGACTATAAATTATCAATGGCTGCAAGAAAGAAAACAAATAAGGATGGCGATTGCCATAGGTATGAGCCCATGGATATGAAATTACTCAATGAAGACTCTACTACTATGGAAGTTTTTAGAAGGACTGGCTGCTTGCAATTCTGCCAAATGTTGCAGGGATTTCATTTATAGGTTTCTAAGGATTTTTCCACCAGCTTCACAGGAACAACATCAAAGGTTGGTATCCTAAATTTTACAGTGACACCAGAGAGCATATCATCAACTACAATAATCCCTAGAGGTGGTAAAAAATGGTTTAAAGGTATCAAATTCACAGTGCAGGATTGTAAAGAATTTATCAAGCAAGAGCATGGTGAAGTTGATTTGGCAAATGTTATCCCTAGGATTTTTATGAAGGAGAATTATGCAAATTTTTTGATGGTCATTCAAAAGTATTTGACCCATGAAGGAAGATTTCGCATGGTCTACTCATATCATCTCAGACTTCTTCTGCATTTTTTAGGTAAGAGGTCACTTGATTTGCATTTTTATTTATACAGAAGTCTAGGGAAAATGTTAGATATGGTTCAAATCAAGACATAAGGAATTGAGACATCTCTTTTTCATCATGGTCTATTAAATTTTTTAGTGTTGGAAGATTTGAGAAGGTTAGATAGAGATTGGACTTCTTTCTTGTTCATGAGTGGTTATGAAACTGATGTGGTCACTCCAAAGAAAGCCCAAAAACCTAGAACTACTTCATCACCAGCTTTGGAAGAAGAATTTGAAGAAGAAAAGAGATCATCCCCTACAGAACCAATGGAAATGGGAATAGAGCCTTTGCAAGAGATTGACATCCCTCAAGCAACACCTACAAAACATAAGCATGCAGTCAGCAAACAAGGAAACAAGAGAGTCACTAGAAGCCAGACATTGGCTAAAGGCAACCTTCATGCATTTGACATTGAAGAGTCACCTATTGTGCAAGATGAAGACAATGAAGATGGTGGAAGAAAGTTGAAGAAAGGTAAGACTGCTAAGAAACTAGATTTTGCAGGTGATGATGCTAGTTTTATATTTTAGCCAAGGAGACCAATGACTAGACATTCAAAAAGGGCCATGGAAAGCAAGAAGACAAAAAAAATCAATGAATTTGCTTAGTCAATAACCATCATGGATTTGTCTCCATCAAAAAAGGAGGAAGTGGTTATCAATCATTAAATGGGAAAAGATAAAATAGTTGAAAAATCAAAGGTAGAATCGCTCAAATAACAGTTGAAGGAAGCAAGGAAATATTAGATTTTAAGTTAGAGGCAAATAAGCATAGAATTGAGAAAGTTCAATTTGAAGAGATGAGGAAAATATGGGATGAACAGGTCTCCAGTGTATCAAAATCCTTGGACAATGCAGAAATTTTGTTGAAATGGACTCAACCATTAAGAGGGGAGGTCAAACATGTTAGGAGGATTAACTTACACTTACAATCCAAGAACAGAGCATTAAACGATCAAGTGGAAGATCTTTAGGAGAAGCTAGTTTTGATTCAAGTGGAGTTAGAAAAGAAAGGGTTGAAGATGAGAGTGGTAGAAGAACCCATCAATCAACTGATTGTGAATGAAGAAGAAATACCAAAATAATGAAAAATTGAGTTGGAATATGTTTGATGAGATTCATGACTTACAAAGAACCTAAATTTTACCTCTGGAGATCATTTTTTGAATATAGTTTTGAACTCAGCAAATTTTGGTTTTTGGGACAATTTCGTAGCATGCTTCAGGCTTGAAGACAAAAATATGCTACGAAAATTTTGAAGGTGCATTTTCTCCTTGAAATTTAGTTTTTTCAAGTATTATGGAGGGAAATTGATTGTTTGCAAGGTGTCTTGGAATAGTAAAGGTTTTTGAACAGTAAAGGTGGCAAGGATATAGGTGAAAAGGCATGTTTTCATACGCTATGAAAACTCGCTACGAAACTACCTAAACTTCCTTGTTTCGTAGTGAGGGTATTTTTAAAGATTTTTTAGCATTCCAACAACACATCAGTTAGCTAGAGACCTCTAGCATGTCAGTGGGCCATCTTAGCAGAGTCCAATGACTCGAAATGAATGTCACACATCCAGCTCATCAGGTAGGACAATGATTAAAATGAAGGTTATCCATCCCTAAAAAGTAGGATTTTGTTCCACAGATCTAGGGTTATTTAAATATGTAAAGTGATGGTGAATTGTCTCTCGAACACATGATAGATATTATGTAACTATTTCACTGTTATAAAAATTGAATGTAATAAATAGGAGATAGAATCCTATTAGGAGTTTGAATTCTTAAAAGGATATCTATCTTTTTTCTGTTTCAAGTAAGTAGTTTTAGTTATGATAGGTGTAAGAGTTAGAATTCGAAGATCTGGCTAGCTGGGTAGATCATTTACATTGTAAAGAATGTCTATTTATAGACTGACCATTGAAGAGCAAGGGGTTGGAGAATATTGCACCAAATTGCTGCTTGTATGTTTTTGTCCATTATCAGTAATATACAATGACATTCTACTTCCAGACCTGATATTCTCAAGAGGTGTTTAATGTGTTATTTCTCTACATCTTTATGTCTAATCAGTTGTAGTGAATTTTATCTCTAATTACTCAGAATTTATACTGTTATGCTCTGACTTCCTTTCGGTGTGAAATTATTGTTTTTTCCTTATGTTGTGTGTGTGAATCATCTTTATTAAAGACCTCTATCTACCTTAGATTACATGTGAAGAAATATTGTCATTAAGAGTACTGATGTTGACTCCATAGCCCAATGGTAGCAAGCCTTCATTTTTCAACCTGCAATCATACAAAAACCAAGTCACAATTCATAGAGTTATCCATCTAGTATTTTTTTTATTAAAAATCATAAACCCCCTTTGGGAGAGCCCTCTAAAACTAAAGAGGCTAATCTTCAGATAGAAGTGGTTTGAAAGAGTTACATTGAGTTGATTGATGAGCAGCCAATCAAGATAAATTTGGTGATAACAGGAACACTGAGTTAGCATCTTAGTATAGTGAAATTATTACATTTGAAAGACATAAAATTACATAATAAAAATACAAAAAGTTACATTTGAACTTAAAATCACATGCTAAAATAAGAATTTTTCTTTACAAGTCATCTTCACATAACGAAGAAAATTTTATTGGATCACCCTTTACTTTCTAGTCTTATGCAGTGGAGATGAAGCTTTATTGAACCTTGGAAACCCAAATGACCTAATGAGACCTTGAAAAACCCTAAAAGACCTAATGAGACGTTAAAGGACTAAATTTCAAGATGACATGAATGATATTGACTTTATGGATGGTGTACAATCAACAAGGTATGAAACTATGCCAGCAAGAAATCAAATTTGAGGAAGAGTGATGTTTTTGGACTAGGGCTACCATCAGTGACTAATTTTTTGCATGACCTAGTGGAATGATAAAAAAAAATCTGAATGGGACTCATAAATGATATGAAAAGAGGATTTTTTATCACTGATGGAAGGATAAAAATACTGAAACTAGCATTGGCCTTATTGGGGATGATAGCTCTGAAACAGGTGTCAAGAACCATAGAACATTGTCTTTTATAGATCAGTGCCTTATCCATTGGGCCAATACGGTAAAAAACTCAAACTAATAAACATGACTGAAAACTGATAAATAAAAAGAAATAAATTGATTAAGAAAAACTCAAATGATTGAAACTTGACTCAATGCTGACTTACTTGACTGAAAATAACTCAAAATTGGATTGACTAAAATAAAATAAAACTTAATAAACTTATTGAACGTAGCATATCACCGAGACTTGAGGGCTTCAAATCCTGATGAAAACCACCAGCCTGCTGAAGACATATGTAAAATGATGTGAAGTGATATTTCCAGTGTAACCAATCCAGTATATGGCTACTTACTTGAATCATGTTCGTAGTTTCCTCGAGCACAAAAAAAAAAAACTAGGCCACTACAAGTGTCCACTGAACATGTGCTTCTAGTCCATGAAAACAAGAAAATACATCTTCCATGCTAACTGTATAAAATCAGTAAAATGATCTTCAAAAATATGAAATTTTACCTTTTCTTGAGATCCAACAAAAAGACAAGCACACCCTTCATTATGATCTGTAAGTACACTTAGTTGTTGATCCATAGGAGAGCATAGGGAAGTATCAATTTCTCTTTTCTGAGTATTGGTTGTAAATTCCTCAAGCATGGGCAACTCTTATTCTATCTCTCACATACTGTCTCTCTCAGACTCATTCTCCCTGCATTCATATTCTAAATGATCTTTGAACAAAAAACATTCTTCGAGATTGTTAAACATGAAAACCTTATCCTCTTCATGAAAGACAACAATCTCTGTTAGCTGATCTCTCTTTAGGAAATCATAATAAAAAATTAGCTTACTCTCAACAACTTCCTGTATAGTTTCATCAATCTCATGACTATCATCATTTAAACTCAGATTTTCATTTTCAATGATGGAAGAAGTTTCACTAACACATTCTTGACTATGAAAAAATTGCAAACCTACATTAGCTTGGGCTGTAATATGATTGTTCAGGAGCTTATCTATCTCATCTTCAGACAAAGGAGAAAACTGAGTTTTGTAGCAGTTAACATTGGCTTGATGATTCTCATTTTCAAGATTAGTAACAGGCATTTATCTTTATAAGTCCCGGTATTTTTCATCCAACTAGGAAACTATTGATTCTTGTTGGGAGGAAAAATCATATAGGGCTTCTATGATCTCATCATCTAGACACTCTTCATCCCCATACAAATTTTCAAGAGACACAATGAAATTTTCAGAGATCTCACAACAACTATCAATCATCAACAATGAAGAATTAGATCTTGGATAATGTTGAAAGAAAACTAAATGAAATTCCTTCAGATAATATGAAGTAGCAAATGGTAGACTCTCATACCATGATCCCTATTTTTCCTCCAAGGTAGCCATAAACATCTTCATTAAACAATCTTCGGAAAACTCAATTTTTAGTCTGTGAATATTAAAATGAAATTTGACCAAATGCAAACTAGAATCTTCACCGTCCCGACCCTTAGACTTAGACAATTCTGATTGCCAATCTATACAAGGGATACGGTTCAGAAAACCAGGAATACAAACTCGATTCACAGAAGCATCCCTTCGAGAAATTGAATCCATTTTGACAACAGTGAGTTCACCAAGAATATATTCAAACTACCAGTTCTTGAAAAGTGGAGTCGGAATGGAAATTTTGAACCTTTGGATTCTTCGACATTAGAATCTCCAGTTGAATGATGCACACACTTCTTGTGCCTAATCATTGTTCACCATCACCAATCAAATCTGATCTTTGTCGTTTTTCACAAGGAATATTTGTCTTTTCGCCTCCCTGGCAACAACGCCAATATGTTATCACTCTGCTAAATCTTTAAGGCTGAAAAAGAGTCCAAACAGAGGTAACCACAAACCCATATTTTGGCTTCGTATCTAGCCCTACCAAACTAGAGTGGGCTCTCTCCACAAGGTCACAGCCAAGAGGGCTAGATGAATTAGAGTTTTAGGCTAGGTATGAGTACAGGGGTTTGTTTGAATTGAGTTTTTGGATGGATGAATTAGGTAAAGGAGACTAGGTCAAGGAAAATAAGATTAGGGTTGCAGGGATTCAATGGGGTAAGGCAGGTAGAAAACCTAACACTTTAGGGTTTCTTGAGTGAGATGGATCAGACAAGTGAGGAGCTAGAAAGAGAAAGGCTAAGCATGAATTCTTTCTAAACTGAAGAAGATGAAAAAACTATGAAGGTTTTCACAAAACAAAGCATGAGAGATGAATTTTGATTATCATATTTAAAACCGGCATGTCATATAAATGAAATGAATCATGAAACAAACCATTCATACATAATGAGACATAAGAAGAACAATGCTAAATATTTATAACACAGGTATCCCAAAGAAATAGCTGCAACCTTTTCATTAATTTCCTGCCAAATAGATTACACTAGAGTCTCTGATCAATACATCAACATACATCCTATGTAATGAGTTAAAAATTACAAGATATAGACCTCAAAAAATCTCTCCCAACCTTAGGGGCTGAATCCATGAGAGGAGAAGCAGTTCCACGAAAAACTGAGCTGAATACCTAGAGTGTAGGGAGGTCAAAATAACTCATCCCTCACTTTTTGCAAATTGATTCATTACACGTCATCAAAAATTTTAACCTAATGCATTTACCCTAGGTAAGTGTAAAAGCACCATAATTACATTTAATTCCATAAATTACATAAGTAAAAACGTGATTTATCAAAGTGAAAATAAAAATTGCAGAGAAAACTCAGAAAAATCAGACATTGATCAGGAGCACAGTGCCAGTGTTAGGTGCGCAACGCTAGTGTCACGAGTTCCCTCCATCTTGTAGCTGATTTTTGGATGGGTTGCAGGTGTCCAAACTGAGCTCAGGATAGCTCATTGGAAACCTTATCCAATCTAATTTCCAGAAATGTGATTTCTTTTCAAATTTGACTTGATTTGACCTCCCACAAAGTGATTCTCCCAAAACTTCTCAAGAATTCAGTGTTAGGTCTCCTTATTTTGCAAGATTGGCAAGAAAAAACGCTACAAAGCCTACATCAAAACCACTTTGGAATCCTAGGATCTAGCACTCCTATATTTAGAGAGGGATCTCTCTATATAAGTGTTTTCAAAGATATTTCTTTAAGGCTTATGATATGATATTAGGCTAGTTATGAAGTACAAGGGTTTTTTTGTTTTTGGTTGGGATGGATATCATAAAAATGAAGTATTTTGAAGGGTAAAGGTGTGAGCAGCTTGAGAGAATGGTTCAACTAATAGGATAGGTAAGAATTAGTATCAATCCATTGGGCTATGGAGTCACAAGAGGATTTAATTGCACAGCAAGTTTCAAGTATGGTCTATGGGGCAAGTCATATATATCAAAGGATCTGTTTAGATTGAGTTATGGTATCAGACATCAAAGTGTGGTGAAAGAAGTAAACATATAAGAAAAAAAAGGGCAGCCTAAGATCAGGTAAGGACTTTGAACCTATCCTGTTTTAATTGACATACTCTCAAGAGAAAACAAAGAATATCCTAAGATCAAGTAAAGACTTTTAACTTAGCCTTCTTTCAGCATATTCTCAAGGAAAAAGACAGTTAAAACAAAGAATAGTTTAAGATCAAATAAAGACTTTTAACCTAGTCAGATTTCAGCATATTCAAAGGAAAACATTCAAGATGAACATAAAAAGTAGCCTAAGATAAGGTGAGAACTTTGAATCTAGCCTACTTTTGGCATACTCTTAGGGAAAATTTCAAAGAAAATATCTCAATTTATACTCAGGAAACATGGGCTTACCAGCGCTTCACTGGTTATACTCTATTGAATTACCATTAAAACACAATTTAGAAGAAAACATAGAGATAAAGATTCATCAGTGAGATTTAGGGTACTTTACAGTAAATCCTAATCTATATTTGTTGTTCTTTATCAGAGAATAGTGGATAGAATGAAAACATAAGTAAAATAAAAATTACAGTAAGAAAAACATCACCATTGACATAGACCAGGATCCCATAAATAAGATTGTATATTTGATGTTCAAACCAGTTACAATCTTCAAGTCTAGTAGGTCTTTACAGCTTCAAACTTCTCATCTCAACCTATATTTTTTCAATTACAAACAGAGCTTCAACAACCTCAGTAACTATTTACACTTGATAAGTATTCAACACCCAACAATAACAATGAAATCCTCATATGATATATATAGGTGAACTGAGGAGGTGGAGGGGAAAGAAGGTCTAATTGTTCAATTAATACAGACTAAATGCTTCTCAACCTTTGGGAGGCCTTATGGAGAAGATTTGAGATTTTTTAACTCTGCTAATTGATTTTTACATTAAATTTCATCAGCTTCAGTCACTTTTGTTGACTTTGGAGGCTTTGGTAGGCTTGTAATTACTCTCTGAGATGTCTTTGGCAAAAATCTCTAATTGTGCATTAACTTTGTAGGATTTTGAGGAAAATAAAACTGTAGGTGGCATTTCTAATCTTTGGAGGAGTAATTGCTTCAGTGATTTGGAATTTGAAGCATACTTTTGGGTGATCTATCTATTTTATTTCTTTAAACACTGAATTAGGCCTCTGATTATGCTCTTAGGCCTTTATAATCATCTTCGGGCTTTAAACCTTTTTTGCTGGCTATTTTATCATTTAAACATTTTTCTGCTTTATTCACTGTGTCTTTATCTTTATAAATCTTTGGTTAAGTCTTTTAATCTTAGGTATTTTGACTTTAACATTTAACTTTAAGCTCCACTATCCTTTCCCTTTTGCTGTGGGAAGGTGGTTTTCATCAATGCAGGAGGGTTTATTTATATGATCAATGCCTGCGAAACATTGATTAAAATCCATAATTTACACCCCAAAAGATTATTTTCTACATCGATTAAGCTTGGAAGATTGTGATCCTCAGCCCTGTGCCACTGTTTCCTTGGCTATGAGACTATTTTAATTGAATAATCTGCCTCTCAAAACCTACAACAAACCACACAAAATTTTATAAAAACTTGCGTGTATTGGGTAAACTTCTTTACAGAGGCTTAAAGGAGGCGGAAAGAGCAATGAGGTGGTAGGAAAAATGCATGGAGGGAGGCAAAAATACGAAATAAATGGGTTGAAAATCGAATTATTGCACAGAATAGAAAAGTGGTTTTGTGAAAACCATCAGCGGTTTTTGTGCGACATTCTAGCGGTAAATGGTTTTAACGTGATTGAACGTAATATCGTCCGTTGATAGCCACGTGTCCACCAGGAAACCACCGGTTTCGCGTGGATTCAGGTTTTTAAACCCTGACAGGAAAATCTGCACAAAACACGATGTGAACCGTTGGATCTAGAGATGTAGATACAACGGTGGGGGAGGAGCACGATGGGGAAAAGTGCATGGCAGAAGGGAGGTGGTGGAGGCTAGGTGTCAGACAGAGATTGTACATGCGGTTAAATAGTGGGAGGTGGGACTGGAGTATGACGTCAACTCTTTTTTTTGGTAGCGGGACGTTATATGTGATGGATTGGATGTCAGGTTAAACAGGAACCATTAGATCAATAAGATCTATGGTGTAGATTGATCGTGGGGGTGAAAGGATAAGGGGTAGTCCAGAGGATGAGAGGGGAATGGAGAGCCATCAAATCAATGAGATCTACGGCGAGGATCATTTCGTAGAGTGGTAAGGCGGGGGAGTAAATAAGAAAATAAAAGTAAAGGGAGGAGGCTTGATAACCATTAGATCTCACAGATTGACGGTGGAGATTCGCTGTCGGGGTGGTAAAATAAAAGGTAAGGGAAGAGGGCTCGAAAGAAAGGGAAGGTGTGGTTCTATGGAGAAAAAGGGACCGAGAGCCAGAAAAACCGAGATTGGAAGGAAGAGGGGAAGGTAGGGTGAGCACGTAGCCGTTGGATTAATAAAATCAATGGTGGGATTTTCTTGAGGAAAGAATGAAACGGGGTGAAGGGGAAATGAAGCAGATTGATGACATTCGTTGATCTTGGTAGATCAACAGTGCAAATCCCATCAGGATTTTATTCATTAGCGGAGAAAAAGAAAGGGCAATGAAGGAAAGTCGTGTTTTGCTGATGCGATGTGGGCTAATGGGTAGGTGCTGGGGTATGGTCCCGTGGAGGGATAAGGGGACTCGGAGCCAAGGATAGAAGAGGCTAGAAATGGGTGCGAAGTGTTAAGCACTGGCCGTCAGATCAAACCCAATCGACGGTGTAGATCCCGTCAGAGCATCGGCCAATCGGGAGATAAAGGTAAGGGGAAAGAGGAAATGAAAACACTGATACATGATGCGCGAAGGGGCTAAGGCCTTAGTCATGGGTGAAGGTCATATGTAGAGAAGGAGCTGAAGATTTAAGCCCTTAGGGGCCTAAAGCCTGTACATAACGCATTTTTAGGCCAAAAGAGGGGTTTTTTAGTGTTTTTTGAGGTCCCGATAGGTAAAATAGGGTAGTTTAAACCATAAAAATGTGTTTTTAATAGGTTTAAAAGGGATTTTTGAATGTTTTTTGAGAAAATGAAGGGTAAATGAGAAGGAAAAAAGGGGATTTTTAGAGGGAAATGAAGGATAAATAAGAGGGAAAAATGAATGAAATAGGCTTAGAAAATGATGGAAAATGGCCTAAAAAATAGTCCCTTTTGATATCAACAGGGTTTCTTGGTGTGTTTTTTGAATGAAACAGCAGTGAATATCACTTCTTAAGTTAGAAAGCACCAAAAGGCTTCCAGAATGAAAAATTTTCTGTGAAAATAATCTCTTGAAGGCTCAAGACCTGTTTTAGCCATCATTTGCTATCACAAAAAAATTACTGATGGCTAATAGTGGCTCCACTTGGGAATGGTAGCTCCTTGGAGGTGTTAAGAACTTTAGAAATTGATCTCTAGAATGTATACCTTTGCCTTATCCATTGAAAACCTTTTCTTCCTTGATCATGCTACTTAAAAAAGATGATCAGTACTTTGTATCATCAAACAAATTTCTCCCAAACATTCTATCTACATAGCCTACTTTTCCTACCATTTTTTCTTCATAAGGTGCACTTGGACTCGAAAACCTTTGACATCAACATTTATTCTTTTATTAAAAGCAGAAAACTAATCTAAATCTACCCTTATTTCTTCCATGAGTTCAGATTAAGCAGTTGAACTCATTAATTCTCTACCTAAGCTACTATCTGCTAGGATTAAACTGTCTAACAGATATTATTCTCTATTTTCTAAAACAGAAATTTAAAACAAAACAAAACCAGGATTAAATTGTTTAATTTGCTATGGTGTCTATGGCTGTATGTACAAGCTGCACATAGAATTTATTTGCAAAAAATTTAAAAAAAACTGTGAAGGCTTAAGATCTGAAAATTTACAACATCCTTCATTCTTCTTATGACTCAGATTTTGATTTGTTTAGAGTCATTTTTTATTTTGATTCTTTTGTTCAAATTTTCAGTGTATTAGAACCATTCTTTTCTTTTTCCTTTGGCTCATATTTTGGTCTGATTAGAGCCATTTCTTTCTATTCTAATCTAATCTATTGAAAAGCCAAGATTAAACAATTTGGAAATTCTGATTCACTAACCTATCAGCAGTAAATTGAAACCTATTTAGTGATGATTAGGTTGTATGAATAATTAGCAGTGCTCTCTCAAGTAGTGGCATTTAGGCTTGCACACTTTCAGATTTTCATTCTTTTTTGGTATGGGGTTGTACCTTTCTTCTTTTTCCAATATGCCCTCTTTTCTCTTTTCTATTGTTTCTGTATTTTTTTTTTCATTTTTATTTTTCAAAAGTAAAAACAAAAAACTAACTAAATGCTCACAGGCTGAGCTTTATTGAAATTCCTACCTAACCTAATCTAACTCTGAAATATTTACATTTTTAGCTGACAAATTCTCTTTTCCAATACATCCAGTCAATCATATGGTTCCATGATTTTTCTTTTCTCATCTCTTTGAGCATGTAGGTCAGACAAGGCCACTCCCATCTCACTTGTTTCTTGCCAGTAGTGCTAAAAAAATTTATTACCTTTGGTGATACACTGCTCCTAACAATCTCTATCCCTTCTTTAAATGTATTCAAAAAATGAGCAAAGGGGTCTTGAAACAATACCTGGTTGAGAGTATTTGACAGGTAAGTTTCAACCACGATCATTATTTCTTCCAGTGGATCAACAAAAATATTCTTCTCAGAAGGGAAGTCTTCCTCTTCTTCATTGTGACATGAGCTGGAGGATTCATCATATTTGGCAGTGGTGTCCCCTTGTAGTCCCAGGGTATTTTGATTTAGTGGACTGAGCTTGGTGAAGAGGTCATTATTTTCTTGAGCAGGGGTTTCTTTGATTACCTTGACCCTTTCAGGAGAGGGTTCCTTAATTTCAACCAGCTCAAGAAGTTCTTCTTTGTTTTCCTCCTCAACATTTGAGCTGAAAGGCTGTTGATTCCCAATCATATGAAAACTGTTATTTATGAGTTGTAATGGAGCAGAACAAAGATTCTGAGATCCTTTTCCCTCTTCTGAATTTTTAAAACTTTCTTCATCAATATCATAAATAGCCTGATTTGGCTCATTACTTTCTCGAAGTTGGTGGAACTGATCTTCCTCCCAAGAATCTATTAATGATGGTCCTGCAAGATCAACTTCTGTTTGGAGAACATCATCATCAGACAGATCAAAATTAGGGAAATCATTGATGTAAGTAATGTCACTAATCAAGCATACTAGATTATCAGCAAGTCTTTCTTTATTCTGATCCACAAGGGAAATTTCAAAAATTTTATAATAAAGTTCATGAGGTTAATGGGAAAGAGGATTGGTTTTATAAAAACTTTCAAAGGCTGGATGTTTATTGACAATCTGATCAATTTCTTCTTCTATCAAAGTGGAAGATGTTTCTATGTTTCTTTGAGCAAAAGTATAGCAGTTCTCTATCTCCTGTGAAGACTGAATTTGAGGTTGGGTATCTTCTTGAGCCTCAGCTAAAAATTGTGATGAATCATTATTTGTTATGTTTTCAGTTGGATCCTGAGGATTTTCTTTTGTTTCTTGCTTGATTTGTTCCTCAACTGATTCATCTAGTTTCTTGTGATAGTTGTCTTGGGTATGAAATTCATGAATGGATGCTAAGAGATCCTTAGGATGCATATTAACCAAATCCTCATCAATATCTAACAGGTATTGTATGATGTTTTGAGATTGATCACAATAGTTTGTAGTCCATGAAGAAAATGAGGGGTTTTCTTTATATTCTTCATAAAATACTTGGTGCATGTCTTTTAAAGAAAACAAGCTCTTAGGTTCCAACCATTCATAGTAATCTCTTGCCTCACCTTCTAATGTTTCCATGAACATTTTCATAAGACAGTCCTCATGCCATTCAACCTTTAACCTCCATACATGTATATGAAACTTAATGATATGTAACAAGGGGTCATCATCTCTTTCATTTTGAAAGATAGGTAGGTTTTTTAACCAATTTATTTCAAGCATTTTGTGTGGGAATCGAGGGATATGATCTCTATTCATTGGAGCATATCTCCTTTGTATCCTTCGATCAATGTTTGTAAATCAGAAAGGGTCACTGAATATTTTCAACCAGTTCAGAGCCTTCTACCAGTGGAGGCAGTTGGTCTACTGAAGGTTGTGGAGTCGCCAGGTGGAAATTTTTATCTCTTTTGGAGGTAAAATGTTCTATGGTCCACCACCAATGTTTATTTACATACCAATCTGAAATGTTCTAGGTCTTCTGAGGTCTTTAAGGATGTAGAAGATGTAATTCATTAAAAATTTCCTAGTAGAGTCTTAGGAAGAAATAGAGGGGTCAGCAGGGCTACTGAACACCAATGGAGTCGCCAGGTGAAGGATTTTTACTTGTTTTCAAGGTTTGGTTGTTGTTCACCATCAACAATAAAAAATAACCAGTATTGGTGACACTTGATTCATTTAAGAATAGGGGTTAGTTGAATTGTGAATTTATCTATTACTCAATACTGTCCCTGGTATGGTCACCACTATGTTAAGTCTCCGTAGTTTGCAATATTGGCAAGAAAAAACGATGCAGAGCCTACATCAAAACCACTTTGAATCCTAGGATCTAGCCCTCCTGGATTTAGAGAGGGATCTGTCTATATAAGTGTTTTCAAAATATTTATTTAAGGCTTATGATATGATATTAGGCTAGTTGTGAAGTACAAGGGTTTGTTTGTTTTTGGTTGGGATTGATATCATAAAAATGAAGTCTTTTGAAGAGAAAATGTGTGAGCAGTTTGAGAGAATGGTTCAGCTAATAGGATAGGTAAGAAATAGTATCAATCCATTGGGCTATGGAGTCACAAGAGGATTTAATTGCACAACAAGTTTTGAGTATGGTCTATGGGGCAAGTCATCTATATCAAAGGATCCTTTTAGATTGAGTTATGGTATGAGACATCAAAGTGTGGTGAAAGAAGTAAACATATAAGAAAACAAAGGGCAGCCTAAGATCAGGTAAGGAATTTGAACCTATCCCGTTTTTGACATACTCTTAAGAGAAAACAAAGAATAGCCTAAGATCAAGTAAAGACTTTTAACTTGGCCTGATTTTAGCATATTCTCAAGGAAAAAGATAGTTAAAACAAAGAATAGCTTAATATCAAATAAGGACTTTTAACCTAGTCTTCTTTCAGCATATTCAAAGGAAAATATTCAAGATGAACATAAAACGTAGCCTAATATCAGGTGAGAACTTTGAATCTATCCTGCTTTCGACATACTCTTAGGGAAACTTTCAAAGACAATATCTCAAGTTATACGCAAGAAACATGGGCTTACCAACACTTCACTGGTTATACTCTATTGAATTACCATTGAAACACAATTTAGAAGAAAACATAGAGATAAATATTTATCAGTGAGATTTAGAGTACTTTACAGTAAATCCTAATCTATATTTGTTGTTCTTTATCAAAGAAGAGTGGACAGAATGAAAACATAAGTAAAATAACAATAACAGTAAGAAAAACATCACCATTGACATAGACCAAGATCCCATAAATCAACTTGTATATTTTATGTTCAAACCAATTACAATCTTCAAGTCCAGTAGGTCTTTATAGCTTCAAACTTCTCATCTCAGCTTATCTTTCTTCAATTACAAACAGAGCTTCAGCAGCCTCAGTAACTATTTACACTTGATAAGTATTCAACACCCAACAATAACAATGAACTCCTCATATGATATATATAGGTGAACTGAGGAGGTGGAGGGGAAAGAAGGTCTAATTGTTCAATTAATATAGAGTGAATGCTTCTCAACCTTTGGGAGGCCTTATGGAGAATATTTGAGATTTTTTTAACTATGCTAATTGACTTTTACATTAAATTTCATATACGTCAGTCACTTTTGTTGACTTTGGAGGCTTTGGTAGGCTTGTAATTACTTTTTGAGCTATCTTTGGCAAATATCTATGACTGTGCATTAACTTTGTAGGCTTTTGAGGAAAATAAAATTTTAGGTGGGATTTCTGATCTTTGGAGGAGTAATTGCTTCGGTGATTTGGAATTCGAAGCATCCTTTTGGGTGATCTGTCTATTTTATTGCTTTAAACACTGAATTAGGCATTTGATTATGCTCTTAGGCTTTTATAATCATCTTCGGGCTTTAAACCTTTTCTGCTGACTATTTTATCCTTTAAACATTTTTCTACTTTATTCATTGTGTCTTTATCTTTGTAAATCTTTGGTTAAGTCTTTTAATCTTAGGTCTCTTGACTTTAAAATTTAACTTTAAGCTCCACTATCCTTTCCCTTTTGTTGTGGGCAGGTGGTTTTCATCGAGGCAGGAGGGTTTATCTATATGATCAATGCCTGCGAAACATTGATTAAAATCCAGAATTTACATGCCAAAAGCTTCTTTTCTGCATCGATTAAGCTTGGAAGATTGTGATCCTCGGCCCTGTGCCACTGTTTCCTTGGATATGAGACTATTTTAATTGAATAATCCACCTCTCAAAACCTGCAACAAACCACAAAAAATGTTATAAAAGCCTGCGTGTATTGGGTAAACTGCTTTACAGAGGCTTAAAGGAGGTGGAAAGAGAAATGAGGTGCTAGGAAAAATGCATGGAGGGAGGTGGAAATACAAAAGAAATGGGTTAAAAATCGAATTATGGCGCATAATAGAAAAATGGTTTTGTAAAAACTATCAACAATTTTCACGCGGCATTCAAGCGGTAAGTGGTTATAATGTGATCGAATGCGATATCGTCTGTTTATCACCACGTGTCCACTAGGAAACCACCGGTTTCACGTGGATTTGGGTTGTTAAACCCTGACAAGAAAATCCGCACGAAACGCGATGTCAACCATTCGATCTAGAGGTGTAGATCCAATGGTGGGGGAGGAGCGCGATGGGGAAAAGTGCATGGAAGAAGGGAGGTGGTGGAGGCCAGGTGTTGGATGGAGATTGGACAGGTAGTTAAATAGTGAGAGGTGGGACCAGAGTATGACATCAGCTCTTTTGTTTGGTAGCGAGATGTTATATGCGATGGATTGGATGTTGGGTTAAACAGGAACTGTTAGATCAATAAGATCTATGGTGTAGATTGATCGCGAGGGTTAAAGGATAAGGGGTAGTCCAGAGGATGAGAGGGGAATGGAGAGCCATTAGATCAATGAGATCTACGGCGAGGATCATTTCATAGAGTGGTAAGATGGGGGAGTAAATAAGAAAATAAAAGTAAAGGGAGGAGGCTTGATAACCGTCAGATCTCCTAGATCGATGGTGGAGATCTGCCGTCGGGGGGGGGGGGGGGTAAAATAAAAGGTAAGGGAAGGGGGCTAGAAAGAAAGGGAAGGTGCGGTTTTGGGGTGAAAAAGGGACCGAGAGCCAGAAAAACCGAGGCTGGAAGGTAGAGGGGAAGGTAGGGTGAGCGCGTAGCCATTGGATTACTAAAATCAATGGTGGGATTTTCTTGAGAAAAGAATGAAACGGTGTGAAGGGGCAATGAAGCAGATTGATGATAGCCGTTGATCTTGGTAGATCAATGGTGCAAATCCTATTGGGAGTTTATTCATCGGCGGAGAAAAAAGAAAGGGAAATGAAGGAAAGCCGTGTTTTGACGATGTGATGGGGGCTAATGGGTAAGTGCTGGGGCATGGTCCCGTGGAGGGATAAGGGGACCAAGAGCTAAGGAGAGAAGGGGCTAGAAATGGGCGCAGAGTGTTAAGCACTAGCCATTAGATCAAACCCGATCAACAGTGGAGGCGTCGGAGCATCCGCCAATTGGGAGAGAAAGGTAAGGGGAAAGAGGAAATGCAAATGCCAATGCACGATGCGTGATGGGGCTAAGGCCTTGGTCGCGGGTGCAGGTCATATGTAGAGAAGGAGCTAAAGATTTAAGCCCTCAGGGGCTTAAAGCCTGTAAATAAAAGGGCGCTTTTTTAGGCCAAAAGAGGGGTTTTTTAGTGTTTTTTGAGGTTTCGATAGGTAAAATAGGGTAGTTTAAACCATAAAAAGGTGTTTTTTATAGGTTTAAAAGGGATTTTTGAAGGTTTTTTTAAGAAAATTAAGGGTAAATGAGAAGGAAAAAAGCGGATTTTTAGAGGAAAGTGAACGATAAATAAGAGGGAAAAATGAATGAAATAGGCTTAGAAAATGATGGAAAATGGCCTAAAAAACAGTCCCTTTTGATATCAACAGGGTTTCTTGGTGTATTTTTTGAATGAAACAGTAGTGAAGATCACTTCTTAAGTTATAAAGCACTAGAAGGCTTCAAGAATGAGAAATTTTCTGTTAAAATAATCTCTTGAAGGCTCAAGACCTGTTTTAGCCATCATTTTCTATGACAAAAAATTTACTGATGGCTAACATGCATCACCAACGTGAAAAAGGATGCTGAACTGTGATTTGTTTAGTGTTTTTTGACTTTTTCACCTGCCAGTTTGACTAAAAAATACAAGAAAAGTGGTTTACCTGTATGTTTTCCCTGCTCTGAATCCAATGGTGGTCTCCTTTTGACCAAAATATGCCCCAAAAAGGAGTGTATCTCCTAGGGAATTACGCTCATCACAGTCCAACTATCACATGACTCTCAAGGAATGCACGAAAACTTGAAAAATTTGCAAGAGTGTATCAAAAATTGCCAAAATTTGTTGAATGGTGACTGATGATAAGGTTTAGGCATGAAGGGAGGCTTCAACAAGGACATCAAGCCTTATTTTATCTTCTTGCATGGTTATGGTTTCAATTTTTGCATTGGCTTTCTTAAGTTTTAACATTGCAATTTTGTTTCTCTCGGCATAATGCTTTGCCATCCTTATATGAATATAATATTATTTCTTGACCCTTTTCAATAGCTTCTCAATGTGGTCATTTATTTCATAGAGCCAACCTTCTTTATCCTCATTGATTACAATTTCAAATTGTTGATTAAGAGTGACCTCATCTGCTAGTTCTCTTTATTTATACCTTTCTAGTTCCAGGGCTCTTTTCAAACCTCTATTACTTGGCCTTCTTCTTGGCACTTGTTCTTCTATTTCATCTAGCACACCATATTTTTCTAGTGTCTCTTCAAGCAATACTTTAGCTTTTTCTTCCTCTCTTTCAGCTTTGATGAATTTCAATTCATCAATGAAGTGTTTGGTCTTTAGCTGCTGGTTCTCCTGTTCAAGAAAGGTAATGAAAAATTTAGATCTATCAAGATTAGTTTGTAGCTCTCTAATATTGGCTTATTTTTCCTTGATGACTATGCTAGTGATCTCAGAATCATCTTTTTGATCCAAGTCAACAAGGTCAAACTCCATTTTTGTCTCATGAAGATTTTCCTCCTTATACATATTCTCTTCCTGAGTATCTGCCTTTTTTGTCTTTTTCTTTCCTTTGTCTACCTGATTTGCCGATGAAGAAGGCAAGGCCACTTCCACAATATGTGTAGCAAACACTTGCCTATGGCCTCTCTGATATGTTTTTTCCAATGTCTCTATCTCAGCCACTTTGGTCGTTTGAAGCTCACTAATATTAGCCATGCTAGACGACCCAATATGAGTGTGAAATAGTGATGATGGTGGTGAAATGGGTGAAGTAGTTTGAGCTGATGTAGAAGTAGGTACTGTGGGATGAGATGGAGGAATGGATGTGAAAGGATGAGATGGTGGAGGCACAACCTGAATATGTTGAATTGGTCGAGAAGTAAAGATGTCATTAGCTATGAAAGTGTGCCATGAGATGTTCAATTGATTGAGGTGATGGAGGACAATTATCTGGATGAGAGAGTGGTGAAAAATACTTTTCATATGCTATTCATAATATCTCTTTTGAACAATGGATGTCATTTTGTCAATGTTCCTGAAGATATAATAAATTATATTGAGCATTTTGACCCTTGTGAAGTGCATTAATAACTGGGCATGGTAGGTGTAGAGTCTAGAGAACCTTCCTTCACAAGAAAAGTACTTCATGATTATTTTCATCATGGGGGCATACCTATCCAAGAGGTAAGAGAAAGGAAAGACCTTATTTCCTCCATTCTTGTACCTTGGATTGATGTATGCCTCATAGTATTGATCTTCCAAGTCTTTTGACTTGAACCACTTTTCACCAACATTTGGAATACCAGTGGAAACTGGTATGATGGTTGTGGATAATGTGAAAGTGACACCATCAAGGATTACCTAGTTGTCATGAATATTAGAGATGAAAAGCCTACTCAAAACAAGGTGATGTTGGGCCCTTTGTATTTTTTCACAAAATTCAAAGCATCCTACATGCTTGAAACATGTCACAGCCATGGGAGAGGCCATGATTTCTTTGATTTTTCTAGGTTCAAGTCTAAGGATCCTCCCTCATTTGTGTGGCCTCCTCTCTTCCCTCTCTTCTTCCTCACTGAATTCTCTTTTTTCTCCTTCCGTAATGTCTTGGCTAGAAACCCTAGGGAGATGAATTGGGAGTGAAATGTAGGTTTGGGGAGTCTGGATTTATGCAGGAATGCAACAGAATACAGAAATAACCATAAACATAGAAATATAGAAAAAATAAGGCTTCATTTCATTAATATCAAATCACAGAAATATGCTTACAAACATGATGGAAATAAAATAGCTAGGGTGTTGGTAGCGAATATTTGAGAAGAGATGTGGTGGCTACAGACCTCTCCACTGTGTTACAATGAGGTTCAAGGGCCTATTTATTATGGAGAAATAATGGAGAACTCTAAACATCCAAAAACCTAACCCTCAGAGATGAAGCGCCAAAACTATGGGCCCTGTTTGGGTAAATTGGTGTTTCCGCTTCCCAGGGACGTAACTTTGGCATACTATCTACGTTTGGGGCTTCAAAACGGCTCCGAAAGTTTAGGACCCGAAATACTACTAAAAATAGTAAGTTGTGAAAAAAAACTGAAAGAGACAATGGTGGGGCCCCAAGTGGAATAGACGGGTGGCCACCAATATCCACCTGGATCATTCCTCCCCCCTTAGGAAGCAATGGTCCCCATTGCATTGAGTTTCTCCATGAGATGAGGAAAATTCTGTTGAAATTAGTCCCTGGTGAACCACTTGCCTTGGTGCAGGAGTTGGCCAGCTTTGACAACCCGATACAGTTGGATCTTCTATCGGCAAGTGTTCTTGATTTGCATGTCCATGATACAGTTTGTGGTGGCCTGTTCCATGCAGCCTAGGTTTAACTCTTTTGGTGTGAGTTCTTCTGCAATGTCGGAGGTGTCCAATGGAGGTGGAAAGTAGGGAAGAAGGTGGTCTACATTAAATACTGGGTGCAGAACAAAGAATGGTGGAATACTGAGCTTGAAGGCATTGTTCCTTATAGCCCTAGTGATGGTGTATGACACATATCGAAGCGGGCGAATCTTACGATGGGGTCCAATGAGGTGCTCCTTCTACAAATGTAGCCACACTTTTTCGCCCACCTGGAAGTTGTGTGGCACCCAATGTTGATCATGTCGTTGCTTTTACTTAGCATTGGCTCTGTCCAATATGTCATGATCCTGTTGGCGGATGTGTTGAATGCAGTCAATGAAGCTGTTTGCTTTGTCAGATTCATACTGGACATGAGCCGAATCAACCTGAGTAGCTGCAAATGGCATGGATACGTCAATCGGACATAATGGCTAGAATCCCAATCCCACTTGAAAGGGTTTGTGGTCAGTTGAGCTGTGGAGAGCCTAGTTATAACTGTGTTGTACACAAGGAAGGCTCTCATCCCATGTGCATGGATGCTTTGAATTGTACATGCGCAGAATGTGTACAATCATCATGTTGACAACTTCTGTCTAGCCATCAATTTGGGGGTGGAAAGCTGTGGACTTGGTGAGCTTGGTGTCCAACATTGATCAGAGGATGGACCAAAATGTGCTGAGGAACCTGTTGTCGTGATCTGATATGATAGACTATGGGATCCTAAAGTGCACCCACACTCGTTCAAAGAAGATTTTAGTAGTGGATATTGCTGTGATATTCTTCTTGCAGGCCTCCATAATGGAAATCTTTGAGAATCAGTCGATGACCATGAAAACACAGTCGTTTCCATGCTTCGTAGAAGGAAGGCCTGACATGTAATCCATGGAGATGGATTCCTAAGTTCGACTAGGGGTAGGTAGCAGAGTATAGAGCCCTTACTTATCGATGGTCGGTTTGTAAATGGCGCAAGAAGTGTAGGATCTGATGTACTTCCCGACATCCTATCGAAGGTTCGACCAATAGAAATACTTCTGCGATACTGCCACTATTTCCTCGACCCCAAAATGGCCGGTGACTCAACTATAGTGCGCTTCCCATATCATCTTGGCACACTTGCTTGAAGGAACACAAAGGTGTCCCGGGTGACATAATAGTGCATCTTGGAGTTGAAAATTTAAAACTTGCATACCCCCCAAGAGTGCCTTGTATGTGTAGCTAATTTTTGGATCGCTCTTGTAGAGAAGTGGTCAATCAGAAGTCTTGTGACCACAAGAGTTGAGAACGGTGGTTATGGCCATGATCGGTGGTCAGCTGAGGTAGTCTGCAACATTATTGGTGCTACCCTTCTTGTACTTGATGTTCAAATGAAATTTTTGTTCAAATGAAATTGTTGCAGATATGTGGACCACTTCTGATGGCGATCGTTTTGTAACTTCCCTTGTGTCTGTATGAATTGCAGGGGTCGGTGGTCTACGTGGATGATTGTCTCCTTCCCCAAAATGTAATGCTTCCATCGTCGACAAGCCTGCACAATGGAATACATTTCCTTGTCATAAGTGGGATGCTTTTGAACTGTGTCGGACAATGTCTCACTGTAATATGCCATTGGATTCCCCTGTTGAGTAAGAACCGCCCCAATAGCATAGTCAAAGGCATTTGTCTCAATCTCAAATGGTTGTTGCAAGTCTGGTAATGTGAGCACTGGGGCAGAACAGAGGTGATGTTTCAATTATACGAACTCATTTTGTTGAGATTTCGACCAACAGAAAATTTCCTTCACTCCTCCCTTGGTGAATTGACTCAAGGGCCAAGTGATATGAGAGAATCCCAACACGAACCTGCAATAGAAATTAGCAAGACCTAGAAAGCTACGAAGCTCTGTTAGGGTGGTTGGGGTTGGTCAATCCCAAATGACTGGATCTTAGCTGGATCCACATGCACACCCCTTTCATCAATAATGTATCTCAGATATTGAACCTAGGTCATGCCAAAAGTGCACTTCTCCAAATTGGCACACAACTTTTGTTGCCGCAGTGTTTCGTGGACTTCTCGGATGTGGTGGAGGTGCTCTTCCCGAGTCTGACTGAAGAATAGAATTTCATCCATGTATACCACTACAAATGAGTTGGTGAATGGGGGCAAGATGCCATCCATCAACCTCATGAAGGTTGCAGGAGCATTTTTCAATCCGAAAGGCATGACGAGTCATTTGAAAAGGCCCTCCTTGGCTTTGAAGGTAGTCTTCCACACATCATAGGGTTCGATTTGTACCTGGTGATACCCAGACATCAAATCGATCTTGCTGAAATATTTTTCCCCTTTGAGTTGGTCCAAAAGGTCATCAATCCATGGGATCGGGTACCTATTTCGGACAATGGTCTTGTTGAACGCTCGATAATCAATAAAAAGTCTCCAAGTCCCATCCTTTTTTTGTACCAACACAATCTGGTTCCCACGGGGTGATGAACTTAGCTGCATGTGACATTTCTGCAGCAGCTCCTGAATCTGCCTCTTGATTTCATCATTCTCCAGAACATAGCGCCTATAGATCGATCCATTGGGTAGCAGTGCACCTAGGGTCAGGTCAATGGGGTGCTTGAACTAACAGTGTAGAGGCACCCCTATGGGTGAGGTGAAGATGTCCCTGTACTCCTCCACAACCTTGTACATTTTTTGTTGTCATGAAGAGGAGCCATGTATGGAGGTCCTGGCCATAGTCTTCTTCTTGCCTTGGGGGCAGATCATCAGGAAAAAAAATTTATTGGTTTTGGAAATGAGCTTACTGCATTGTTTTGCAGTAACCAAAGAGATAGTGGGAGGCAGCGGTACCTCTAGTATCCTGTACAATTTATTTCCCAAAGTAACAATAACAGCAAGAGGCCACGACTCATACACAACATATCGCTTCCACAAGTATGGTTGGCCTAATAATACATCAGAAACATCAATAGGAGCAATTTCACACAATACCTCATCCGTGAAGGGCTTGATGCTATAGGGAAGGCAACACTGCTGACTGACGCAGAGATCTCGTCCTTGGGGAAGCCACCCGATGGTGTATGGTTGTGGGTGCGTTGTGGTCGGCAAGCCCAACCGCTTCACGACATCTAATGAAATGAGGTTCTTTTGGCTCCCATTTTCGATAATGAACCGTAGCGGGGAACCCTTTACCCACATCTAGGAGTGGAAGAGACGCTCTGCCTCCTCTGGATCTTCGGTTCCTCCTTCTCGATCTTTGTAGTGGAAATAGTGGAATTGGGCTCCGCATGAATAATCTGCTTCCCTTTTTCATTCACCTTGTCAGGTTCTGATTCAGATTCAGATCATGCATATGGTTTAGAAGCCCTCATCTCAGCCACCAGCGACTACTTGGCCTGACACTCACTTGTGTTGTGAGTGGAGCTCTTACGGAACTCACGCCACTTTCCCTTGTCCTTCTTTGGCTTTGCAGTGTTGTTCTTTGCTCGTGTCTTTGGCATGTTGTCTTGGGCCACCATGCCTTGGCTTTTTCCTTTGTTCTACGGTTTGGGAGCACTTTTCCCTTGCTTTTGATTCACAGATCCAAAATATTGCTTCTTCTATCTGAATTTCTACTCAATCTTGGCAGTATACCGGTATGTTGTACCAAGCGAGGAGATGTTGAGGAACTCCATTTCCTCCTGAATATATCTGTGCAAACAACCGCGATACTTTAGCACCAAATTTTTCTCTGAATCTTTGATACCCAACTTTGTGCACAAGGTATGGAACAGATTCGTTAGCTCATGCACATCTTGATCCCTTTATCGTTGCAACGTGGTCCATTGTATGTACTTGTCCTCATAGCTCCCCACGGGATATTATTTTTCCTTGATGGCATCTTGGAAATAATTCCAAGTGGGTACGGCTGAGAAAAGAGAGGGTTTTGTCTCATCCTTTTTCTCACAGTAGGTTTCCCACCAATCCTTGACATAGGGGGTAGCTTTGAGGAGTGCAAAAATAATCTTCTCCCGGTCGGAAAAGTCATGAACCGAGAAATATCATTCTAATAGATTTAACCATCTATCTACGACATCTGCATCTATTTGACCCTCAAATATGGGAATGTAAAATTTTACTTGTACCTTAAAGGGAGTCACGCCTCCAGAGTGGCTGCTGGATGTAGATGCGGCACTGGTGGGTAGTCGTTGAAGGATCTGTGAAAATTTATCCATCATCACATTCCTTTGTTTTTTGAGGGCCTCCTCGAGCAATATTTTGATAGGATCTCCTGCTCCTTCATCTTTCTTTTTGTCCCCCATGGGCATTCGTCTGGGTTTGCAAGGCTGATCTTGCAAAGGTTCCACCAGATCAAGCCCTAACTCCTTATACCCTGACCTCGTTGGGGACATGCAAAGAAGGATCAAGAAAAAGTAGACTGCTCTAATACCACTGATCTAGATTTATGCAGGAACACAACATAATACAGAAATAACCATAAACATAGAAATACAATGGAAATAAGGCTTCGTTTCATTAATATCAAATAACAGAAATATGCTTACAAACATGATGGAAATAAAATAGCTAGGATGCTAGTAGCGAATCTCTGAGAAGAGATGTGGCAGCTACAGACCTCTCCATTGTGTTATAATGTGGCTCGAGGGCCTATTTATTATGGAGAAACAATGGAGAACTATAAACATCCAAAAACCTAACCCTAGGAGATGAAGCGCCAAAACTATGGACCCTGTTTGGGTAAATTGGTGTTTCAACTTCCCGGCAACGTAACTTCAGCATAATATCTCCGTTTGGGGCTTCAAAACGGCTCCAGAAGTTCAAGACCCATAAAACTACTAAAAATAGTAAGTTGTGAAAAAACATGAAAGATAAAATGGTGGGGCCCCAAGTGGAATAGGCGCGTGGCCACCAATATCCACCTATATCAGAATGGGATTAGAAAAATTAGGGATATGGGGTAAGGGATTATTAAATCGACGGAGGTGACAAGGAGTAGAAATGTTGTGGGATTTGGGAATGGGAATTTTATTACAGGTATGGGGATTTGGGAGCCTAGGGAATTAAAATACCTAGGTCTTAGGGTTTAGGGGATAAAGGGCTTTGGGGAAAGGGGTATTGTGAAATAGGGGTGGGAAAGGTTAATTGTAATGTGGGAAGGGTAGTGGAAGTCATAGGAAGTGTAATTGAAAATTAGGAATGGAACTAGGGATTATAACAAAAAAGACACCAAATTTTGTATAAAACATTAAAACACCACGAGAATTTCACTTGGGAATGCTAGGAGATGGTAATGTGGTGTTCCTTATTTGTTGGAGGGAAAAGGCAACCAATGATGAAGGTTTAGAGCGATGCCACTTCATTTTGGAGCTCACTAAGCAAGTTGGGCAAGTGCGCAGTGCCTGTGGGAGGAGCGTAGTGCCTCCTTTGCGAGGAGCGTAACGCCTAAAGCCTATGCACATTGTGTGATGCAGGAGCGCAGTGCGGCCAGTCCAGGAGAACAACGCTGCCACTTTTCTCCCAATTTCTCTCTCTATATTTGAAAATCATGTTGTGAAGATGGTTCTCGATGTTGTAGGGGACAGCTGAGGATGGATTTGATGTCTTTAGGGCTTTTATACTTCATGAAGTTGATGATTTGGGCCTTGGGGCCCACTTTCTTCCTTTATCATTCACTTAACCTTTTGAAACATTCTCTTTTCACTTTGTTAGGGTCCTATAATAATAGGGTTCCTAATTTTTTAATTGACTATGATTAGTCTTGTAAATATGTACAGACCTTGCTTTCTGCAAGTTGTTTACCCATATTTCAAAATAATAAAATATGAAAAGAGCGTAAAATTACTAAAGGAAAGATCAAAGGACTTGAAAAGAAAAAGATCAAAAAGAATAAAAAATGAACCCCAAAAAGCAAAAAAGAGATAAGAATAAGACTCGAAAGTGATGCAAGTCAAAGTGCCAGTACTTTTACTTTTACTACAAAAGTAATGATTATGTGCATCTTGTTCAAAATTCTATAATCCATGATGAGTTAAAATAGTTTAATCTTAACTTTTTAATGCTTTAAATTTCATTTTTATAGATAAATAATAAAGATATGTAAAACAGTTTAAACTTGACAAATAAATAGATAGATAGAGAATAAATGAGGAGCTCATCAATTTAATCTGAGCCCTCAGAAGAAATAAGGTTAGAATTAGATAGTTTTATGCTTTAAAAGAAAAAATGGATTTAGGGTTGCAAGCTTAAATGCACCCATGCAAATAATGAAAAAATGTTAGAATAATGATGGGTAGGTAGAAATCAGTTGTACAAAGGCATGTAATAAAACTTAATTTGGAAAAAATTATTCATTTCCCCTCCCCTCAAAGTATTCAGTACTCAAAACCTTCAGTTAAAAAGGCTCAAAGCATTTCTCTGACTTTTGTTGGGACCGGACACAAGGCTTAATAACTGATTAGTAATAAGTACTGGATTCCCTTAATAAAAATCCATTTCCTCAACATAATCACCATTTTCCAAAGATATAATCTCTTTTCCTAAGTTAAAAACACTTTTTTCTTAGGGAAAGTAAAATATCCCCTTTAACTAATCTCATTTCATGCATAAACACTCAAAAAACCACAAAATACAATTTATCCTAAGTATTAAGTGTAAAAATTGAAAATGAGACCATTATTGTGCTCAAATGCCTAGGTTACACTTTGCTTAGTTTATATTATATGTATTTCCGCTCATTTCATATTCATTTCATATTAACTTTAACATATTTTATTAAAACCTTATGAAATACCCCTTCCCGTAGCTATATTAACTCATTTATATTATAAATCCCAAACCCACTTGTTAATTTTAACCTATGGTTATATTACCCCACGTGGTATATATCCCGCAATCCTCATAGGTTAAAATATATTAAATATGTATATCCCCAGCCCGAAGATCATAAAACATATGCAAATCCCTTATTCGCTGTGTAAATAGATATTACACATATCCCGCTAATTCATTATGTTTATACGTTTAAACGTATTAAACCAACCTCGCCACATATAATTATCCGGGCTCCACGCCCCATACACCGAGCAACTTCATTACTAAATATCAACCGTTCGCATATCTTCCCCCAAATCTGACGATCCAGATGCGATATCACATTTCCAAAGCGTGATCACTAATCATTTTTTATTTTGTGAAATGGGCAATTTTGCCATAATCTCTCTCCTCCAAGCAACATAAAACTACTGGATTGCATCTGATCCAAATAAACCACTTACCATTCTTAGCTCGCGTGATAAACCACTGATGGTTTTCAACTGCCGGCGCTAAACCACCTTCCCTCTAACTTGACCCACATTTAATGCAAAACCCGTTTTAACCTAAAATTGTCATATAACTGTAAACAACACAATTTAAACGTTTTCTTCATTTTTTGCTGGTTTAAACCCTTCTGAATGAAAAAAAAGCATTGTACACCATTTATGTGCCCAAAGAACCAGAGATCTATTAAAAATTGTTGCCAATACCGCTTAAAGCCTCCGGTATACTTCCAAGGACTATAACAGCTTCCAAAAGCCCTTTGAAACCTCAGAAACCTCAGAACCCTAGAAATAATCAAATTTCTCAACACCAAAAACAAATAAGAATTGGATGAAATAGGCATCACTGATAGAAATAAAACAATTCTTGAAGTGAGCAAGGTAATTACAAAGAAATTTTTGATGAAGAAACTTGAAGAGAAGTGCCAAAACATGGATTTGGCCATAACTAGATTTATGGTAAAGTTTGATACATTGAGGCAAAAAGGCTTGCCAAATATTCTTGTTTTAAATGACAAGTTAATGAAGCAAGAGGACTACAACAGGGATTTTTCTAAATAACAGGTAAACAAGGTAGATTGGAAAGGAGTACCTATAGGAAAAGTCTTGCACAAAAGAATTGAAGATTTGTGTTATTTGCAACATGAAATAAAAAATCTCTTTGTGGTCAAACCAACATTTGTCAGATACACAGAGGCTGATGAAAACTACAGAAAACTTACCAAGATCAAGTTACATGATGAAGAATTTTTTTGGAAGCTTACGGATTTGCTATAAAGGACAGTTTTACATTAAAAGAGGAAGAAAAAAAATTGTTGTTTTTATACAGTAAAAGCAGAATTTACAACATTAAACTAGTAAAAATAGCAGATAAAAGAGTAGCAGATAAAGAGATAAAGTTCCAAAATATATTTAAAAGATATTTTTATAGCATGGAAGACAGCACAACAGCCAGCTGCACCCAATTAAAAACAACAATTATATTTTATTTGGATAAATAGGACAGTTTGCTAAGTTTTTAAGCAGTTGTCACTATATTTTTGTAAAAGATATTTTATTTTCTTTAGAAAATTCCTATGAGTATTCTAGGATATTTTGTAAACATTTTTGTATAAATACTTCACCCTTTGAAGTATTATGGTGGAATAAATTGTTTAAGATTTCTATAGTCATTTTTTTTTGTACCTGAAGGGTTTCTTGTAGCAAGTTCAAGTAGCAGACTGTATCAAAATCATAAAGCATCATATTTCAGGATTCATGTGACAAGCCATTGAAGTGAAGTACTTTCTACTGTCGTTGTTTATCTTCTTATGTTTTACATAATTTCATAAATGTGTTCTAAATTTGAATGATAAATCAGGAATATTATTACAGAATTTGTTAAAAGGACTCTGTCTTGAACTATTTATCATTTCTATGTTTTTTGTTGATTTCCAGAGTAGGGAACCCTTAATTGCCCCCTCTTTTGAATTACCTCTCTCTTCTCCTTCCTTATCCGCACTACAAGAAAAAAGGACATTGGTGAGGGGCGAAAAATGTCTCCATAACCTCATTAGTGATGGTCAAAAGAGCCTTCGTCACCAAAAACTAAACGTCACCAAAGGTGGCATCGCCGAAAGTATAGGTGTTGTGGTGACATTCAATTTTTGTCACCAATAATGATTTATAATGACGGATAGTGACCGTCACCATTTCATATGAGCAATGGTGACGGAAAATAGCCTCCGTCACCAAAAATTTGAACGTCACCAAAAGTGGTGTCGCTAAAAGTATGTGTTGTGGTGACATTCAAAGTCCGTCACGAATATTGATTATAATGACAGATAGTGACCGTCACCATTTCAAATGAACAACAATGATTTATTGTGATGGACCTTCCATGGCCGTCACTATTGGTGCATATATATGGCGACGTTCATTGACCGTCACCATTTCATATTTGGTGAGGGTCAAAAAATGTCATGATAAGTTCATTGGTGACTTCAAAGTCTATCACGAATAATGACTACAATGAAAAACAGTGACCCTCACCATTTCATATCAACAACAACGATTTATGGTGACGGACCTTTCATGGTTGTCACTATTGATGGGTATATATGGTAGCGTTCGTTGACCCTCACCATTTCATATTTTGGTGAGGGTCGAAAAATGTCACCATAAGCTCATTGGTGATGGTCAAAAGAGCTTCGTCACCAAAAATTGATCTTCGCCATTCCATATGAATATCAGGGCATGATGGAATCGAACCACCAACCTCTTGCTTGTAAAGCAGGTGCTCTTCCATTGAGCTAGCACCCTTTAAAGAATTAGAATCTAGTGAACATATATACAAATCAGGACTGAAAAAGTGTGCGGATACTGTGATGTGAATTGCCAAGTTAATCATCTGAAGTCTGAAGTGGTGTATATCTGCATAGAGAGAAGTTGAAAGAAAGGAATCTAAATCAGAGATTTACCTTCCTATTCTTAGTATTCAAAAGAAAGTAATATATATATTTCAAGTGAATATGAATTAAGAAGCAGTTGTTGAGTCCCAAACTGGCATCTTTCCTATACACCTTTCTAGACTTTTTCCATTTACCTGGACCTCCTATGTCATCAACATCATTGCATATTAATCATAAACGGGCATTTAAAGTGGTTTTTAACTATGTTTTGTGTCTGCTGTTTGAATTAGATTTTTGCTCATTGAGCTGCGGAATCTTGTCACTTTCCGCAGCTGCTTCAACTTTCTACAGCCATTTTGTTAAAGTCTATATTGCAGGTGTCTTCAGGAAAATCAAGCCACATGGGAAAGTTGGAAATGACATGGATATGGACGGAGTCCTATTGGCTCAGTCGAATTCACCAAAGAAGGCCATGGTCAAAGGTAGTCAAGCAGTGGTCAACCTAAGAGTCCTACGGTGACAGAACTCCATTTTTCACCACGTGAAGACTTGCATGGCCGTTCCTAGATCTCAGGGGACATATCAAAACCTGTGAATTGCTCCATAAGCCGAATCCAACGGCCACCCTCCATAGATTTAATCTTCACGGCAGCCATAATGTTAGATTTCTGGACGTGGTTGTTCACGTGTATTTTATCAGCGCAGATTGTAGGAAAGTAGTTATGTCATCCTCTGTTATAAATAATGCGTTCTCATACGCATAGTAGCTAGCTTCTGTAATGTAATTTTGCTAAAAATAAAGCCCACTGTGTCGTGACATTATTTCCTTGTTATGACTATGTTTTGAATACATGAGAAGACTCTGTTCACAAGTATAATTCGTGGTTGATAGCTGTTGCCCGAGGATTGTGCAGAGGGCCCCTGCACACGCCGAGGTTTTGTTTATTGCTGTATAGTTTCATGCTTTATTTCGTTACGTTCATTATGCCATAGTTATTCACGTGTATATATTACATCTCTTATGGTATTAACGTTTTATTTCTGTCCATAATTTTTCATGCTTTATACTGTTGTTAACTGATCAGTGTTTTTGTTCCAGATTATAGTAGGCAGCCCAGGAATTTTCACATAGTTTTACAATGACTAATGACATGGAATTAGTCTTGTCCTTCTGCTGATTTATTTTTCTTAGCTTTTAATTCCAACACTGTTTTATTTATTTCAGTTTTGTACATTTGCTTTATTAGTTAGATTAGATATTAAATTACTCATGTCATTATCAATTACCTCCGAAAACCATAGCAAGACTAATGGTGAGGGATTGAAGTATGAGTGTGTAGTTTGATATTAGTTTATTTTTCTGCAAGTTAGATATTAAATTTCTCATGTCATTATCAGTTACCTCCGAAAGCCATAGTGAGACTAATGGTGAGGGATTGAAATATGAGTGTGTAATTTGATATTAGTTTATTTTTCTGCAAATTAGATATCAGATTGCTCAATTTGTTTATGATTACCTCCGAAAACCATAGCGAGACTAATGGTGAGGGGTCAGAATATGAGTTGATGTAATTTGATTTTAGCTTTACTTTGCTTGCAATTCTTGGATTTCTTTGAGCACAGTTTCTTTTGTATTTAGATAGTAGCAAGGGTAATGGGTTTCATGATCAATAGTTCACTGTTTGTTGACTAGTATAGTGGCACATTTTCATTTTCTTTTAGGAATAAATTTTGTCATTGCATGTTTTAAAACCCTTTTGAAATTTGAAGTTTAGGAAATCATTATAAAGGACATCATTGCCTTGAACATTTATATCTATACTTGTCTTTTAGAATTTCCATCTCACATCAGGAAACCAACCAAGATAAAAACCCCCAAGATAAATAAAAAAAACCAAAAACGACAAAAAGTAAGAAATAGGTTATCTTGCACATATAGTGCGCCACACTTCATCAGCTTACGAATCCCGGATTGAAAAATTAATGTAGCAATTTAGGACACACTAAATTGACCAAATAGCAGTGTCTTGACTAAACCAAGGAAAATAGAAGCAGAAACCAAGTTCTCTAAATGTTGAAGTAGATCAGTGTAAGACGATGAAAATATAAAGGATCAACATTGGAAGTAGCTAAAAAAGCAATAGTGAGGTCTTGGAAGCATTCATAGGTCAAGGGTCTAAGTCTTGGTCATGGTACTTGTCATTTGAATATCTATAAGAAGAATTTCTCGTGGGTTTTCCTCTCCAAGAGGGAGAGGTTTTGCCCTCACTCTAGGAGCCTAACTTTGTGTCTTTTGTATTTTGGTAATTGACTTGATGAAAGACTAAATAAGCTAAGAAAGAGAAGACATAAGTAACTCAAGTAAAATCACAAGTAATTATCAAGAAGAGAATATGAATTAATCTGCGGCCCTACAAATTCTCAACACATAGATCACCTTGTTGAAAGTTGAAACACCAAACCATCCATTACCAAAATACAAAAGACACAAAGTTAGGCTCCTAGAGTGAGGGAAAAACCTCTCCCATGAAAGACTAAATAAGCTAAGAAAGAGAAGACATAAGTAACTCAAGTAAACTCACAAGTAATTATCAAAAAGAGAATTTGAATTAATCTCCAGCCCTACAAATTCTCAAAACATAGATCACCTTGTTGAAAGTTGAAACACCAAACCATCCATTTTTGTTGTTTAAGGTTTTTCATGTGTAGCTATATTTTCCTTTTAAATGGGAGGGCATCACAAAAACATAATTTCCCTAGTATTATCTTGAGTATAGATAAGACCTTCTCCAACAAGAAAGGCTAATAGACGTATACTAGTTTCCCTGAGTTCTAAATCTACACCTTGCATAACATGTAGTCATGTCACTTGGTTCTTTGCAAGATGGCACATAAGAGTAATGGGTAAGGAACCTTGCATAACATTTAGTCATGTCACTTGGTTCTTTGCAAGATGGCACATAAGAGTAATGGGTAAGGAAGATTTCATCGACTCACATAATAAACTTGAAAATTGCCACAAATATCTTGGATTTCTTCCATAAAGAATTCAATCTCTAGAGCAGTTGATTGTCAATACTGGCACAGCTACATAAGTAGAACTACAAATGTTCATATTTCACTATTATTAATTCAATTGCAACTGTTCTTTCTCTTGATAACTCAATTGCAACTATTCTTTCATAGAAGATGTAGATACACACCCTTCCAATGCACTGAAATCCTAAACACCACACTACTCGGCCACAAGGAAGGCACATCCCATGGAACCTATGGAATGCCTCCCTCTCCACCATCCTTTCTGATGACCAGTTTCCTACCTATCTTTTGTGAGTGTTAGTTTTTCAAACACTGTTGGAGACATATAGATGATCAATGTTCAGTTCTGCTTCCAGGAAATATTCATTGGTGTTTTACATCTTTTGGATATTGTCAATCTCTAGTTCGTATTGCCCTCTTTGGGATATGGCAGTCCTTACAGAGTTTGGAATTATTCAATCTATGGAAGATTTATGTTTTTCACCATGAGGATAGCTCATTCTATGCTTATGTTATGTGGAGGGATAAGGTATACCATCAGCGTTTGGCCAAAGACACTACTGATCAAAGATGCCCAATGTTTAGATCCCATTGTTTATTTTTATATGCTCTTATATTTTGATAAGAGTTTATGATCACCAATTTTTTCTCTACTGTTTTTGAATCAGTTCTACAAATATAAGACATGTTTTCCAAAAAAAGAAAAAGCATTACAAAGTCCATCCTTACCTGGTATTACCATCAATTTCATATAGCAGAATTAAAGAAAACTAAGATGGGGAAAAGGAGAAGACATGAACACCAATGGCATATGATTCTAATTTTAGCATGGATAGGTCAGATTCATATCTAGATATGGATATTCAGCAGCTAAACTGCAGTTTTCTTCTGTATTTTTCAACAAATTAAACGTGATACAAAACTTTGTATGAGTTTTTATCCCAGCACAATGTTAGGGAAGTGTAATGGAATAAGAAAGGTAAAGTTTCGAACCTGCATACGTTCATACCAATAGGTGGAGATTGAAACCTGTAGACATTCTTACTGCATATTTTCCATTTTTTCATTGTCCATTATTCCAAACCCAACCTAGAATTCTGATAATAGTGACTAGTACAACTTGCTAGTATATACTACAGACCCATGTCAAATAATGGTGACAATACAAAACTTAAAAATATGCAAGTACATGTTTTAAGGTCATTGGGGTCTGCATCCTATCTCTACATAATGGACAGATTTTAATTAGTGTGCTCCAAGGAAGAGATAAAATCTCCTTGAGATCTACACCCTATCGCTAGATTGCATGCACCCTTCTTAACTAGACTTCAGACTAGGTCAAAATTAGCAAACTACTTAAATGAATTTAAAACTAACACTTGCAAAGTGCATGCACCATATTTTACATGGAAAACACATGCAAATTGCTAAGAATATATTGTTAAGAACAGAGCAACAATCCAATCTATAAGATTGATCACTTCCTCACAATTAAAGTTCCATACTATTGAATTTGGAAAGAGGAAGTGTGCCCCTCACTATCCTGTCGAAATTTTTCAACTAAAGCACTCATACCTCATTCATACATGTGCCAGGGAGTACCACATGTGCAACCAGGTTGTAAAAGACTATCCAAGGTACAATATTTTAATACTACCTCTTATTGAGAAAATTGTTCTCCATCCATCCAAGTCTCCCCATGAATATCTTGAAATTCCCTTGGCCAAGGACTTAGTCAAGATATTTGCAACCTATCTAAACGTACTCTAGATCAATTGCTCCCTTCTAAAACATGTTCCCAACAAATGGTACCTGATTTTAATGTGCTTGGAGCAATCATGGAATATTGGACTATCATAGAGTTCGACACAATTTTAATTGTCACAATTGACCCAAGTGGGCTCCAACATCTCACATGTTAGTGCCGCAATCAACTTGTGAAGCCATATATGGCTTTACAACTAGTAGTGTTGATTGCAATGTACTCCATCTCTTCTAAACTCAATCGCACTAAACGTTGCTTCCTAGTCAACCAGAAAATTGTTTCTAAACCCAAATTGAAGCAACACCAGAAAGTACTCTTCCTATCACTTGCATCTCCTACAAAATAAAAATCAATAAATCCATGTTGCATCAACTCACCATCTCTTGCATATTTCAAACCATACTGTTTTGTACCCTTAAAATATCAAAGAACATTCTTTGCAACTACCCTATGAATATGCCTCAGATCAACTGTGAACTAGATCAAGGTGTTCACTATGAAACATACATCAAGTTTGATGCTACATCAAGTATCTGATAAATTGTCTATACATCAAAGGATCTACCATATCTGAGTTCAAGTCAGCATGCAACCTAGAATTGGCATCATTGGGGTGACCATGGATTTACAAACAATCATTTGGAATCTTTTCAAGGTCTCAAGCATGTAATTTCCATGCCAAAGGAAAACCTCACTTGTACTTGGCCACACCTCTGAACCCAAGAAACAATACATCAAACCAATGACTTTCATATTTAAATACTCATTCCTACTGGGTATGTGTTATATTCAGACACTGGAAGCTCTACGAAATGAACAAGATCGATATTGCCAGCTTCCTCTACTCTTTCAATTGTTGCTTTTGCTTTCCTTCACAAAAAATTCAAAATTAGAAAATTTATTATGAACACTTGTAAGGAAACCAAATCTGAGTATTTCGTAAAGGAAGCAGTGATATTTTCTGATTTAGCTTCACCCTTTACCAAGAATAATGAAAAAAAATTTGTTCCAAGATCAAGTGCAAATTATTACAATGCTATCCACCATTTTCTTTTAGCCATAGATCCCCTTGTTGAAACACCAAACCATCCATTTTTGTTGTTTAAGGTTTTTCATGTGTAGCTATATTTTCCTTTTGAATGGGAGGGCATTGAAAAAACATACTTTCCCTAGTATTATCTTGAGTATAGATAAGACCTTCTCCAACAATAAAGGCTAATAGATGTATACTAGTTTCCCTGAGTTCTAAATCTACACATTGCATAACATGTAGTCATGTCACTCAGTTCTTTGCAAGATGGCACATAAGAGTAATGGCATGCTCTGTTTCTTGTAATGCAACAAGAGAAGTCTAGGGTCTTTATGTTATGTTATTTTCCTACCAAGTGCATCGGTTGGAAGGTTAGCAACATACAAGCACACAAGATATAATCTTTTTCAGAAAAAATAAAAATAAAAAATTAAATGGCAATGCATTGTCTAGAACTGAAACAACTGTAGCATTTTCCCCAATATAATTCACCCTCATTGTTACAACTACTAGCCCTAAACCCCATAACCCATCACACTGTCTATCTTTATGCCATACAGAGAATGGACCCTCTCTATCTCTAAAGCCCGATGAAAGTTCATCCTGTAAGAAGTGACTAAATGTTGACAAGCTTGAAAAAATCCCAGAAAACTGCAATATCTCAGCATCTCCTCTAACACATGCTAAATATAAACGTAAATTCAGGATTGCAAGAGCTTAATCTCTCCAAATATCATGTCGAAGCTGACTAATTACACACTTTGCAGGAAAATTCTTTTGAAAAACAGGAACCCATGTATTAGATGCAAGGAAACCTTTTAAGAGCATATCAATTACAGCTAAAGGTATGTTTGCAACATTATTTTTTTCAACACAACTGCAAAGAATAGGAAAAAATTCCAAACTCATAAGAGAGACATCAGAAAGGACATCTCCCACATTCTTCCTATCTTTGATTCTCCATTTTCCTAGTACTTTTTATGTTGAGAATGAATAATATCTAATGGTTTGATATACGTCAAGGATCTTAGGCTTGTGATCACTATTTTGATCTCCTTTGCATAAAGTGTCCAAGTTTTCATCTTATTTGTTATTGATACTATACAGCTGGACATCCATCTCACAAAAATTATCAAAATTTGGACCTATTTAAAGATAAAATTTAGCATGTAATTTGTTGGGTCACCAAGGGGGACTAACACCTGTATTGATAACAGATAATTGAAAATATCTTCAACACACAAACCTATTGATTCTTCTGACAAGGCTGCATTTAGGTTTATTGATCCTAACTACATCCCCTATCCAACAAGACAAAATATGAGGTCCTATAAACAGAAGGATAAGCACCAAAACGAACTAAACAAAAAATGTTATACCATAAACAAGGAAAGTAGGTAGAGTCTAGATACATAACAAGCACATAAATTGTTTTGGATAAGTATGATAGTTCTCAAGCATGAATGAACTTACAACTTTTTTGTCAAATATTGACAAGGCTCACACAGTCATCAATGCTTTTAAGGCATTCAACTAAAAATCTGCAAGACAAGAGGCCTTGTTTAAACTTTACACAACTAAATATTTCTAGTGTCTTTTTTGCTGCAGCTGTGAACCCTTTGTCTTCAGAGTGAGACCACCACCCTATACTCAATTCTATTTCAAGGGATTTGGTATCATAAATATACTTATCTTCACACAATGAATGAATCTCATGCTATCTGAAGTCTTCATCAAGACTTACTGATCTTGTTTTGTTACATTCATAGCGGTGTCAAATGTTGCTAAACTTCATTAAATCTTTTGTCTTTGCAATTCCAGCTGCAAGAGCACCTCTACCAATTTAGTGGTGTACTAAATCAGAATACTTTTTTCTAAGCCATTGAATCCTATAAAATAATGCTAGAAAAGAGCTCAGTGTGCTTCTTGAACCTCTTAGACCTGTTATTGTGTGAAGGCAGTTGTTCTTTCCTGATAGGTGACTTATACAGTTTGACTGTGGTAAATTGCAAAAGTTAGTGATTTTACTCAGACAGTTAAGAATTTAAGATCAGTAAGGCACAAATCACTGGCATTCACTCAAATGACGAAATAAATTAGAAAGACATTGCTTTTGATGACTTGAAGGGACTTTTGTACCACCTTGAGATGAGTTGAATTATTGTACAAACCTAGATAGATCTATTTATATGCTAAATTTGATTCCAATATGAGAGCCCTCTTTCCAATCTCATTAATGGCCTAAATATCATCCAAGATGATCATGAATATGCTGGGTATGGTGTTGAATTGGAAGAGCCCCTCAATCATTTTATGACATCATCAATGTTTGAGGAGTTTGGTTAAGAGTCTATCCATCAATTTAGATAAACAGTGTAGCAAAACAATTCTTTGCATTCTGGTGACTGGTCCTCTGCACTTTATAGAAGATATTTTAGTCACCCTAAATTTCCATTTGTGAAATCAAGCTGTAAAATTTTCCATTGACAGGCCTTGCAAGACCAATTTAGCATCATCATAGAAATTTCTTGAAAATATTTCAAGGTTGTCCTAGTTAGCTTAGAAATGGAAAGAAGTCATTAAGCTTAGAAAAGTTTTCTTTTCTTTTTCTTTACAGTTGCTTTGATTATGCCATGTGTAAGTCCTTTGATATGACAACCTACAGGAAAGGAATTTAATTATTATGAACATATTTCTTTTATGGGTCCAATTGGAAGTTTACTAGCATGAACTCCTTAAGGCAACAATCCAATTAGCTACAAAAATAAGGTAAACGACCAGAAATCATAAATCAGATCCTTTATGCATCCCTTAGTCTGTATCGTAGCCATTTTGAGTTGAAAATTCTCCATGATATATATTTGCTGGATCACTTGAAAGAATTTTGAGCCATCTCTTGCCAAGTCTGGCAGTAGAACTAATCGAAAAACACTTTGATGGACCATTGTATCTTACTGAAGATAGTCTTCCCACCTAGAACTCACTTCATTATAGCAGTTATACGTATAAGGAATAATTCATAAAGGAGGATGGTCTTTCTTGCTCATACTAGTACCACCACTACCTCTTATTTCATTCACCAAAAATATGTGAGCTCAGGATATCTGCACATCATGATCTCAAAATGGTATCCTTATATCTGCAACTTATAAACTACATGTAAAATAAATCAATTCCAAGGGCACAACAACGATGTCAATTTTAGTCCAAATTTGTGCCCAGAGTTTTTTTCAGCAACTTTGAAAGACATTTCTCAATAATCATTTGGAAGAACACACTTACGTGTTTTCAGTTGAAAGCTAGTTTACCCTCAATTGCGAGCCACTACTCATCAAGTGCCACATTTATCTCCTCAGCTCAGCAAATCCCCTTAACATACAATGAGAAAAATTTACCAAGGAAACATCCTTTCTCAAAGATGAAATTGAAGTAAAAAAGGGAGGCCAATGTCTGAAGAATAGAAGACATTAGTGCAACAAAAGTAGGAAATTTCTTAGGTTGACGACTCGCCTCAAACGTGGACTTATATGCTCCCACTTGTTCCTGTACACCCTACAATGTTTGAGTAAGCCATCTTAACTTCCTGGCTACACTAGTAAGTAATTAGGTCTCTGTTCCTTGACTAGAATCTTGCTAATCTGACATTGATTTCTTTTTCAGTTTTAGAACAGAATCTGGAACAACATTTTCGCATGCATTAATCACTATAGGATGTTTTTATGGTTTTCAGGACCATTCATCTTCATCAAACTTCATATCCTTGCTCACAAATGTCTTAAGTTACACTTTAATTTAGATCATGTAGGCCTTGGATGTCTTACTCTATCCAACAAAGACCGCCTTTATGTTCAAGGGTTCAATATTAGTGTTTTTCTCATCATGAATATGAATATAAATTGGACAAAAAAAAGGAAAAAAAAATGTAATACTTGTGGCTTCTCAATAACAAAATATTTCTTTGGTGTTTTGTCCTTCAAGATCCTATGAGGACATTGGTTCAATATATAGACAATGTGTTGCAAGCTTTGGCTTAAAGACACACGGGTAAATCCATGTCCTGGATCATGGTTTTAGCTATCTCAATGATGGATTTGTTACTCTACAAGCACATTCTTAGCATCCTCTTGATCCTTGTTTCCCTGCAAAACGTATCAAATTCCTTGGAAAAGGTTATATCACTAGATCTATCTCTCCCCTAACTTCCAAGGTTTAGTGTAGGAAACTCAAGATAGAGTAGCAACAAAATGGGCATGTCAAGCAATTTGGGTTAGGAAAATACTTGCAGATATGCAAGTTCATTAGGATAAGCATAATTATTTTTGCGATAATGAGGGAGTTACCAAGATGGAAAAAACACCCACCTTCGATATTAATTAATTGCATTGAGGTGCACATATTACAACACTCTATGTTGTTATTTTGTTTTTGGTCAAAATCAGGGGAAACACTTCCTCACTATAACATGGGGAAGAGCACTGTCAAACACAGTGGACCATTGGCTAAGCTGTTGCATTTGAGGGTTTTATATGCCCATATAAAATCCATTTGGACTAGAATTTTGTATTTCCTGTTGGCCTAATCATGGGCCCATAGTAACACAATGGAATGTTCTTGTTAGGGTTTAAACCCAAGTCATCATATGAATTCCCTCTTATTGGTAGACCATTTTTTCTTGCAGCTCTTTTTGATAGCCAAAAGCCCTATTAAGGGTGGTGTTGGCACGGGATAAATTTTAAATTTACACTTTGTCCTGCATATTTTCAAATTCATTAGCGGAAATGGAACAAATTTGAACTGGCTTCACCAACTAGTGCCCCACCACCTGGACCTGCTACTTATGTTGTATGTTGCCTCAGTATCTTGAATCTTATCGACACTCACAACAATGAATCCTTTAGCCACTTGTTAACAAAGCTAGATACACAAACCAGTGCCACTTCTAAGGCTTTTAAATTTGCTCCTTTGGGCGCAAATTTTGTAGCTCCTGTTTCGAGTCCATCTGTAGTAGAAGTGGCTACAAGGAAACTTCCCATAACCATTCATCTCTCAGCAAAGACAGAGCTGGTAGATTACTTGGGGAAGGCCTACAAAAAGGTCTTAGCTATTCATTAGAAGTTACCACTTGGTGGTATACTGGTATTTGTCACAGGACAAAGGGAGGTGGAATTTCTATGCAGACAGTTGAGGAAAGCCTTTGTGAAAAGAAGCAAAACCAATGTTAAAATAAAAGATATTTCTCAAAAAATCAAAGCCCACTGTAGACACAAATGATGTTGCAAATGAACCCAATCTTGAGGGCATTTCTCAGGTTGTGGATGGCACATATGATAGTGGGAAACACAAAGATGGAATTGATAGGTTTAACTCATTTGACGATGAGGGGTTCGAAGTTCAATCAGAGGAAAAATCATCTTCCTCTGATGCTGAATTTGATTCACATTCAGATAATGAAGAAGAAGAGTGTCTTGACAGTAGAAGAAATTTTAGTTGGTAGTGTTGAAGTAATAAGTGAGGGAGTAGATATGAAATTGGGAAATATGTTTGATGTTTTAGAAACATCAATGTCTCTCCCATCCAATCAGCCTAATATGGAACCAAATAAGAAGAGCACTGTGGTAGTTGATACATAAAATGAAATAGTTGGTGATGGAGACATCCCTCATGCATGCATTGGTTGGTCATGGAGAATGCAAGTACCAAATGTTGATATGCAACATAAAGTCATGATTGAAGCAGTTGAAAATCATATGCCTCAAACAGTTATTATTGATGAAATTGGAACAGAGCCTGAAGCAATGGTAGCGAGTACTATTTCTCAGCGTGGAATCCAATTGGTTGGAACTGCGCATGGAATGACTATTGAAAATCTCATAAAGAATCCTTGTTTAGAGATGCTTGTAGAGAGTGTGCAGAGTGTTACCCTTGGAGATGATGAGGCAAAGAGAAGGGGAGTTCAGAAGGCTATACTTGAGAGAAAAGGACCATCCTCATTTACTTATGCTATAGAGATGACATCAAGGACCGAATGTCGTATTCATCACAGCTTAGAAGCAACTGTGGATGCCATATTAGCAGGTGCTCTATAATTTTTTTCATATCCATCCCAGGGGATAAATATGCTGGATGATACTATATGCAATGTCAATTCAAAAACATAAATAATTAATCAAGTATCTATATTGGCCTGTTCAAAATTCATATAAAGTTTCCATTATATGTTGTGAATAGGAAAATCTCCATCATTTGAGGTCCGCCAGATGGTTATGAAGGTAGTGACAGATGGAAGTCCTGCCACAACAGAACCAGGCATTGGAAGCCATTTTAGGAGCACTTTGACATGTTTAGAGTCTGATGGTGTTTTTGAGGCTGGTAATGAGAGTGGTGATGATGATATTTTTGGGTTGAAAGGTAGTTATGAGCAATTTCGGAAGGATGATGATTCACCACTTATTTTATATACTTATAAAAGATCATGGAGGCTAATCTGGAGAAAGTAGTGAAGTAATGGGCCTAGAGAATGCAGTTAAATTCACAAATGACATTGGAGCAGTTGATGCAATTCTTGCTTTACATTCTAAGCTCAAGGAGAATTCATGGATTCTAGGAGGGGCTAAATATCAGCGTCTACCCATATTTGTGAAGAATACAAACATAATGGCGGAGATGGTAAGGGTCATGCGTACTATTCTTGGTTTGGAGACTCTTGGTGCAAGTTATTTTAATTCATTCAAAAAGCTTAAGAATGATATTGAGATATCAGATGGAGCAGCCAAGAAAAGATATTCCCGAGAAGAGATTGATGCTTTAGAAGAGGCCAAACTTGCTATTGAATATATTGTGATCCCAGGAGGGCAGCCAGTTGAACTTCTTCCAAGATGTGCTGACATTATTGCTCGTCAAATAAAGTTGTTGGAGAGCTATCAATTAGTAACAGAGAAATCAGGGAGATAGCGAGAGTGACAACCGATGACTACCCATGTTTAAGAGATATGACATTGCAAAACATTGAATCAGCAAAAAAAAGAAAAAAAAATGAAATAGTAAGCCTCAGTAAAGATTCTATTGAGCATATACATAGAGGCAGTGAAGATTCTCAAATGATTGAGTTGGTGGTTCCATGTTATAAATATGAAAAAAAGTCTTTTCCCCACACTATATCAACAACGACATGTGTGTCTAAAAGCAATATAAACAATGAAATGGTTGAATGTTTTGTCAATTCAAAATCTATTGTTACAAATGAGAAAAGATCTCTTGAAGTGGAGGAAGATAATCCCAAGATGAACCTGATGCAAGTAAGGCTATGCGTATTGGTGTTCTGACAGAGGATGGTCTGGTAGAAGGAGATTTAAGAGCTAAGAACTATAACATTATGGCAGTGGAGCTTCTATCGATATTATGCTAAACCTGACGCATGTTTTACGTATGAAGGATAACTGTTGGTTTAGATTGACAGTTCAAGTTGATTTCAGACCCCCTCAGTGTTTCGAATTTTAGTGGAGGAGGGGGGGTTCGAAATGGGTACTTTTCAAACTCAGCCATTAACCACGTGGAAAGAGAAGGATATGTCTAATAGATCTGACAAGAAAATATATAGAAATATAAAATATGCCCAAGAAATAACACCATTGAAGACAAAACTTCAGATCTTCATTAATATCAAAACCCTTAAGGTAGGGCAACACCATACATTCACTCCTTAAGGAAGGAGATCACTCCACAAGCCATATGCTTGCCCATATAATAATCCTTGACATTCAAAAGGTATACTTCTAGCCTCTATATAGGTTTCATACATGCAATACCATGGGTAGTTACCGTGGTTCTCTCAATACCATACATCCAATACAATTTGGCACATATCACTTTATTCCCACATATTGTGGTCCCTTACATAATGGGTTAACTAATTATTTTATTAACTATGGCCCATTTACTTATCATTCTTATATTATTACATCATATTATTCCCTTGGGTACCTCCCTCTGTACCCTATATTATCCCCTCTAGGTACACTACATTACACCCCCCTTAAACATGATTCGTCCCCGAAACATGAGAAGAACACAAATAATAAGATCTACTCAAAAGAGTATTCCACTGGTGCCATTCATGTGAATCTAGCCATCCAAGGGAAAGGTGAACACTTGATCTAGTCGGTGCCTTGCTCACTTGAGATGAAAGCAAGTTCTGGTGGTTCTTCCTTGTTGATGTGTTGTTAGTGGATTGTCGCACCTCTCTATGTGTCGTCCAGGGGTTGTTGTCCTTGTTGCTAATTTGTTGCCACCTTGCTGGTTGTTGTCTTGATGGGTGATGCGGGTGGTGATATGTTGAAGCTTTAATTGATGTAATATCTTTCATTAATTCCTCCATGATTGGTGATGGAGTGGTGTCTGGTTCCTTTATTGGTACTTGCTTTGATGTCTGTGTTTGGTTGTCTACCATCAAAGGCTCATCATCTGATGTGTCTATGTCGTTAGATTTTTTTGCTTCTTCCTCCTCGGTCTCTACATGGTTCCTAATGCAAATATCGTGCAATGTAATTTTCTTCTTTTTATACCAGAGATTCATGAATTTCTTTTGCACATTAAAATTGACAGTACCAACGGATTCCATCCAAGGATGTCCCAAAACAACATCAACAAAAACCATATCTGAAGCATAAAAATCAGAATGCAACACATATTTATCCATAGAAATCTTCAAATATTTATAAATTTGAACCTCTTCATTATCAACCTGTGTGTTTTCAATATGCTTTGCTGGAACTTGCAATTTTTTAGCCAAATTCACATTGATACAATTATGCTTGCAACTAGGAATGATAGACACAACAATGTTCTCTTTCTGAATACTTCCATGAACATGTAATATGGAAATATTAGTAGAAAATAAATCTTTATGGCTCTTGCTATCCTTCTTTTCAGCTTGAGACCACTTGTCCAAAAGGACTTTTTCAAGTTTTTTCTCGGGAAGTTTCCTCATTGAGCTGTCAAGTGATGTCCACCATTTATTTGCCTCATCTTTCATATGAAGCACTATGGAGCATATCCAAAAACTTCGATATTGAGCCTTGAGATGTTGTACAAAATATTCAATAGTAGGGCTATCATCTTTTCCTGTAAACTTCATATTGAGAGAATCCATAAAATAAAGTAAGGGTTTTGAAGAAAATCACTTACTTTGGCAAAAATTTAAAATGGACATTACTCGGTCAATATAAGTCAGAATCCTTAATATAACCTGTTTTTGAAAATGGAATAGCCATTCTGCATCTAACCATATGGCTGAAAAGAAATCCCATCTAGGAACCTATTTACGATTGTAAAAAATAGTAACTACCTATCACAGCAAAATTTCTAAAAAAATGGCTGATTTTAAATTAGTGATAATTTCATCCTAACCCTATCTCATCTGATTGTTTTTTTTTAAATTGGGTATTTTTCCGTAAGGAATCCAAATATATTTATTTAAAAATTTTCACCAAATTTTCCATATTTTTCTACAAAACTTGCCACCCAAAATTTTGGCAAAAATTTAAAATGGACATTACTCGTATCAATATAACTCAGAATCCTTAATATAATCATTTTCGAAAAATAATAGCCATATCGTATCTAACCATGTAGCTGAAATCCTGATCTAGGCACTCTAGAAGACAGACTTGCGCTGCAAATCAAATTGACGTCACAAAAATTTCTTGAAGAAATGGCTGATTTTAAATCAGTGATAACTCCCTCATCCGAACTCCGATTCGACTGATTTTTTTTTTGAAATTGGGTATTTTTCCATACGAAATCCAGATCTAATATTTATTTCTGAAAAAAATTTCACCAAATTTTCCAGATCTTCTCTACAAACTCGCCGCCCAAAAATTTCCTGCAAAAAAAATGAAAAAAACAAATCTCCAAACTCTGCCCAAGAAAGTGCTTTGATACCACTTGTAGTAGATCTAACAAGAAAATGTATAAAAATGGAAAACATGCCCAAGAAATAACACCATTGAAGACAAAACTTTAGATCTTCATTAATATCAAAACCCTTAAGGTAGGACAACACCACACATTCACTCCTTAAGGAAGGAGATCACTCCACAAGCCATATGCTTGCCCATACAATAATCCTTCCCATCTCTCAATGGAGAGTCTCTAGCCTCTATATAGGTTTCATACATGCAATACCATGGGTAGTTACCATGGGTCTCTCAATACCATACATCCAATACAATGGGTATATCACTTTATTCCCTTCTATAGCTACATGTGGTCCCTTACATAATGTGGGTTAACCACTTTATTTACACCAGTTCATTTATTTATCATTCTTATATTATTACATCATTTATTCTTCAACCCATCTCCCCTTGTACCCTATATTATCCCCCTCTAGGCATACTTAAATATGTCTACACCCCCCCCAATCACAATACGGCTTACCATCTGTTGGGCTCTCCGAAATCTGGTTTCGGGTTTTTGTAAAACAAATGATCAAAGTCTATACTTGGAATGATTTTTTGTTGTTAGGAAAGGAAAGGAGGTTTGAACTATCATTACCCAAAAAGAGCGATATTTGCACGATAATGTACACTAATGGCACAACTGGTGAACCTAAAGGCATATTGATCACAAATGAAAAAATTGTTTCTATGGTGACCGAAATTGCTTATTTTCTTAAATGTCAGAATGAAGAGCTCATAGAGAAGGATTTTTATTTCTCGTTTCTTCCTCTAGCACATATATTTTATTGGGTGACAGGAATTTTTCATATCAAAAAGTGCTTTAATAGGCTTTTGGCGTGGGGATGTGAAGCTTTTTGTGGAGAATATTGTAGAACTAAAACCAACTATCTTCTATGGTGTCCCACATGTTTTTCGATCACATATATTCAGGTTTAAACAAGAAGATCATTGTTGGAGGATTTCTAAATAGAAATGTGTTTGAATTTGCATACAAATACAAGCTTAATAATATGCGCAAATGGTTGAAACATGAAAAAGCATCTCCACTTTTTGATCAAGTTGTCTTTAGCAAGATTAAACAAGGTCTAGGAGGATGTGTCTATGTAATGTCATAAGGAGCAGCTCCACTTGCAAGACATGTGGAAGAGTTTCTATGAGTAGTGACATGTTTCCATGTTGTACAAGACTAGTTTGACAGAAACTTTTGTGGGAAGTTTTGTTTCCCTTCCAAATGTTATTTCAACAATTGGGACTGTTGGTCCACCTGTTCTGAATATTGATGTCTGCCTTGAGTCTGTCCCTGAAATGGGATATGATGCACTTTCAAAATTTTAAGCTTTCACAAGGAGAATATGTTGTAGTGGAAAATCTAGAGAATGTGTATGGCCAGTGTTTTGCTATTGATTCGGTTTGGATGTTGTTGAGTTCATCATTTGTCATGCAGAGGTCTTAATTGCCTTGTCCAAGAGGGAAATCTTCCTGCGATTATGAAATGATTTCAGCTATTAGCTGAGCATGAAAATGCCGTGAGGAAGGCTACAAAGGCGCGGAAAAGGCGTTCCGATTATAAACCCATACTTGAGCAGGATGGTCTTATATGGAAGCGTTCTTCCTATCAGGGGACAAAGAGGGAGAAAACAAGAGAAGAATCATTAGCTGAAGTAAGAGATTACAAGCGGCAACAAATGTCATACCATGGAAAAAAGGCCAAGCGAACTCCAACACAGGTGTTACATGATATAATTGAGGGCCACATGGAGGAAATTATGATAGCAGGAGGAATTGGTTGTTTTGTAAAGGGTATATTTGAGATACCACAGAAGGCAACACAATCTCTTCCTTCAGACAGTGTGACTGAGTGTAAACAACATTGTGAAGCCACCAATTCAACCTTTCCTAACAGGGGTGAAGGATTCTCTGTGTCTAGCTATCAAAGGATGCAAAGTGTCATGTGACTAAAGTTTCTGTAGGAAGCAATGTTTCATCTTCTATGATAAATAGGATCGATGCTATGCTTCAGAAGCTAGGAAAAGAAATTAACGATGTAGATGCAACAATTGGTGACCGATGGCAAATATTGGACAGAGATATTCGAGGGTACACATGGTAGCCAGCGCCGCATTAGAACTAATGATTCAGGAAAGGCAGCCTGAATGGCAGAGCCAGATGTCAAAGCCACCCAACGTTGCCTCTTTGTGACCACCTCAGCCACTTTCAGGATACCTTTTTTATTTACAAAGAGCTGCCAAAGTTAATTTTACAGTCGGTTTTGCCAAAGATATTTTTTGTTCGAGGCCTTGCATGGCCACAGTTGTCAAATTCTAATTAAATTTTAGTTAATGAAGATTGCCAAAGTAGATTAGGGCAACCAGCATAGTTGCAGTTAAATATTGCTTGTATTTTCATTATCAAGGGTTGGACCTTTTTAGACTCTGCGTTGTAAATATCATTGTATTGGAGGACTGTAGTTTTTGCTAGGGCATCAATAATAAGAGACCGTTCACAGGATTATTGAGCTATGTTAATGGTGATATTTCTTCTATGTTAATGTTTTTCTCTGTATTTCATGCTGAGCATCAATTTGTCTGATTGTGAAACAGAAAATTTAGATTAAGATTTTCTAAGAGAGCACCTTAGTTTTGTCTGTGTTTACTATCTTAATGTTTTCTTCTGAAGTATAGTTAAAGAATTATTAACTGCTCTTTAGCTATTACCGAACTCATTGTTTTCTTCCATCTCATATTCACACTGCCAGTAAGATCCAGTCTGCATAGTTAGCTTGCCCTGTGAATGCCCTTGAAAATTTGATGTACAATTCAGCCTTTTATGATTCCATAGCTCAATGGATTAAGTTTCATAGCTCTATCTGTCCAACAACATAATCAATAAAAAAAAAAAGCCCTCATAATTTCTATAACTAGCCTAATATCAGCCTTTATAACCATCAAGCTAAATCATAAAAACAGAGAGAGCCCTATCTGATTCTAGGAAGGATAGGTCATGGACTCCAAAGCGGTTTGATGTTGTCCTCTGTCTTTTATTCTTACCAATATTATAAATTACATGGCCACAACAAGTGGCACTAATGTTGCAGGCTAGCCAATCAAGATAGTCCTAGTCAACTTCTATGTCTATAGGGAATAGAAGCTTGGTCTCCAGCATCGAAATTGGTCCAATTTACCACTAGACCAAGCCCTATGTAGGATAAATATTGATGGTGAGAACTCACCAGAGGGAGCCACTGATGTTGGAAGCTAGTCAATGGGGATAAACTTGGTCACTTTTGTGCCAAATAGGAATAAAACATTAGTCCCCAGTGTTACACCATTTTTTGGTCATCTAACCTACTATCATTAGATGGACCCAAGTACACCATGTAAGACCAATTTTACCCTAAGTAAAATTTCTTTCACTATGTAAAATAACTTAATAAAACACATTTACTAGGTTGTTTATGGTCTAAAGAGGAAACCCCAAAAGGAAATATTAAACAAACCTATATTTGTTTGATTTTCCTCAAGGAATAATTAATTAAACAATAATTTAATTATTATTCCTGGTCATGTTTAACCCAAAACAAAGAAATTAATTAGATAAATCCTTATTTATCTTATTATTTTCTAGGAATAGTTATTTAAATCTTATTTAAATAATATTCCTTGTTAAATATGACTAAATCACCCATAAATAATTAAATAAATCATTATTTATTTGATTATCTTTCGACCACTTCCTTAAAATGATAAATAAATCATTTATTTATTTATTATTCACAAATAAAGGGATTTGACCCAAGTCAAATACTTTTTCCCTCCAACAAATATAATAAAATATTCCATAAAAGGTGGATCTAGATTTGGTTAACATTATTTTAATCATGCAACAAGATCTAGAATGACCCAATATTTTGTTATAAATAGGAGGGTTTTTCCTACCATTCTTCACCTTTTGTTGCCTATTAGATCACTCTGGATCTATACTCTTGGTCTGACTTTGATCCATTATCATTGTCAAATTTTCCATTATTTGTTGTGTGAGCTCCCTTTGAGTTCTATCTTTGTCTGGGTTTTCTACACCAACAAGAGAGAGAAATACTAGATCTGAAGCGCTGAGGACTTCCAAGAACCCATCCCATTGAAGAGAATTGGAAAAACCTTCTTGTTTTCCTCCCAGGTGCCCTTAATACAAAAAATTCTTTCAAAAATATTGTTCTTACCTTGTCTATTGGATGTATGGAGAAAAACCTTACTTTTACTACTTAATGTCTCTTTATGCATAGATCTGGGTTTTTCCAGCATTTGTCTTGATCAACTAACTGTAGATCTGAAGATATGGGCAGCCATATTTGATGTTAGGGCTATAAGTTATGTGTAGCTAAAGTGGTATTTTTTCGTACACTTCGACAAAAGATTCATACTAACAACTGGCGACTCCACACGGGTTTTCAATTACAACCGCTGTCTTTTTTCATATTCATGCATATCCAGCTACTTCAGACCCTAGGGTTTCTTTTCAGCTTTTCGTTTTTCCTATTTTTATGTTGTTTTTCACCTATAAAACCCTAAAACATTAAAATTTCTAACTTCCACATGTTTCTGACCCTATTGCGCAGGTGACAGACATCAGCCACAACTAAGACGACAATTTTTTTTGGAAATCTGCCGCCGGGACACTCGGAGCTTCAGGTCGCACTTTTCAGCCCAGAAACTGTGACCTGACCTCCAGGTCGCACTTTTCAGCCCATTATCTGTGAATTTCACAGAAACAGGTCAGAACCTACGACCTGCCATTTTTTCTGCTATTTTTCTGCAATTTTTCTAGGTTTTTCTGAAGCTTCTGTCAGGGTTTTCCAGCGTCTGTCTTAGCGAGTTTAGACCTGTTTCTAATCTTTTTTTCTCATCTAAGTGGGAACCTAGCCTCCTAGGGCTTTAGTACCCTCCACTTTTGGTGGAAGAGTTTTAACTGTTTCAGGTGTCTGATTTTTCAGAGTTTCAGCCACCCCTTGTTCAGATCTGATACCTCCTTTTCAGATCCCTTTTAATCAGTTCCCCTCCCTCTCAAATCACCTCCTGAGGTTTTGTTTGGATCAACCTGTAGGGCCTCCTCCTTGTCCCTTCTTCTTTTTGCTGATTTCGTCCTTTTTTACAGCCACCCTGCCTCTGTCTCTTGGCTCTGTTCTGCACCTCTTTTCAGCAGATTTCTCTTTTAGATCCCTATCCCTCCCGACCTTAGATCTATTGGCCCCTTTTTAGTGTGTTTTGACTAGATTTTTTCCCTCTTTTAGACTAGTTTTGAGAGACCCACCTCTTTGGGTTAGATCAATGCATTTTTAGCTGTTAATTTTCTGTTATTTCAGCATTATATACTGTTCTCTGCAGATTTATTTTCAGTTACGCAACACACTTTTTATTTTTCTCTCAAAACGTCTGGGTTTAAAAATTAAAATTAACGCACGCCACACACTCACCCTAAGCGAAGAAGAGCCTGGTTAACACCGCCAGGAAAAGACTTTAGAACATTGTAAAATCAATTGACACTGCACCTTTTTGACCTTGTTTCGACATTTTAATCACTTGATTCTGCACCTCCTTGCGTTTGTTGGTCGTTCTTCATCCCCTTGTGCCGTGTTTGTGTTGTCGCCATTGCACCCCCAAGGCACACATCCTAGAGACTTCTTGGCCTTCACCCTCAGTTTCCGGTCGGTCGACCTACTCCTTCCCGCCGTCGTCAAGTTAGTCCTCCTTCGAGTCCGCACTCCGACTCCTCTTCTGATTCATTGGGTTCTCCTTTTACTTCTGGTTCTCCCCCTGTCACCTTCACTATGTCTGGTCCAGGGCCTAATGCTAGCGGTAACCCCGACCCTAATGTCGGGACCACTACTAGCGGAACCGCCACAGGAACTACCTCGGCTGCACCTTTGCTCCCTTACATGGCAGGCCTCAGCCTCCCCGATCTCAATCAGTTGATCAATGACCCTATCCGCCACGATGTTGGTTGGCCTGCTATGCCAACCAAGCTCCCCTCCGACATCCCTAAGTTCAAAGGCCTTGCTGGAGAAGATCCAACCAACCATGTCCGATCTTTCCACATGTGGTGTTCCTCTAATTCCATTACCGATGATTCCATCCGTCTTCGGTTGTTCCAACGCATGCTTACGGGCGAAGCTTCTAAATGGTATGTTGACCAGGCCACCTCTTCCCATACCACCTTTACGACCATTGCCCAAGCCTTTTTATCTTATTTCCAGCTCCCTCTCCGATACGACACTGGTACAAAGCTTTTGACTTCTTTCCGACAAACCTCTTCAACCTGCCTTTCCACTCATGTCCAGGAATGGCGGAGAAGAAGGAGCTGATGTCGAGCTCCCACCTTTGAAGATCGGGTTTATATGGACTGGTTCCTTCACACTCTCTTACCTCCCATTGGCAAAGATGTTGCCTCCCATTTCCCTCAAACCGAAGAAGTTGCCCTCCAAATCGCCTTGAAATATGACCTGATCTATGCTCAGTCTAGTTATGTTTATACCGTCCTTCCTGACCTCCCCAGGCCCGGTGGCGCTAATGCCCCGGGGGCATCTCATTTAGCCGACAATATCGTTGGAGCCCTTTCTCATCCGTATGCTAAACCTCCTATGGGCTATGGTCTCCCTCCGGGAGGGGCCAGCACCTCTAGCACTTTTCCCCCTCCAGGTAGCATGTATCCAGGATACGGCATGCCTCATCCTTTTGCACAACCTCTTGCTTACCTCAATGTTGCCCAACCTAGCCATTATCCTTATCCATAGCCTGGTGTTCCAGCTCCTCCAGAATTTGCACTTCCACCCCCCTTGCCTTCTCAACCCCAGCAACAGCACCTACAACCCCCTCCAGGGCAAGTATTTGCATACCAGGGTGCGACTAATCCCCCTTCCTCTCAAAGAAGGTGGAAACACAATCAAAATAAATCTGCCCCTGGTACTCATGGACCCAATCCTCAAGGTACTGACCCTAACACTACTAACCAGCAACAGGGTACTCAGCCCAAGCCGGACAGGCCTATTCGCACAAATAAGCCTTGTTCGTGATGTGGTGTTTATGGTAATTACACTCACGATTGTCCCCTTCTACCATAGATGCGGCAGATGTGGGAGTCTCAAGACACTTTGCGAGGACAACATGCCTCCCCTCATGCTCCCCCTAATGTGGCCTCTACTCAACCGGCTGTGTTTACCGATCCTTTCCCCCAGCAAGGATTCGTGGCTTCCCAACCACCTGACGGACAGGTCGCCACTCAACCTTTCCCTTCTGGTTCTTCCGATTACCAGATCCTCATGATGAACTCTGATCCATATCCAACCGTCGACCTTAACCTTCAACCTCGGTCTCGCCAGTACCCCAAGCCTCCCGCTCAGTCTGCCTCCGAGTCCCATTCTTCTGGTTCTACAGAGCCTCTTTCGACATCCAATGGTCCCTTACATATCCCTCAACCCAAATTTTAGGTCCATACCAAGATTCATAAGGGACCATTACGCCAAAATGCTGCTCCTGGTCAAGCTGCTCATTCGTATAGCATAGTAGATGATTTGGCGCAGTCTCCTGCAGCCATCTCCACATTGGAACTCCTCTAGTCATGCCCTTCCCAAAAGAAGGCTCTACTATCTACCATGGCCGCTGTAGATCCTGCTGATGACCAAATGTTTGTTTTCGACGCCCATCAATTAGAACATCCTCCTCTCCCTGCTTCCGTAGCCTTCCAAATCCCAGTCAAAATCCGGAACGCTAACGTTTCTCGGTGTATAATTGATGAGGGGGCATACACCTATGTGATGTCTGCTTCAGTTTGGAAGCAACTCGGATCTCCTGAGTTGGCCCCTTCCACGATCACCCTTTGAGCGTGGGATGGCCACGCCTACCAGACCATTGGCCTCTTCCGTAATTGTCCTATCACTCTTGCGGGCAAGATTGTTTGCGTTGATGTCGAAGTCATCGATGCCCCTCTAGATTACAACATTCTATTGGGGTGAAGCTACACCTATGCCATGTCTTCTGTCCCATATGCAGTTTTTCGCAAGATGTCTTTTCCTCACAATGGAAAGATAGTCACCATCGACTAGTTGACTTATCATGAGCCAAAGTCTCAGACCTCCCCTGAGACGACCATCTCTTCTGTAGCCAATAAGCAAACCATCGATTCCTTGACCAGTGTCTCTCCCAACGTCTACAAAGACTCCTCTTTGCTTGGAACTTTCCCTAGTCTCCCTCCTCCTCCTATCTCTGATCCCAACTTATCGAATGTTTGCATGATGCAATCGTCTCGGGCTGTCCTTAAGCGAACCGCTTCGGCTAGGAAGCAACCCCAGACTCAACCTCACCCACCGCAATTTACTCCTAGCCATTCCTCTCAGCCAGCCGGACCTCCTCCTTCTGGCCCCTCTCCTACAGCTGGTATCCCTGAACCCCTCTATCCTCCTGGGTCGGTTCCCCCAGGCCTCAACCATCTCGGAGCCATCCCTCCTGGTCATTACCCCGCTGGTCAGATACCTTTCCTAGCTCCCCCTCCCGGAGTCTATACGATCCCCGTCATGGCCACCCTCTCTCTCCCTAACCTGACCCTGGGCATACCCGTCTGGTACCTTGAACCTCCAGCCGCTACCCCACCTGGTCACCCCAAACCCTATCTTGCTTTGACACCGGTTCAACCGGTCCCCCTCGCTTCCTCCGTTGCCACCATGCCCCCCGCACCTCCCCAGGACCCTGTCCCTATGGTGGCAACTCCAGGAAATAAATGCAAAGCTCGCAAGGGGGCATCCAAAGACAAGGCCACCCCGACTGACCCGGCTCCTCCTCCGCCCGCAAAGCCTTGCGCCTTGTGTGATGTCGTCGATCACACCACCCATACTTGTCCTGAATTTCCCTGTATTCAACCCATGGTTAAAGTCTCGTTCCCTGAGTCTACAGTCCCTGACCCCTCTATTCTGTCCTCATCCGTAACCAAGAACCCAAAGATTATTCGCACCAACAAACCCTGTGCTTTGTGTGGTGTCCATGGCCATTACTCACACCATTGCCCTCACCTGACGCATTACCGCACCTCTTTAGAGGTAGTTCGAGAGTATGAGGTTGAACAAAATCAGTCCACCTCTCCCATACTTGCGCATTATGCTTCAGGTCAGCTTGAGGATCCCCCCGCTCCCACCGACATCCCCACCCCTGATGTCTAGATGACGGAGTCTACTCCCACCATTCTCTACCTATCATCCTCTGTGAGACCCTTGGAGAACATTCCCTTTGAATCCTCCCCTGTTGCTTCGCTCACTCCTCCTTCAGTGACCACCTTGGGTTCAACATCATTTGACCATTTTTTTATCTGTTCTTCTTTCATTCCCTGTGACAATCCGTATGTGAGCCTTTCTTCCTATACAGATGATTCAGGTAGCTTTGTCGCATCATGTGGTTTCCCTTCCACTCGTCACCCCTTCTTTTCCCGTCAGGATGCCCTCTTGGAAGCCTTCTCCACCCATGACCCCCTCCTTCCCACCCATGAACGGGATAACACCACCCGTATCTATGTTGACCTCCGTAGCCCGAGTCCCAGCCATACCTCCTATAGCCCTCATATGCCACCATCTAGTTCGTATATGAGTCATAGCCATCCTGCCCATTGCACTCCCTCCCGTAGTTGCCGCTCGATGTCTACTATACACTCACGCTGTCGTCATTGTTCCTCCTCCTCCCATTTTTTGTCTTGTAACACCATTCTGCAGGACCTCCCATCCACGCCCTATATCAGTTACGCCGATGGTGCAATTCGTTACTCCCGGAATCTCGCCTCGGCAGGTTGGGCCATTTTCACCCCCTTGCATACCCTTTTTCTCTCGAATGGGGTCTGCATTGGTCCTGCCACCAATAATCAGGCAGAATATGATGCAGTGCATAGTCTTTTAGTCGATGCCCTCTCTCATCGCATCCTCCATCTGCATGTTCATTTAGATTCCCTATTTCTTGTCATGCAACTAAATGGTGTCTATCGTGTGTATAATCCTATGTTGTTTAGACGATATTTACAAGTGAAACTCTTGATACGTGACTTTGAAACCATAAATTTCAACCATGTACCTCGAGAACAAAATCACTATGTAGATAGTATTGCAAACCATGTTCTAGATTGAAATTTATCACATGCATTTTATACAAGACAATCACATTCATAATCATCAAAAAATATGCATATCCATAATATGTGTCGCAAAACATGTGTTTAGAGTCCATCTACTCTAATACATATGACATGCCCATAGCATGTTACAAAAAACTCAAAACTGGGGACACCACCCGTCCCTACATACACACTAGGGGGCACTACCTGTCCCACCTCTAATCACTATCTGGTGGATTCCGAGCCAATGGCTTTGCTCCTGCAGCCTGTAGATCACGTATCCCCTAACCGGCCATTGCCATGCACCGCATGACACCTCGCCATTCCAAGGGTAGACAAATACATGGCTCTATGTACTGGTTATCTAAGTCTTTCCACCAGCGCTCTGAAACACCGGTCAGCAACCTCTCACATCTATGACGGATGTCCTCCAGGAGGGCGGCTGCATCCTCATTATGCGCCACTCTCGATCCACTCGGGCCTGCAGCTCCTAATGCTGCCGGTCGTCCCATATATCCGGCCAGTTTTATCGGAGCTATATTTGCATACCAAAAGTACATGAATCATTACCTTATCTACTATTCAATAACTTTAACATGCCCAAAAAAGAGTAGTCACTTGTCACTTACCATCGGGTCCCCATACTCGACCAGGCGGAAGTGGTAGGTCCAGATCCCCACAATAACTCATCCCACTATACGGATAGTCGTCTATGTATAACGACATCTGATCCCAATAGGAAAAGAACTCAGGTCGAAACACCCGTTCGACCGCCCCTCCTCCTCCTCTGCACAGTAGTCACCCCCACCGATGCATCCTGGGCTCTATCGAGCCCCCATCTGGGAGCTGTATACGAGGTCGTAAGGTCGGGATCTTCTAAAAAAAGAAGGAGCACAATAAAGTCCCATACGAGAAATCGTGGTTCACTTGCCACTTGCAAAGTGACAATTGTCGTTTTAACGACACCAACAGCATTTGGGCCCACCCATAGTAGGTCCCACTCAACACACTCTCCACAATCATCATCTGCCCCCCAGTGATTTGATGGAGCGCCTGGTTCCCAGGATCCGCAGCACTGCTGCGGCCACTGCACGGGTCTCTAATCTCTCTAGGTCCCCGATCGGTATCCGAGTCCCTTTGACTTGGAGACCCGGTCGAAAATGTCGCTCCACAAACTCCATGATGTTCCGCCCCCGCGGTAACACTAGCTGCATATTTCCCACCATCCCAAGTGGCGGGAGACCAGTTAGGAAATACAGATCCTGGACTGTCAATTCGATCCTGTGCCCCTGCACTACAAAGACCTCATGATCTGGATCCCAATAACTGACAATCCGGGCCAACAAGGGCTCCCCTGCTCTCATCAAAGGGTTCTCAAAAAACTTCAGAACCCCAAATCTGGCCAATACACGACGAACACCCTGATCTACCTGGATCTCTGACCGTAATGTACCCAGGTCTCTCTCTCTCTAGTTGACCCGTATATCTACCATATCTGCACAAACACATCATCTTTGTCAGTATACAGATAGGAAACATTGTAACCAATCACAAAAACCCAAATCTCAGCCCTAAAACATCACTGAAATCTCATTCATCCTCCAAGTCACACCTTTTTGCCCAATCCTAGGACAAGTCGTAGTTTTTGGCTCAAAACCTACTTCCCAGGTCGTAATTTTTGGCCCAAAAAGTGGGACCCAGCCGTAGAGGTGAAATAGGGTTTGTTCCTAAGATTCCGGGCCCTAATCTGAACTTTCAATCCATCAAAATGAAAGAGTAAGGTTAGGACTCTTACCTGCAACTGAAGGATCTCAATTCCAACGGTCGGTTTGTCCGCTACGCTCGCCACAAGATTTAGGGCCTTCTCTCCTCTCTACATTCACCACAGCAACACTAGAAAATGAGTGAATTTGGAGGGAAAAATGCCTTATTAAAAGAGAACCCTTATTTTTTCTTTCGCCTACTGCGACCACACCGTAGCTCCGTTTGACAAACTGTCTGCACCATTGGAAAGCTCTCACCGAGCCCTCAAATGGGTGTCTATTAGTTTTTTGTGATTTGATACTTCACCAAGACACATTTTTTCCAAGAAGGGTCACTTCACCTCCCCCCAAAATCGAATTTCCTCACTTACACCACTTGTACTTGGGGCACCACTTTGCCTCCATACTTGTCTTTTTTCGTGTTGATTTTCATCATGAGATACCATATTGTACTCATGTTTTCATGGTCCCCCATGGGGCCTTTCCTGTGTGGCAGCACCATCGAGTCGCCCTTGTTTAGAGCAGCCAAGTTGAGTCATCATCGCATTCATGGAGTCTATCCCGAGTCCCTTTGTACCCTGCTATAGTCCTCTATCCTTCATTGCTTGGTCTCTCTCTTGTGTCGCACATTATGGTCGTCCGTCCCACTATCCCCTATCCCTTATGATATTTTGCCAGTCACTGCCATGTCATTCATGCCCTTTACGCTCTAGCAAGGGAAGTCACCCATTCGCTACTCAGTCCCCTCCATTCCATCATCATCAATGGTATTAGTCTATCTGTCGCTCTACTATTTTCTCTCGTGCCTTAGTTGAGGATCTCTCATTGCCTCACCTATGGCGGACCTCCTTCTGTTGACATCAACTTCTTCATTCCAGAAGACAGGTCTAGAGGGCGGTGTACCTTGGTTCCAGCTTCCACTCTTGTTCGGTGCCTCGGATCAGGCAAAGGGATCTCTCATTTCCCTTTGACTTGATTGTTTCTCCACTCCAGCTCCTTTCAGCATGATAGAGATCCATATGCTTGATGGTTCAGTGATGCTGTAGTAGCTTTTGGTGATTCCCGAGTGTGTGTGAGATGTCTCAGCCCTCATGAGGGGGTGGCCCTACAGGTAGCCCCCCACATGCCCGGATGACCTCTTCATTGCAGCCTTCGATGCAGCTCCATATATTTGATGATGTAGGCCTTAGCCGTTTGCAGCACCTCTTTGATTTGCATGTATCAGTCAGATTTTGTGAGCCCTTCCCTGCTTATAGGGGGCATTTGGGTTGTATTTGTATCTCATGTACTCATATATTATTGTATAAGTCCTGGCTATTATCCTAGGCACGACATGTATATGGGATCCCTCATTGTATTTTTATCTGGCTCATGTTTATGCCGGCTATACTTTATGGTTCGGTCCCTTGTTTACTGGACACACTATTCTTTTGTACTTTATCTCGGCGGGCATAGGTATGCCTCCCCCACCGCCTTTAGCACAGGTACCCTCTCATAAAAAGAGACTTGTTGCACCTGCAAGTCTCGTCTCCTCAGGGTCTAGTTCTTCAACACATTAGTCTACCTTACATTTCTCTCTCTGACTTCCCTTTTGATGTCTGGTAATTGAGTTCTTACAACGTACTTCAGTTATATGATTTGCTCCTAACACTCGCACGCTGGGGGGCAATCTGTTACACCATTTTTTGGTCATCTAACCTACAATCATTAGATGGACCCAAGTACACCATGTAAGACCAATTTTACCCTAAGTAAAATTGCTTTCACTATGTGAAATAACTTAATAAAACACATTTATTAGGTTGTTTATGGTCTAAACAGGAAACCCCAAAAGGAAATATTAAACAAACCTATATTTGTTTGATTTTCTTCAAGGAATAATTAATTAAACAATAATTCAATTATTATTCCTGGTCATGTTTAACCCAAAACAAAGAAATTAATTAGATAAATCTTTATTTATCTTATTATTTTCTAAGAATAATTATTTAAATCTTATTTAAATAATATTCCTTGTTAAATATGACTAAATCACCCATAAATAATTAAATAAATCATTATTTATTTGATTATCTTTCAACCACTTCCTTAAAATGATAAATAAATCATTTATTTATTTATTATTCACAACTAAAGGGATTTGACCCAAGTCAAATACTTTTTCCCTCCAACAAATATAATAAAATATTCCATAAAAGGTGGATCTAGATTTGGTTAATGTTATTTTAATCATGCAGCAAGATCTAGAATGACCCAATATTTTGTTATAAATAGGAGGGTGTTCTCCTACCATTCTTCACCTTTTGTTGCCAATTAGATCACTCTGGATCTATACTCTTGGTCTGACTTTGATCCATTATCATTGTCAAATTTTCCATTATTTGTTGTGTGAGCTCCCTTTGAGTTATATCTATGTCTGGGTTTTCTACATCAACAAGAGAGAGAAATACTAGATGTGAAGTGCTGAGGACTTCCAAGAACCCATCCCATTGAGGAGAATTGGAAACACCTTCTTGTTTTCCTCCCAGGTGCCCTTAATACAAAAAATTCTTTCAAAAATATTGTTCTTGTCTTGTCTATTGGATGTATGGAGAAAAACCTTACTTTTACTGCTTAATGTCTCTTTATGCATAGATCTGGGTTTTTGCAGCATTTGTCTTGATCAACTAACTGCAGATCTAAAGATATGGGCAGCCATATTTGATGTTAGGGCTATAAGTTATGCGTAGCTAAAGTGGTATTTTTCGTACACTTCGACAAAAGATTCATACTAACACCTAGCATGGTATGTGTTCTTAAATTACAGTAGAACAAGCCTAATCAACTCATATTTTTATTAGTAGGAATGATAGAGATGTGATTTTTAAGGATGGTCTGGCTTTAATATCTTCTCTAGGTTGTTATTTTATTTTTGGTCAAAAGCAGGGGAAACACTTCCCCACTATAACATGGGGAAGAGCACTGTCAAACACAGTGGAACATTGGCTAAGTTGCCGCATTTGAGGGGTTTTTATGCCCATATAAAATCCATTTGGATTTGAATTTTGTATTTTCCTCTTGGCCTCATCATGGGCCCTTAGTAACACAATGGAGTGCACTTGTCAGGGTTTGAACCCAAGTCATCATATGCACTCCCCCTTATTGGTAGATCATTTTTTCTTGCAGCTCATGTTGATGGCCAGAAGCCCTCTTAAGGGTGCCACTAACGTTGCAGGCTAGCCAATCAAGATAGTCCTAGTAAAATTCTATGCCTATAGGGAATAGAAGTTTGGTCTCGAGCATCGAACTTGGTGCAACTTACCACTAGACCAAGCCTTATGTTGGCTAAATGTTGACGGTGAGAAATCACCAGAGGGAACCACTCATGTTGGAAGCTAGCAATGGGGATAAACCTGGTCACTTTTGTGCCAAATAAGAATAAAACATTAGTCCCTAGCATGGTATATGTTCTTATTGCACTAGTACAAGCCTAATCGACTCGTATTTGATTAGTAGGAATGATAGAGATGTAATTTTGAGAGTCTGGCTTTAATCTCTTGAAGAATGTTCTTGTTGATTTCCCTGTATGTGTGAGATTTTCTAAATCGGCTCCTTAAATTCTGATGACTAGAAACACTAAAGGATATACGTAATTCCCGGGAATCTTGTTAAGCTTTAAGTGAGAATGTTAGCAGCTAGCTATAATTTATTGTTTTGTATCAATAGTGAATTGAAGGAATTTGGACGCTAGGAAATTGGACTTCACCTATTGATTTTGGAAATGCACCGCTCAGGTACACAAGATGTTATGGATTCTGTAACTTTTTTGTAAAATTCCAAAGTAAGAAGTTGGACTAAGCTAAGCAAGAATCAAGATGATAAGAGGAAGGAAAATTCAACTGGGTTTTGGCATATGTAGAAATGGAGAAATCCTGGTCCTGCAATATGAGCGGTGTATCATTTTGTATTTGTCACAAGAAGGAAAATTCAACTGGATTTTGGCACATGTAGAAATGAAGAAATCCTGTCTGGAATATGAGAAGTGTACCTTCTCTTGTTTTTATGATTAACCTCCATATTATCATCTAGAAGATCAATGGAAGAAGGAAGGCATCAAAGAATAGATGGAAGGTAACAAGGGTTTTTTGGATATTTGTGTAATAAAGAAGGGAAAATGGGCACTTAAAAGGCAACCTTGTGCTCTCAAGGAAATGAACTGTTAAGAGAAGATAACCAATCCAGGTTGGAAAGAGCAAATAAACAATAAAGACATAGTTAAATCTTTGCTCCATAAATTATACTGCAATAGCTAAAAGTCTAAGGATGGTTGGATAAAAATTCTCAATGTAGCATCTGCTTGGCATTGAGAAGCAAGGACTGTAAGAAGGTTCTTGTACAATAATTTCTTATAATTTGCTAATACCATTGCCAAAACTGCATCTGACTTTCATGTGTGTCAGGGAAGAGTTCAGAAATTTGCTTCCTTGTGCAGTTAGAGAGGAAAATGCTAAGGCTTGCTAAAATCAGTGATATGCCCACTGCACAGTGGGAAACTAGATAGAGACAGTTACTATTTAACTTTCAAGAACTTATGCTTGACTAGCTGAAAAGTATTGGATTTTTTTTCTCGTGAGCTTGAGTACAAAGTCTCATAATCAACTGGATGAAAAATCAAGTCTATATTTCAAATGTTTGAACCAGGACTAAATAAAAGAAATAATTCCAGTCTATAGAAAGGTAGCACAGTAGCAAAATACTTGAATTTTAGGGGTGCTTCAAACAATCTCGTCCTGAAGATAGGATTCCAGGTTGTTTGCAGTTTTTAATTGGTGAAGTTGGCTCTAATTTTGGAACTTGTCGGCTCTTCTACAGGTATCATTTTGCACCAATTCTTTGCCAGGTCTTTTTCTTGGACTCACTAAAGGAGTTTCATTTTACGCATCCTTTGTATGATTAAACCTTCAATAGAAAATTGGTTTTCCATACAAACTTTCTTAGAGATAAACTGACAACTCGAAGCAGGTTACAAGACCTCCTTCTATAATGGACAGAGGTGACCCCAGAATGTGGCAACAATTTTCCACTTCAGCCGTTGTAAAAGAAAACAAAGAGCTTCTCTCTGTAACTTCTAAGGCCTACTTGGATGGCCTATTCTGGCCAAAACAACAAAAAAGTACCTCTACGTTGTTATCTTGTGAAGGATAACGTTTCCCTCCATTACTAACTTTTTCTATAGTCATTGCTTCTTGATCCATTAGTTTTGACTTATACATACACTAAAGAGCATTAAAGATTGTATTCTATTACACAAAGATGATCTGAAAGGGAAAACCTGTTAAAGCATAGTATTTCAGTTGATGTATCAAATTCTTGGTTGCATACAAACAGAAACTATTTGTTCCATACAAATAGAAACCACTTGAAGATATCTATGAACCACCTAAACATAAAAAATGTTTAGTCTCATAACTCTTAAGTAAATCTGTAAAGAATGTGACATTAGCCTTCTTGGCTTAGTGAAATCCCTAATGTTCTATCCTATTTGACAGTCTTAAAAATCTCACAAAAACCTGTAAAGATTTTGGCATTCTGTACGCCCAGCCTCTGAAAGCCCTAACTTTCTATCATCCTCTGTGTAATTTGAATAGAATACCATCAAATACTAGAATAATCAATGTCCATTCTCCCAAAAATTTGAAATGTGCAGAACAGAAAGAGAAATCATTCAATCAAATTACTCGAAATGTATCAGAATCCCCATCCTTCAACTCAATGAATTTATTCGCAAACTCTGTCGTTTTTTTAAACAAATTTTTGAGCACAACCTCCTCTAGTCCATTTATAGAGAGCCTTAGCTTATGAGATATTGTCTATAAGCCAAAATAGGGTTAAAATTTTCCATTGAAAGCTTAGAATAATTGAAACTAAAAGAACAGTGTTTTGAGCAAGACCTATTTCGACAAATTTAGTTCAAAGAATACAGTGGCTTGTTTAATGAATTTTCTCCAAGACAGAGCATACAGGATTCGTGACAACCACAAGAAAAACTATGGGATTTTGCAATTTAAGCATTCTCTTGCAGAAAAAATACCTTTTCTGAACTCGTTTTGACGGTGAAGAAACACAAATGATCTGTTGGAAGTCATGCATAAATGATCCGTTGGAAGTCGTTCATGAAGAGAATTGGGGGCTCGGGGATTTATTCCAGAGCAATTGCATACCAGTATTGTACAAAAGCACTCGTTTCAGCACGTGAGCTCGTTTCAGGGCAGGGAGAGGGATAATGCAATAGAGGAAAAATGAGGTGCCATATATTTGTATTTTTGTATTTGAGTCAAATGATTTAATTTTTAATTTGGAAAAATAAATGGAACAAGAGGACAAAGGAATGAAACTAAGTGACTGGGTGGGATAATTATAATGGCTTATGTTATTTCTTTAGGTCACATTGAATCAATATACATTAATATTTTGTATAATTCAATTATAAATTAAGTAATTATTCATTATTAAAGTGGGGTTTTATATAAATTATTTATTTATTAATGTTAATTTGTAGTTTTTAATAATATATTTGTGTCAAAGAAAATTATTTAAATTAATGTTGTATCAAAAATTTTGTTAATTTTTCTATATTATATTTTAATTTACTTTAGTTTAAAATATGCTTTCACCTTCATGTATGGAGGTTATTTATTTGCATATTTAAAGTTTTGTTGTAGTTTTTCTCTTAAAAAAATGACTATTGTGATTGTGATGGTGAGAAAGTATTCTATAAATAGTGTTAAGGGTTATTTAGAATAAATAGGAGATTCTTTCTCTTTATCTAAGACTAATCTTTGAGAGAATGGATATACATTCCCTAATTATCACATAAACAATAGGTTAATCTTGCATTTATTGCTTTCTCTCCATGGAGGTTCGCTACACAAAGGGAATACCTCCTTCTATGTGAATTTGATTGTCTCCATCTCTTAAAGGATTTTCAAACATTAATAATTAAATCTTCATTACTTTAAAGATGCAGTCTTGTCGAATATACCAAAAACATAGTAGGCTTCTTTCGTTGTGGACAACATCAAGTACATGTCTGAGGGAAGTATTCCTCTATGGATGGTTAACAAGCTCATCAATAACTACAAACAAATGCTTCAATCTATTTATTTAATGATCTTCAGTCATCATCTAAAGAGTTCAAGAATCAAATAAATTCCAACCTAAGTTCTAAGTATATGGTAAGCTTGTACTTAGAGGTTCTATTATTGTAAAATTTGACAACTATGGAAGTTGTGGCAAGGTATTGGAGGAGGGATTGTCATTTTTGGGTAGAGCTAGCCTATTTTTAAATGATAGTTTCTAAAATTGAGTCCATCTTCAATGTATGTACGTTTTCTAGCTTTGAGTTTGGTTTCCCTTTCATCCTAGAGATCAGAGAAAGACATGCAATGTACTATGACTTTCTTAGGGTTTTCAGAAGATTCAGAAGTTATGAATTTCTCCAGATTGTTTTTTCTTGTCCTTCATCTCAAGTGCCATTGGCCTTGCCCTCCTTGGATGAACTAGTGAAGGAGAGTCTTGCTGCGACGATGAAGGAAGGAAAAACTAATGTTGAGAATATTTGAATCCATCTACAGTGTTAAAATTTAGAGACAAAGGGGCATTTAGAATTTTAACATTGTAGATGGATTCAAAGACCTCTTTGTCTAAATTTAACATTACATATGCATTCAGAGACCCCTGTAGTGAAATAAAACACTTCAATATCAAAATTGCAATTTTCTATTTCTGGAGTGACACAATTAAAAATTACTAACATACATGACTAATTCATATACTTGTGGTACTTATTATTTGGTCATATTTTTATTCTTGGGCTATAGTAGTCATTTATGTTAATCATTATTAATCTTGTCACTTATTATCTAGTCATATATTTTAGTCGTGGACTAAATTAGTCATTTTATTTAGTCGTTTTTAGTTTGGTCACTTATTATCTAGTCATATATTTTATCCCTAAACTAACTTTGTCGTTTAAGTTAGTCATTTTTAGTTCAATCACTTAAAATTTCTCAAATTTAGTATTAATTTAGCAAGTGAAATTTTACAACTTGTAATTGTAAGATCATTAGATGAGGTGATCCTCTAACTCAATGTTGTGTATATGGCAAAGCTAGAAGACGCTATTGAGAAGAGGAATATCATGATGTCATTGGTTTCAAATAGACACTAATGTAAGCCCACTTTGAAACCACTGTGGGGGATCTGAAGGGCAACATCTAGTGCTCTTGTGTGTATGAGGGTTAAAAAATAAGGCCCCCTCCTATTTGCATGAAGTGCTCCTAGTACAAATCCATCTTAGAGTCAAGGCCATGAAAATATGAAGTCCAAGTATTAAATTTATTGTTTATAAATAACCTCTTTAACAACATGACACAAACGTATAATGATGTCATTTACATTGGAAGTGTATGTCACCTGAATCGTGTTATAACTTTAATCGCTCCCCCACAAAAAGGTGTCATGCTCCCTTGTGATGGTGCATCAACCCTAATGGAGAAAAATCTCATGATGTAAAGGAATTTAAACATGATGTAACTTTAATAGTGCCCTACATTCACCCCTTGGCTCACCACTCGTGGAAAATGTGAGGCTATTTCAAGAATTGATGTGGATAATATCATTTTATTTTCTCTTATGTATAGTATTATACATTAACACAATTGTGGTTTTTTAGAAAAAAAATATTTCTATCAAGGGTTAGCTCCTTGTTCATTTGGGTTGAATATGTTGTGTCATTATGAGCGATTTATTCATTGTCAACTCCTTATGTGGGAGAACACTACAAGCTCCATGTGAACATGAAGAGTAGATATTGTGAGCAATTCTTATCGAGGTTTTTCAAATTATCCAGTTTTTCTACATTTGGTATACGTGTTAATAAGCGCATTACCCACAAACACACACCCTCGAGACCAATACCCAGTTCTATAAAAATCAAATGGTACCAATATTCTTAGTTAGAGGTGAAGGATTCTCCTAAGAGGTTATTTTGTTGGTTTGAGGTGTTGTGTTTTGCCTTAGATACTCAGTGGTTAAGGGATTCAAGAGTTAAGATTTAAGGGCCAATGACTTGGGGGGGAAGGGATTTAGGGGTTAAGGGATTAATAATTAAGGGATTTAGGTGTTAGGGGCTAAGGGGTTAGGTATTAAGGTGTTTGGGGGTTATATATTAAGGTTTAAGGGTCACGAGTTAAGAGAATAAAGGGTTAGTGCTTAGGGGGTTCATGGATTCTAGGTTATGAGTTAATGGCTTAAGGTTTCATGCGTCAAGGGGTATGTGGCTTATGAGGTATGAGTGTAGAGGTTAAGGGAGTATGGCTTCAGGGTTAACGGAAGTGTCAGTGAGTTTCGGATGTGCTAAGGAGGGAGTAACGTCAAGGTATGCTAGGCAATGTTAAGGCATGCTAGATGAGATTGGACATGAGTAGCATAAGATGAGTTACATGTAGTTATTACGTGAATAAGACATATGTTCAATTTCAACGACACATGAGAATCTGGGTTTTGTCTTAGAATTTTTTATGAAAACACACTAAAGTACCACAACACATCTACTTTAATGCACAATGAAATCTACACAAATCACTCTCCTGGGTGCCCTCACTCTCCAGAGAACTTGGGCCAATTTCGACTGTGGAATCTCTGGATACCTCAAGCCCTAGCTCTAGGATCAAGTTTTTCCTAGGTGTTCCCAAGGATAGAACCTAGTAGGATCAATTTGACCTATCGAAGCAAAAAATCTTGTCTAATACTTTCCCATCACCTTGTCCAAGGTAGGAACATCATTGGTTGCTAAATTCCATCCTCAAACCTGGGTTGGGTCCACTTGGCCCCATGTGGTCCCATTTGGTGTCAAAGGCCTTTCATCAAGGACCATTTGGGAATGCAAGTTCCCAAAGGATTTTAGGGATTGAGAACCTCCTTCATAAGTCTTATTCTTCTCCCTCAACCCTTCAATCCCCCTCCTCTCTCCCTAGAAGATAAATTCCCTTGCTTAAAATGAAAGCAAGTCCCACTCTTTATTTTATCTTAGGGAAAGGGTTTCGAGGGTCACTTCCCACCTATTCATTGACCTATACTCTACAAGTGACTTCCTAAACTACAAGGACTCCACCCATCAGTGAAAGTCCATGAAGATAAAGGAGCCTTAGCTGTGGTGACAATGGGCTAAGCGTCCATTGTTTCCCTTGTCGTAGCAGTTGCCCTCTTAGGAACCCCTTTTAGGTCCATTAATAGTTTGAGTGGTAACAAGTTGTTCACAATTCCATTTGTAAACAACTCTTTGGTATGCCCACTTTTGTCATACTACAGCTCCAAGTTGAGAAGTCCAGGGCTATGGAGGTTTCCCTTATTCTCACTGAATCAATCCTCTACAATATAGTGAACTAGGGCTAGTTGGTTGGCCCACTTGGCTGTTACTTTAGTCCTTCAAATTCTGCACATCCTTAGGCCCTATACACCTGCCCTTCTACCAATTTTGTTGTCCTTCACCAGAAAAAGAGTCAGGGATCTTCTTTGACAGTAACCTAACAACCCTTCAACTGTACTTGGACTACCATCAATCTGCCCAACCACAGTCAATTCTTTTTACTGATCTAGGGCCCACAATATTGTCTTCATCTAGGACTCTTCAAATCTACCACCTAACAATGGTTTGAGTCCTCTCAAGATCATTGTTCTTGTGTATCAACAATTTGATCTTTGTTGTCCAATCTATGAACAAATATGAACTACTCCTCTTATCGTACTTCTAACAATTTGCAGATGACTGAACTAGGGTCACAAATCAACCACTAACAGTCCATTTACTAATTTTTTATAGGTTTCTTCAGATCTTTGCCTAAAACTCTATGGAAAGTCCACCAAACTCAACTCCTCTGCATGTTAATCCATTCTTCATATGGCACATTTCTTCTGCATGCTCAATCTTTTTCTCAGGTTCCACCCTCCTTTGGATATGTTGTCTCCACACATACTGAATCTGCAAACCATCTTCCAGATCTGTGATCTTTATTGCAAAAATACTCCTTTCTCTAAGGGTCACAACCCGTCTTCTTCTACGCAAATTTGTCACAGCCTTAAGGGCATACCTTATGAACTAAACATGCTAGGAAACTGTCCTAACTAGGGCATTATACTTATGTACTTCTAATTGTTGTATAACAAATCCTATCCACACATAGAAAAAACATGACTCTTGCCTCCATAAGAAACTCGACCTAGCTCATATGGATCCATAGATTCTGGGCATTTCTTTGACTGAATCTTGACATGAACTTCAGATCTCAATGTCAACCCTCAAACTAGGGTTAACTCAGTTAATATTACGCCTACATCGACCTCTGTTATGGCTCTAAATTACAGTGCAATCCCTCCTCCATTTATGTTGGTATTTATCACAAACCTTGCGGCCTACTAACCACCACAACGCAAGATGGTATCAACCCTCCCTTCTATTTCATGTATAAAATCTAACCAGTGGGATTCAATCTGATCTTGTAATGTACTAAAAGAAGACATTGAATCCTTCATGCAATTTGTGGAAACAAAACACGATCGCACAATCACATATAAGTAAGAGAAACAAGTTATCAATCGCACAACAGAAGATGTATCTGGGAAGCAACTGCTCAAAACCCTCTATCTCTATTTTGTATTAAGTCAAGGAATCCTGAAACAATACAATGCTTAATCTCTCTTGAGATTCTCCAGCACTCTACCAATTTTCTCCTGTTGATCTAAGAAAAATAGGTCTAGTACTTAGCAAATTCTCAACCTTCCTTCAGCCTGCCTTGCTCACACAATTCCTATGGAATTATCTCCATATTAATTAGGAAAATCAACCTTCCTTGATTGCGCAATCCATCATGGCATCCCATTGACATTATAATTTCACATGGGAAATTTTCTATAAATACAATTGATAGTTATGTTCCTCTAAACTGTGTTACAATAAGGATCAAGGGCCATTTTATTATTTAAAATAAGATAAAACCCTAAAAAACCAAAACCCTAACCCGAGGAGATGTAGCACCAAGAGTTTATGGGCCCCGTTGGGGTTAGTTGGGCAGCCAACTTCCCGGGGTCGTAACTTGGTGATATGATCTTCGTTTGACACGCATGATACCTTGTTATAAAGATCTCTCCGAGGAATACAACTGCCAATGCCAATGTAATCGCTAAACCTTTCATGCCCAAAACAAGTTGTTTGGGGCCTCAAAATGGCTCCAGAAGTTCAGGACCTGAAAAAACTGCAAAAATAGTAAATTTTGCTATAATTAAGGAAAATGAACAACTAAAAGAGACAATGGCGAGGGCCCAAGTGGAATAGGTGGGTGGCCACCAATATCCACCTCGATCACCTTAAATCGAATTTCTTGAGCTAACTCAATCATCATGACTTAGTTAACTGACACAAGTTGTTATGAGACGAAATTAAAATTTATTGTCCAATTTATTTAAGGGAAAAATAAATTAGAGGCCTCACATATATTCCTCACTCCTGGTACATCAAAATTCCTCACCAGTGTGGGTGCATTTTTTTTTTTCCTTTCTAGTTGCCAATTTCACTATTTCTTGTTGCAAATTTCAACACACCCTCTCAACAAGAAAGGAATTCAATCTATCCCCATCTAGTACCTTTGGAATGTTTTGCATGCTACACTTCTCTAGTGTTGTTTGCACCTAAATCTTGAAACTGAATAGCCTCCGAACAACTGAATCAATATAATGCATCTGTCATTAGATTCTTCTGACTACTGCTAGCTACTGCACCTATCTAGTACTGGATTCTCTGCGCTGCTACTGAAATCTGCATCTGTGCCCTTTGAACTATTGCTAACTCTTATTTGTGCTCCAGTATTTGACATATGGCACTCTGATTTCTATCTTGCTGACATATGACTACATCAATCTAACTGATCCTTCCTACTACTACTATGTTGTGGGCTCCTCATAGCTAGGTTCGATCCATGAGACACCTATCTCAATGGACCTTGCCAAAATTTATTATCTTGGAATTATGTCTACACATCACCCCACCTTACACCTCGAGGTATGGTTGCTCCCTCTTCCCATCTGGCTCGAAATTTCCCCCTCATGGAGGTCTCTGCTTGAGTGGACACTTCCACTCAGCCTCCTCTCTGCTTCTCCAATTGTGGCAACTACTCTACAACCTTCTGAGACTACTTCTCATGAGGATGCATGTTGAGAGGCAATTTATGCTCCCTCTAAACCACCAAGTCTCTAACTTCTGCCTTTCTCCTCAAAGATTTGCATGCATCTGGTACCTCAAGTGCATATAGGTTCTTGACTCATGCACAATGTAATTTTCCCAACATTACAAAAAGTTTCTAAAAAAGAGTTAATTTTAAATCAATGATATCTCCCTCATCTAAGCTCCGATTCGACCGATTTTTTTTTCCCATTTGGGTAGATTTTCGCAAGGAATCCAAATATTCTTTTTTTTTTGAAATTTTACACCAAAACCTTCAGATATTCTACAAACGTGCCACGCAAAAAATTCCTGCTCTGATACCATGTAGAAAATATAACCAACGAGATTCATTCTGATATTGTAATCTACTAAAACAAGATATTGAATCCTTCCTACAATTTGCGGAAACAAAACACAATTGCATAATCACATATAAGTAAGAGAAATAAATTATCAATTTCACATCAACATGATGTATTTGGGGAAAGAAACTGCTCAAAACCCCTCTATCTCTATTGTATATTAAGTCAAGGAATCATGAAACAATACAATGCTTAATCTCTCATGAGATTCTCCAACACTTTGTCAATTGTCTTCCGTTGATCTAGACAAACTCGTTCTAGTACTTAGCCAATTCTCATCCTTACTTCAGCCTACCTTGCTCATGCAATTCCTAGGGAATTAACTCCTTATTAAATAGGAAAATCAGTCTTCCTTGATTGCGCAATCCATCATGGCATCCCAATGACTTTATAATTGCACATGGGAAATTTTCTCTGAATACAACTGATAGTTATGTTCCCTTTAACCTCTGTCTCAATTGGGTATTCCTCGAAACTAACATGCATGCAACTATTAATAGCGAATTATCAGTTATCTGATTGATCACTCATTGTGAATTAAATCTAATTTAATTCACTGGACCTCTCACTAGCTCATCACTTAGTTAGAACTAGTTAAACTGATTTTAACTCATTTAATTGAGTTAATTACACTTGCACCCCACTAATGCATCAACCTCAACTGGACCGCAAAAATATTAGAATTCCTCTAGATGCCTCATCTTAGACCCTCAAATCTAATTTCTTGAGCTAACTCGGTCATCATGACTTAATTAACTGACACAAGTTGTTATGAGATGAAATTACAATTTATTGTCCAATTTATTTAAGGGAAAAATAAATTAGACGCCCCACATTCCTCACTCCTGGTGCATCAAAATTCCTCACCAGTGTGGGTGCATTTTTTTTGTCCTTTCTGGTTTCCAATCTCACTGTTTCTTGTTGCAAATTTCAACATTTCATAATTTGATGCGGCCTTCACACAAAGACACCATTGAAATCACATGCCCATATTCTCATGAGAAACCTCTCTTAAGCGTGATCTGCCAGAAGAGAACCAACAATATGCCATCCTACTTCCTAGCGCAAACCGACCATTAAGGTATGCAACATTCTTCTGAACCCTCACATGATGATCTTGCTCTTGGAGGATGATCATGACCTCCCTTTAACAACCCTTACTCGGCCCTCGTACTCGACCTACTTTAGGACTACATCTCTCTTCACCCCCTTGATGTGCCAGATAGTGGGAATACATGTCAAACATGCTAAGATGTGCCAAGTGATAAGGCATGCCAAGATGTGCAAGGGTCTGTCAATGTGTGTCAGGGACTGTCAAGACAACAAAATGGAGAAAAAAGTTAAACTACAAGGAAATTAACACATAAGAGGGCTAATAAGTCATCAATTTACCTTTTTCAAGAGGGGCATGCTATGCACACCAACACTAGGTGGCAATAGGTGCCAAGTGAAAAGTCTTAGTGCATTCTAAGTGCCAAGTATTCCTCTGTTTCTTCTCATCTACTTTCCAACAATTGATCATAACAAATAAATTTAATATTAAACCATGCCAAATCACACCAAGGCATCTTAACGTATTCCATACATGCTAAGACTTTCCAAGCACCAACACATGCCAAGCACCAATATGTGTCAGGGACTAATGTTATGCATGTTATGAAGTGGAAGGGAATGTTGAAGAGTGCTAAGGTGTGCTAGAGAGTGATAATGCATGTTGATTAGTGTTAAGGAGTACTAGGAAAAAACATTAATGGAGAACTAGGTAAAAATTCATGGAAGTTAATGAATATGAAGAACGTGTACTGCTAGAGACTAGTGTTAATGAGTGTTAGTTGTCATGCCAAGGAGGGAGTGACAAGGTATGCTAAGCATTGGTAAGGCATGCTAGGGAATATCAAGGCATGTCAAGAATTCCCAAAGTGTGCTTGGGAGTTCCAGGGTGTGCTAATTATATCATGTGCCAATTAATAGTGCCAAGATATGCCAATACACGCTAGGTGCTAAGGATGTGGCGCAGGGTGCCAGGGTATGTCAATATGTGTCAAGGAAACAAAAGTAAGAACCAATAAGAGGGTTAATAAGTCAGGACTTTATCTTTTTGAAAAGGGGCATGCTAGGCCCACTAATAATAGGTCCCAAAGCATGCCAAGTGGCATTGTGTGCCAAGTGCTAATGTATGTCAATGCATTCGACCAAGGTGTTCTAGGACATGCTAAGGACTATATGCAGCATGACAACAGATGCTAGGAGAGTTCCATGTTGTGCTAGTGCATGCAACCATGTGTTTGGGCGTCAGTGTCATCACAAGATGTTCTAGGTACAAAGATGTTCCAAGACATGTGGGGTGCTAAGAAATGTTAGTGTGTGCCAAAGCATTAATTTAAGGTATACCTAGATTATTGAGGATTGTTAGGTCTTTCTCATTAATAGAATTTTTAGAGCTTGGTTAGGTATCAAAATAATATATTTCCTAAACACAATAGTGGAACTTTATCTAAAGGGAATTTGCTAGATAAAAAACTTAATAGATATGAATCATGTGTTGACTCATAGGAAATCTCTATTCAAATAGTCATTACTTGAGGGAAATGATACACACTAATTACTTCTTAAAAAATTGACTGAACCTAACCACTATGGCCTTGGAAATATTATAAAAAATACTCCAAAATAATGGTATTAAATCGTTATCTTTTGACAAAAACTATATTAATAGACACATAGCATCATCAAAAACTCATTGGAATGATCAATGATGATAAACATTTTTGACCATCACCAAAAGTAACAAAAAGAGTATTGGTGAGGTTCATTAAAATTTCGTCACTAGAAGTGTCACCAAAGAGAGAATTAGTGATGGGCCTTTAACGAACCTCACCAAAAGTGTCATTGAAAATGTCTTTGGTGATGGACCATAAAGGAACATCACTATATACACTTATAGTGACGGTTTTTTAATGATCAATGATGACGAACATTTTTTGACCGTCACTAAAAGGAACAAAAAGAGCATTAGTGAGGGTCATTAAAAGTTTGTCACTAGAAGTGTCACCAAAGAGAGAATTAGTGATGGGCCTTTAACGACCCTCACCAAAATTGTCATTGAAAATGTCTTTGGTGACGGACCCGTTGTGGCCAGAAACAACCCCTCCTTTTTATTTAAGTATTAGTAATAATACTAAATACGAGGGGACCCTTAGTCAAAAAATTCAAAAAAATTAATTAGTGCTTGTTTCCTTTCTCATATAAAACTTACTATCATAACTTATAGAAATTCCTTAAGAAATCATTAAATACACTTAAGTTTATGATAAATTAGAATAAAATATTTTCTTTGAATAAAATATCGCATCCATCTCAATAAGTAGACATCCTTTGTAAGGCATAATCTTTTAAATTGCGATTTCGCGACATTGCGATAGCGCGATCCCAAAAAAATATGCATTAAAATACTCATCGCAAACCGCATATCGCAGAAAATATGTTTAACAAATACTTTTCATATATAATATTTTGCGATATTACGATTTTGTGATATTGCGATTTCGCGATGCTATGAGACTGCGATATGTGAATATTGCGATCTTGCGATGATTTCGATATGCGATAATTGCAATCTTGCGATGATTTCGATTTGAAAAAACTGCGATCTGCGATATTCTGATATTGCAATATTGCACAGAAAATCGTAGATCGCAATGTCGCAGATTCTTAAAAGCTCGTTGTCTAAAGAAAATATTTTCATAAATCAATATCCGTTATGCGCTTTAAAGATTGAATTAATGAATGGATTGTCAATTATTGATAAAAAGGATTTTGTTTTGATTGAAAGGTTGTTTCATGTGAAAATAATAGATTTCATGCGCCTTAAGCATTTAAAACTATCTCGTCACCTTTCTCATGTCATTACTCTCACTTAATTCGTAAAACCACAGGTGCGAAGGAGCAGAAGACTATACAAAGCATTCACAGAGTATTATGGGAAAGAAAGAGAAAATTCCAAGTTCTGAAAACAAAGAGATGGCTTCCCTATATGCAGATACTGCTTGCAATAAGGATGCTGGTATCACCACCTGGGAGGGAATGCATAATCTGCTCGAAGAAGAAAATCCCAGGGTAATGGAAGTCACGGCTACTGCAGGTTCAAGTAATTCATCTGAAGCATCTCTTACAGAATTGGCTTGTTCATTTTTGCACCGAATAGCAGCAAGACCGAGAATTATTCCGTATACAGATATAGTAAAATGGGTGTTGGATAGCACCGATATTTCAGATAGGCAATTTAGAACTCCAGATCAAGAGCTCATCGGGTCATTCACTACAGAAGATTTGAGGCTTATGTATCACTTCCCCGAGCCTCAGGAGACTTACAACAAACAATTCATGGAGAAATTTTCCAGGGAAAATGAAAATTTGGCAGAATGCACAAAGGAATGGACCAAAAGAGATGAACCATTGAAGAAAGACAAACACGGTATGTACACTACTGGTTCACTCACCTCTCCCTATTGTTTTGCTGCTTCTATGTTATGTAGGATTTTTGGAAAGCCTGACATAAATAAGGTCTTTCCTGAATGGCTTCCATTATTAAATGTTGCTGTAAACGCTACCATTGTAGACTGAGCTAAAATACTGTCTGATAATTTAGCCACTACTATTTTCAATTACCAGTCTAAACGGACTATATCTCAGAGGATTTATCCTCCTTTTTATCTGTCTTCCTATGTTATGGATTCTATCTGCTTTGTTTCTAAATTCCCTTTAATGGGTTGGCAATGGACAATTCATGATCCTTTATCTATTCATGTGTATCACAAAGAACTGTGGGAATCAAAATTTGTTCCTCATTTTTACAAGATTTTCCATGGCTTAATGTTACCACTGTACAGAATATTGTATAATAAGGATGCTCCAAGGTTTTCTGCAGAAGCAGAATTCAACATTCTCCCTGTCGCATGGTGGTTTGGAGAAGAGTTTTTTACCTATGTGAGGGTTTTTGGAAGCTCTTCTTCTCCTCGCGTTTTTCCCTTGTATGTTCTGGATAAACTTATAGCTCGGGAAATTTCATACCAAACCTGTGGTGAAGGAGGTTTGACAAAGGAATTAAAGGATAAGAAGAAGGCCATCTGGCCACAATTTCCCGTAGCCTGTGGAGCATTTTCATTGTTTGATGTTGGTCATGCATTTAAAGAGGTAAGCAATATTACATGCTTACAACTGTTCAAGTTTTCAAGAAGGCTATTTGATCCATATGATATTGTCAAAGATTTCACCACTGCAGTTAAGGTGAGAATATTTTCTGGAGAAGAAGATCCTTTTGATGATATGTTTCAAGAAAAATGTTCATTTAAAGAAATTTTTCATTTAGCTCAAACACAGTTTTCCCCATAAGTATTTCAAGAATTTAAAATCTACAGAGAAAGAAGATTTACCACTATCCCTTTGGAAAATTTACGCTTGGAACCCGCAAGGGAACCAACTCCTAGTGTCAGTCTTAATGGCAGCTCAGATACTGACAGGTCTAAATGAAAGTATGACAAAGAAACTTCTGAACATTCTCAAAATTCTGATAAAGATGAAGGCTCAGTGAAAGATACAGCTCAGTCAAAAGAGCTTTCACAACTACAGACTTCAACCACTCCACAGTTGAATCTTCCACCTCCCACTGTACAGCAACCATCCACCAGCATTCAATTAGATAAAGAATCAGAAACGTTTAATGAATTTCTTAATGTTGAAGGACAAAATACAAAAACCCCTGTACATACATCAAAAGTTTTAAGCACAGCAATAAGCGGCAATGTAACAAACACAGAGCATATACCTATCACTCCCTCTTCTAAAATTGTACTTAATATAGAATACATTCCTCCTCTGGATGTATTCTACAGCCCATAGTATAAAGCGGTAGTCAGGAAGCAAAGGAAAAAGAGAAAGTTAGAGAGCGCAATCTCTACTAATGTAGAACAATTAGATGTCTTATCGAAATATCCTACTACGGATCCTACTGAGAATCTTACCAAGTTATCTCAGATTACAGGAGCTTATGCCTCCGCAACTATTGACAAAGCATCTGAGGTATGGCTTTTATTAAATGAAAAAGAAGATCAGATACAAGTTCTGCAACAACAATTGCAACAAGCTCATGCTAGCAGTGAAGCACAGGTAAAACTTGAAAAGTTACAACAAGATCTTCAAGCGATGCAAATCGGATATCAAAAAAATTTGGCCAATAAAGAGAAACAAATACAGATTATCCGAGAAGAGCACAAAGATGATCCCAAAATTCCATATTTTATTTCAGAATCTAATTCTTTAAACAACCAACTACTGCAACAACAAGATGTATTATGCCAGAAAATCTCGCAATGGAACTCTTTTTGTCTAGAAAGTGATAAAATCACTAATCAGGTCGTAGAATTACGACATGATTATGATTTAACTAATGAAAGAGTTATTAATTATTTGGCATGGAAAAATACAGAGGAAGGAAAAAGAGCTGGTGCATCAATTATCAATAGCAGTCATAAAGAAATAGTTTTCAATAATTGGGATGCACAGATCAGAGAGGCAGAGAAAGCGAAAGAGGAGTCAGCTACAGCAGTAGGCAATATTACCGATTGTGTAAATGAGAATTTTCACAAGGCTAATTTGATTTCAGAAACTATTCCGAGATATCTTCCATAGGCACAAAAATTGCAAACAGAATGGAAACAAAAGGCGGAAGAAAAAGAAAAATCAATTCAAAAATTGACAAGATTAAATTGGGATTCTTACTGGACATATCTAGTAAAACCACATAGTCAATGCAGCACTCTTAATTGCATCATTAATTCTGCTGAGAAGATTGCACCTACACTTGCCGATTCTATCTTTTCAGGACAGTTGAAATCTGAAGTCAGCCAGCCACCTCTTCTCAAAACAATGTTGGATGCTTGCAAATTTAGAGATCAAATTCATAAGTAGTTAGTTGATACTTTTCAATTTTAGATTTAGTTTCAGTTTTACTTTATTTTTCCCTAGAAAAAGTACGGTCATTTAAACCGAATCCTAAGTTTTTGTAATAAACTATAATTAGATTTAGTTAGTAGTATTTAAACCCTTCTCATGCATTTAGAGAAGTGTCCTGAAATTTTTCAAAAGCTTATCCTCAGAACATGCACTTCTGCACCCTCAGAGGAGGTTTTGATGAATGAATGGAACGAGATTTATTGATATCTGTGTCTAATATCTGCCACTGATGTTGCATTTCTGTACTCTTAGTTGATATTGGATTTAGAAGAGATAAATCATTATTGCTTCTAGCTCATGAGTAGAACTAGTTATAAATCGTACTTTTATCTCTTAACTTTTTCTGCTTTTGTGTTAAAAGTGATATTCATGTTCAGTTATTTATATATTGATGCTTGAATGCTTCATTTATCATTTGGCACTTTTGTACGATGGTGAATATTTGTTTATTCTTAATATATGAATAGCTTATTTTGCGATATGCTTCTCACATCTGTTTCATCTAACTTTTTATATGAAATGTTTTATTTTTATTGAATCCTTTTCTTATAGTAGTTGAATGATATTTATTATCAATTGTTATTCGAAATCATTTTAGATCGCATAAACAAGATTTTATCCCGGGTTTAGTTTAGAATTAGATATTTCTGTTTTAATTAGAATACAACTTGCATTTGATTAGATTAAAAATAGAATAAAAGAATTTCACTTAGGAACCTTTTTAGAAAGGAAATATCTATTCTCCACACACACACACAAATTGGGAAACTGGTCCCATTATCCCCAGTCGGACGCACTACACCAAACGAAAAAGGAGCTGCTAACCAAGGTCCGGACCGGGTGGGTATCCCCCTTGTTGTAGACCCAATTTTCGAGGCTTCAACATATTTGGCGCTAGAAGGAGGGCCACGAACTATGAATGGCAAGTAAATCTAAATCTAAATACCATTCTGAGAGTAAATCACCCTCACCGTCTCCCCCGACTTCTCCATCACATTCAGAAATTCTAAATCTAGAGCCAGAAGTCGAAAGAAGAACAGACACTACTACAAACCCTGACTTTTCAGAAGAATATGCTATTGAACCTCCTGAAGTTGAATCTTTGATTCATAAACTTCAACAATTTTCAATATCACCTCAAAGATCTGATAAATCTCAAGGCAATATAACTTCACAATATAATTCTTCTCACCCTCTTACCAAATTACAGAGTGAGAAGCTTGGCATTCAACCAACTGAGTTACCTCTACCTACAAGAAAAAGAGCTAGGAAATCACCTAAAGGGTCTGATAGTGAGACTCTTTCATCATCCATCTCAAACTCTTCATCACGAAATCAACCACCCACTTCTCCATTCCAGATTATTGTCCATCAGTCCACTCAATCTTCCACATCTCCTTCTCAAATCATAATATCTTCATCTTCTCAGTCACAAATATCATCTTCTGCACTTTCCTCTATCAGTAGTTCAGCGATGGCCCAAATGCCATGGAATAATCCAGGGGCAGTCTTAATGCCTGCACCCTTGAGTCAATTACCAGCCCATCCCGAAAAATGGCTACCTAAGTTTAATCCTGAAGCGGGCATGCTAGCAGAAGAACATATCAACAACTTATGTTGTCCATAAACCTAAATGGAGTTATTAATGAAGATGTTGTTGTCCGAATTTTTCCTTATACCCTACAAGGAGCAGCTGGATCATGGTATTTCTCGTTACCATCTGGATCTATCACTACTTGGGATATCTTTCAAGATCAATTTTTAACTAAATTTGGTGACGACAGGTCTACAGCAACATTGATCAATGATTTACCTAATCTTAGAGCTGATTCAAAAGAACTTGTCAAGGATTTCAATTCACGTTTCAATAAATTGTTAAACAAAATTCCTACTGCTTCCAAGCCTAGTGAAGAAGTGCGAAGTGAATGGTACATTTCTGCTTTACCATCAAACATAGCAAGCTTTGTTGATAGGGCTAACAAAACAACTTTAGCATACAATATGAAGGAAGCAATAGCAGTAGAAAAATGAATCATTTCTCTAGAAAAGAAAAATGCAATAGAAGAACGAAAATCTAAGAAGGTCACTTTTAAAGATGATCCCAAGAAAAAACAACCAAAAGATCCATTTGATTTAGAAGGATTGTAGAAAGTTTTGAAAACCATGTCTAACGAAATGGTTGACATTAAGAAACAAGTGGCAGAAAAATCTTCTAAAAATTCTTTCAAGCCTTTTAGAAGAAATCCTTCAAATGATCTAAAGCCACCAAATGCTATTACAAATGCTGAATCAGAAGAAGAAGAAGAAGAAGAAGAAACTGCTACTGAAGAAACAACTGATGAAGAAGAAGTTGTAGAAGTCCAAGGTATGTGGGATTTCATCCTCCTGGATGAGGAAGATCAAGAAGCATCCCCGGTTAGCACTCGAAGTAGAAATCATCTTGACCCTCCTCAAACTACTCCTAAGCCAAAGAGCGCAAGCCCATTGACTAAGGAAAAATTTGTACCCGAGAAAACGACATCTAAAGCAATTCAATCTAGCCCAGTCCAAACAGATTCATCAATTCCATCAAGAAGACTAATTGTTCCGGATGAAATGGAATATAACATTATAGAAGATATGAAGAAGACTAGGGCTAACATCACATTGTCTGAATTGAGCAAGTTAAAGCACCAGCAAAAGGTACTTTTGAAAGAATTACATGTTATACTAGAAAAACCTTTGCCCGATCCTATAATTTCTCAAGCTTCCAATGAAATGGGAAGACCTCCAACTAATTCAATTAGTAAAGTTGATCTTGAAAATATCGCTTTAATTGGAGGAAGATCGAGATCTCATACTCCTCCATTTCTTCTTACTTATGAATTTTTCAATAAAAATTTACATAACTGTTTAGTGGATTCTGGAGCTTCATCTAATATTTTACCAAAATCAGTATGTGAAAAATTAAACATTCAACCACAAAAATCTGTTGTACGCATAGTGAAATTAGATCGATCATAGATTGAAGTGATTGGCAAATTAAATCAGGTTACCATATGGCTCTCATCAAACCCAAAGGTATGTCAAGTCATTGATATTTTAGTTGCAGATATTCCAGAATTTTATGGCTTAATTCTTAGCATAGATTGGTCAGAAAAATTTCATGGATACTTTGCAACCGATTGGTCGCATATGTGGCTTCCTTACAATGGTAAACCAAATCAGATAAAGGTTGAACAAGAAAAGCATCAGAAATACATAGTAACAGAATTGGAAGGAGAGAATGAACCAGTTGCATACAACAGTATTATCATTGACAATTACTTAGTTGATTCTTTGTTAGGAAATTTTAATGCTTATACTTCACCTTATTTAGAACATTCTGTTTTATCTCAAATAGAAATTTTTTCTCAGACAGATAGTTCTAAATGTATTAATGTTGTAGATACTCCTGTAAATAAATCTTTATTTTCGAAATTATTTTTTGATGGTTCTAAGTCTAATGAAGGAGCAGGAGCAGGATGCGTGTTAGTTAGTCCAGAGGGAAACAAAATTATTCTAACTTGTAGACTTGAGTTTGAATGTACTAATAACACTGCAGAATACGAGGCTTTAATCCAAGGATTATATAAAGCAATCGGATTAGATATCAAATATCTACAAGTTTTCGGAGATTCATAAATTGTAATCAAACAGGTACACAATACTATACATTGTTTATCAGGTCATTTAAAGAATTATCAATCTTTAGTTCAAGATCTGACTAAACATTTTATAGCATTTAATATTTCACCGATTCCTAGAATCCAGAATGCTAGTGCAAACCTCTTAGCCAATGTAGCCTCTAAACTTTTTCCTGCAGAAGACTTTAGTCCTGATCGATTTTCAATTGAATTAATCTTTAGACCTTCGATTCCTGATAACATTACCAATTGGAGAATTTTCAATGATGATCCTGGTATTTGTAGAGCTATAAAAAGGGTCTCTTTCACCTCTAATCACCTCACATTAATATGTCAACCCGAGAGCGTTTTGTCATTACAAAGAGTGACTCAATCCGAGGCTCATTCGTCAGAGTAATGCTAGCAGTACAGTGCTTAAGAAATACAAGAGTAAACGGATGCTTAACTGAAATCAAATTACTTTAAAGAAATAAATCACACACTCAGGAAACTCAATAACTCATCAGTCAAGGGTTCGGTAATAATAAACCATCCCTTCAGAAACTGATGGAAAGAGAACAAAAGCATAGATCACAAGCCTGGGGGCTAAACAGTGACTGATACTGCTCACTACAGTCTTAGATCATCTCTCACAGCAAACCATCAAATGCAGATAAATAGATCAGCAAAGGAAATAAAGGATTAAACCACAATTCTGAAATGGAACAACAACTCTAAAATGGAACGGCAAGTGAATACTAAGTCCCGCGGGTTATAATCAAACTCAATCTATACACTCTTTGCAATCAAGGAACATTCTATCATTCTAAAGGCGAATTACACAAATCATATTAATGGAACAGCAATAACGATTAATGAATTATGGGACAATACTGATTCAGTGGAAACGCACGCAACACAAATGTTAATATAACAGCTCTGTAACATAACAGTAAGGATATGCGATTAACTCTTGAAAGGAATAATAACGCAATGCGGAGTTAACACACAAGTCTAGTTGTAGAAACTTCAATGATTCAAACTGGAACAGAGCATGTAATATGAACTTGTAAAGCATATCAAATAATCGAATAGCAATAATAAACAAACCACACAGAAATGAAGCTGTAATGGTACAGAAGCAAGTGTCCTTCGGGGCCGGGCCCTTAGCCTCCAAGGATACACCGCTTTAGGTTAACGCAGACGCGAAGATGGAATAATCACCAGGCTTTCATTAATACATTGATCAAAAATACATCGAACCAGTTCTCAACAAAGCTTAATACCCAAATCTGATGTTTTACAGAAGATTACATAAAACGTATCTTATCTCCCCCTCCTAAACTAACAGTGTTGTCTCTTTTTATAAGGACGATGGCGGAGATGTCCAAGTAGCTAGATAAATAAAGCAGCGATCCCTCAGGATCTTCGATCCTGAGGGATTCGCCAAACAGTTAACTCTTCATCCTATCTTTGCTATTGCGCTGAGCTGGTGTCCTCTCCTTCTTGCCCGAGCCGATTCACCTTGATCTTGTTTCCCTATGTTTGCGTTCGGTTCTCATCCAGAGGAACAGCAGTTATCTCCACTTCGTTCTTATCTTTAGAGCGGAAACTCTTCGTTTTCTTCTTTCCATGTATAGAAAATAACCATTATCAGTGGCTAAGTTATACACATCGATTCTCACATGTTTTGTGATAGTTTCTTATGACTTTCCAAATCCATGATACAAAAGGTTCACAAATTGTATTAAAAAAGTCATTAAAGTAATCAGCAAAATCATACCTTTTCAGTACTCCACACACCCCCCTGCTTACCTTGTTTCATGTCCTCATGAAAACATTGTAGTTGACATGTAATGCAGTGAGAGAGTATGCTGGAGAAGGAGTTTCATGCGGAGGCCTACAACCATGTTGAGTGATTAAATAATCAAAGAACTGACTTGCTTGCCCCTCAGGCATATCATACAGGGCCTGGTATCCATGTGCAGGATGCCAAATAATTGGAGCGCGAAATCTACACCCTAACCAAGATGACCCTGCTTTCAGAAGGCTCTGGCCATAGAGATCCAAACGGTCAGCGGCTAACTCAAAGTTCTCATACTTAAATGGTTCTCTGAGCTGGATGTGTGGATCAGAGATTCGATATCGAAATTTGGCTGCATTAATGGCCAAGTCTTTGATGGAAAAGAAATACTCTAAACCCTCTTGAATGAGTGCCTCATGCATAGGCCCTAATGTTACAATGACACCCGGAGTCCTTATGTGGTTTATATGAGCTGTCCATAACTGTACTGGGTTCCTAGGCTCAGCCCTAACTCTTAAATCTAGACCATTTTCTTGACTCTGGAAGGTATCATAGGCTTTCAGCCACTTAATCTGATTAGCCCCGAATGAAATGAATGCTTGGAATTGAATATCACCAATGGAGGGACCAGGGTTTAATTCAGTCTTCTGACTTAGCACAAGGTCGTGTAAATAAAGTTCACACAACAATCTCTGGACTTTCACTCCATAATGTTTACAACAGTCGATAAAATCATTGACATTGTTGATCTGTATAGGGGTGCCTGCCTTAACAGCTTTTATTTGTAATTGTAAATATCATTCTAATAGAAACAGAGCATAGTTTTTAGCAGGAGCCCTACATGCTAAAACATTATTATATAAAGAACACAAGTCATTCATCTGTTTGATAGTAGTATCTAGTTTACAAGTTACCTGTGTGACTTCCTCTTGTTCCTTCATCCATCCTTCAAAAACCTGTCTTTTAGATTGACTGACATCCCTTAGTTGCTGCTGCAACTCTTCATATTTTTCTAGGGGAACCGTTTGCTCTTTAAGTTGCTCCATTTCTTGCTGTGCTTGTTTCACCATCTTGTGCAAGGTTTTTGTCTTTGGATCTTTCCTCCATGCATCAGTGGAGGCCGGGAGTTTTACCTGAACCTTTTTGTTATGCTGTTTGGAGTTCAGGACCCTGATTACCCCTGAGGGTGGTGCCTCCGTCTGAATTTTCTTATCATCCTTTTCTGTCTTAATCGGAACGGCAGCTGGATCCTCAGAGTCTTGGAAAACAGGCTATTTGTTGGCCCTCTTTTTCCTCTTTACCTTCTGGTTCTTTTTCAAAATCCTAATTTGTTGCCTGAGCTGGGTTATCGTGTTTAACAGTTTAGTCCGTTCCTTCCTCAACTTCTTGATTTCCATTGATTCCTTTGAAGGAACGACAGTCTGTCGATGGTGGACTGGATCATGACCAGTTGCTAACTCTTCCTCCTGGGGTTCTTCCTCACTGCTCTGCTCCGGCTGTTGTGGTGTATGCACCTCAACTGGTTCTGATTCTTCCTCCTGGGGTTCTTCCTCTAGACTTTCCTCTTGTGACATGGGAACAGATTGTTCCCGTTCGGTATTATCTTCCTCTTCATCATGCATAGGCATGTTCTCTTCTTGAAATTGGTCGTGGGGATTCTTTGAGCTAGAAGGTTGACCGTATTTACTCATATTGGCTAGGATGGCGGCCAAGTCATCTTCTCTTAGTAGGTCTTGTAATGGACTATTCTCCTGCTGTCCCCTTTCTTCCTCCTGTTCAGTTTCTGCTTCTTTTTCTGTTCCCGAAGGTTCGGGTACTTCTTCTTTGGGTTGCTCATCTTCAATTATTACTGGTTGGCTGGTGCTTCCCTGAAGCTGTTCCAGCCTTCCCCTTATTCGAGCCAACCGGGCTGACTTTCTGGGTTTATTTATGCTTCCTCTCATCTGAGCTAACCGAGCTGATTTCCTGGGTTCCTCTGGTTGCTCGGGTGAATCAACTACATGCTTTCGCTTTGCGGGTTCTTGGTGTGTCTCTGGTTGTTGTGATGTACTAGCAACATTTTCTCTGCGTTTTGCCGGTTGTTCTGGTGGGTTTAGAGAATGTCTACGTTTCGGGGATGGTTCTGTCGATCCCCCTTCAATCAGTGTAATGAGTCTTTCCCAGCTGCTCTGCTGCTGGGTAAGACTATAACTAACAACAAGTCGGATTAACCCGTGGTGACTAACAATTGCCTCTACGTGTTGTGCCCTTTTCATACTTTGTGCAGCATCATGCAATAACGAGTTTAAGAGTGCCGGTAAATTCACAGAGCATTTCTGTTTTAGAACAGCTAAAAGTTTAAGGTGTCGTGGTCTTACCACGTCTTTTCTTCCTTCGCAAGTAATGTAGCTATGTACTATTCTTGCTAGCTCTGTCCAGGGTTCGCCTAGGGTCGCTGGCAGAATTCCCTTCCCTTTGATTGTCAAATGCTGGCCTTCATCCTGGAAGATGTCGATGACCTTCTGTAATCGTTCCTTTTTGAATGTCCATACCGGTCCAGTAGCTGGTAATCCTGAGACTTCTGCAATTATGGCATCAGTGACCGCTATTCGTTTCCCTCTTACTATGGAGTAGTCATCTTGTAAATTCTGCAAGAACTCCATTGCTACTGTCTCATTACCCTCTTGTAAGCGATTGAAATAGTTTAACCATCCTTCTCTTTCCAGGATTTCTCGGGCAGCAGCAGAGATCGTTAGTTGTTGAGGCTCACTACGAATTGCCTTTCCCCCCATGATTTCGTTGTGATTTCTAAATGGAACAGCAAAAAAACGTTTTCGGTTTGAAACACAGAGAGCAAGGTTTCGCAAAAGAAAACACAGAGTATGCAATAGTGCAGCAAAAACAACTTGTGCGAAAAAATAAAAATAAAAATATGCCATGCCGTGAAACCATGCCAAATCGTCGTGAACCAGATTTTCCGAATGATGAATTGACACGTAATACAGGGAATGATGAGGTTAACCTCCCCCCCCCTCAGTGTGATAGGTTGTCCCAGCCGGCAAATAATGGAGCGGCACCTAGTCTGTAATCAAGTCAGAAAGGAACAGCATGTGAATTTATGCCATGTTGAGAGAGGACAACAGATTACCGAAATCGAGGCGGAGGATGGATCGCGTGTTATGATTTGAGGCTGCTGTGTTATGATTTGAGGCTGATGGATAGGCATGTATCGTACTCGCCAATCTTAAGCGGTCATGGTCACCTCCATTGCCATGATTGGTAATGATAAATATTCATGCGGTGTATAAATCAGGAAATAACATATAATTAGTGCCTAGGATATGAAAACAAAAGAGTGTTAATATCTTACCTATTGGTGTAAGCAAGGTGACTTCGATACCATTAACATTACTCTGCTGCCAACAGGTGTCCATAACCTTGGCAGAGTTGTTTTTCACCCTTGGAACCATGATCCTGTGTGTATACTTAGGAATGTTATTATGTCGGAATGTAGACCATTATGCTGGCTTGGTGACCAGTTAACCATAATGCCATTCACGAGGAAAGAGCGAAACGTGGGCAGGCCGGCTCGTGATGAGACCTCCTGTTCCAAGGTTTGTTTATTTTGATACACCTTTTGGACCATATCCCTGGTGTGGTGGCCAGAATGGGAATGCCACTTCACTTCCATCCTCATGATCATGGTAGGCTGGCTCTCGATGAGACCCCCTATCCCGCATTTGACATTTGACATGCTTTTTCTTTTTCCTTATTTATACACAAAGGGTGGTTCAGCACTCCTTAAGAGTAGGAATGGTGGAAGAAGTCTTATTATCTCAATAGGAAGATATAAACTCTTTGCTCTTATTCCCAAGTACTAATAAAAAGATTTTTAAGGGAATCGGCATGATAAAGATAACCAATCAGGGCAAAATTAGTAAAACCATGTCACAAAAGGTAAGAAATAAGTATGTCCTTCCATCTGTCCTCTTATTAATGCAGAGCCTTATAGATATAGCGATTTATGATTTGCAGATTTTCGGTATGCTGTGTTTTTATATTTCATCGCACAAATACATAGCTGAAGCTTGAAGACTAGAAAGAAGACGGGAAAAAGCATCCTCAATTTAAATCAGCAAAGAGATCAAAAGTATGCGGATGGTGTTCCGTTGAAAAAGCAACAACGATGGATAATAGAAAAAGGAACAAAACTGCAAATGCCGTTCCTTTTGGGAAAAGGAACGGCAATCATACTAAACACTCAATATGCCATTCCATTGAAAAAGTCAACACAGAAATAAAAGAACGCTGTTTCTTTGAAGGAAAAGGAACAATGGTAACCAAAAAGGAACAGCGATAGACGTAACAATATCGTTCTTCTGAAAAAGGAACAGCAGAGATCCGAATGCTGTTCCTTTAGAAAAGGAATAGCAGAACAAGCAAAACCAAAATAAATAAATAAAAAAACATACATATGCTATTAGAAGAGCAAAAATCAAACTTTGTGGAAGAAAAAGGAACAGCAAAATGACAAGAATTTATTCAAATCAAACTTATGTACAAGAATCACTCAAAAACAAAAACTTTATGTACAATTTGCAAAAAGAAATAGACCCTTAATGAATTACAGGTGGGGAAGATTTCTCTTCTTCTCCTAAGATCTCCAGATCAGTATCTCGGCGTATCTGTTGGCAGAAGGATTCCCGAGTAAGTGGTTTACGGTAGAGACGGACTCGGTGGCCATTTACCTTGAATGCATATCCAGAACCGTCAATAGTGATTAGAGTAAGAGTTCCATTGTCATGTACCTTTTGGATTTCGTATGGTCCCAACCATCGAGTCTGAAGTTTTCCAGCGAAGTCCTGAAACCGAGAATCGTATAACAGAGCCCAGTCTCCCTCGTGGAAGACTTTGTTCTTAATGAGCGCATCATGCCATTTGGCTCGCTGCTGTTGATTTAATGCTGTATTTTGTAGTGCAGAGAGCCGAATTTCGTCTAATTCATTGATCTGCTGTAGTCGATTGAGTTGTGCCTCAGTTAAATCTAGGCCAACTTCCTGTGCTGTACGCAGTGTTTGGATTTCGAATTCTATGGGAAAAATAGGTTGTTTTCCAAACACTAGTTGATAAGGTGAGTAACCAGTGGTGCTCCTCCATGTGGTTCGATAGGCCCAGAGTGCTTCAGGTAGTCCGGTAGCCCAGTCATGCCTATGTGATGCAATAGTTTTCGTTAGGATTGATTCTATTATCTTATTGCTACTTTCTACCTGCCCATTCGCCTGTGGGTGATATGGAGTAGTGATCTTATGCTGGACATGATAATTGTTAAGTGTTGCGGCTAATTTATGCCCAACAAATTGTGGTCCTCCATCTGTAATTATTTCCCTAGGAAGGCCATAACGGACAAATAAAAGAAACAGGAACTGTATGACAGAGTCCTCTGTGGCTCTTGGTAATGCTTCTGCCTCAACCCATTTGGTGACATATTCTGTTGCCACCAAAATATATGTTTTCTGATTTGATGAAGGGTTGATGGGTCCAACGAAATCCAGAGCCCACCGTTCGAATGGTTCGATGACTAACTGTGGTTTGAGAGGCATTTCATCAGCTTGACCAGGTCGTCCTGCTCGCTGGCAACTGTCACAGGCTTGGACGAACTTCTTTGCATCCTTAAAGATCGTAGGCCAGTAATATCCTATCTGCAATACTTTATGTCCAGTCCTACGCTCAGCGAAGTGCCCCCCACATGGTCCATCGTGACAGGCTTTTAGGATGTCAAAGATTTCATCCTCTCTAACACATCGCCTGATATGCATGTCTGCTCCTGTGTGAAACAAATAACCTCCGATCCACGAAAATCGAGAACTTTTCTGAATAATCTGCTTACGCTCATTAGGAGTTAAATGTTTTGGTAATTTACCTACTGCAAGGTAATTGGCAACATCAGCATACCAGGGCGTTTGAACAGCAACAGAAAATAGGTGTTCATCCGGAAATTGATCTTCCACTGCTGCTGCATCGCTTGATTTTGGTATCCTTGAAAGAAAATCGGCTACAGGGTTTTCTTTGCCAGGGCGGTCCTTGATTGTGATATCGAATTCCTGCAATAAGATTAACCATCGAGTTACTCTGGCATTTGTGATAGGCTTATTTGCTAAATATTTTATGGCAGAATGATCTGTATACAAGATAACAGGGTAGCCTGTGATATAATGTCTAAATTTATTGACAGCATGTATTACAGCTAGAAATTCTTTTTCAGTAACAGTCTAATTCAATTCAGCAGGGGATAAATTTTTGCTGATGTAATATATAGCATATGGTTTTTTATCCTCTTCCTGCCCAAGGACTGCACCAATGGCTGTATCTGAGGCATCAGATGATATCTGGAATAGTAGGTCCCAGTTTGGTCCTCGAAGGACTGGGGCTGTGGATACAAGCTTCTTTAGATCCTCGAAAGCATGGTCACATTTGTCTGTCCAAAGGAAATCAACGTTACCAGTCAGTGCATATAAAGGAGTAGCAATGTGTGAATAATGCTCTATGAATCGTCTATAATAACCTGAAAATCCAAGAAAACTGCGTACCTTTGTTTGAGTAGTAGGAGTAGGAATAAGCAAAAGTATTTGGATTTTGGCCGGGTCTACCTGAATGCCGGCTGCTGAGACATAGTGTCCTAGGATAAGTCCTTCAGTCATCATCAAAAAACATTTTTCATTGCTTAGGAAAAGCCTAGTAACAATGCAGCGTTGTAGGACTTTCTCTAGGGTGTCTAGAGCTGGATCGAAGTCATCTCCGTATGGTGTAAAGTCATCCATGTAAACTTCAAGTCCATCATTGATTAAATCTGCAAAAATACTAAGGATAGCCCTCTGAAATGTGGCGGGAGCATTACATAAGCCAAAAGGTAAAACTCGATAGGCAAATGTTCCCCAGGGACAAGTAAAGGTAGTTTTATCCTGGTCTTCAGGGGCAATCTGAATCTGATTGTATCCACTGAAGCCATCCAGGAAAGAAAAGAACTTCTTCCCTGCTAAAGTGTCCAATACTTGATCTATGAAAGGAAGAGGAAAATGATCTTTTTGTGTTGCCTTGTTAAGTTCTCTATAATCCACACAAATTCTCCATTTCCCATTCTTTTTTGGTACCACCACAAGTGGAGAGACCCATTTACTATCAGAGATAGGGTAGATAAAATTCACATCTAAAAGTTTTTGAAGTTCAGTTTTTACAACATCTTTTAGATGGGGATTAAGTCTCCTTTGCGGCTGACGCACAGGTCTGGCATATTTTTCTATGTAAATGTGATGGGTACATAACTGGGGATCAATTCCTTTCATATCAGGGTAGTCCCATGCAAATGCTTCTTGATATTTTGTTAACAGATGGATGAGCTTTGTTTCTTGTTCCGGTGTGAGATTAGCATTGATGTTTAAAGTTTTCCCGGTGCAATTTCCACAGTTTTACTATTTGCAACAGAAGTGACAGGTATTATTTGATCATGAATATCTTTCAGGGGATCTTCTTCTAACTCATTATCAAATGCTGCTTTTATCATGTGACATTGTGTGCGAGGTTCAGTTTGAGTAATGAAATTATTAATGGCATCGTCTTCTGTTTGATCTTTGAAATCGAGTGCCTCTTGTATAGTTAATGGAGATCTAATGTTATCAGTAAGATATGATACGGGGTGCTTATTCGTTTTAATCATTGTGACACTTGGCTGTGCTGGAGGATATAGAACTAAATTTTTGCTATTTGGTCCTCTGGTTATGGTCATATTTCCCTGCCGACAGCCAATGTAGGCATCGGCAGTAGCGAGCCAAGGTTTACCTAAAATTAGCGGGTGTCCGTCAAGTCGGGTTTTTGGATTAATTATCAGGAAATCAGTTGGATACTCCCAGGATTCTACAGACACCATGACATCATGTAGAGTGCCCTCTGGTCTAACCACAGATCGGTCAGCCAATTCTAACAGAGTAGAGGTGGGTTCTATAGATGTAATGCCGAGCTTTTGGCAAGTTGTAGTTGTTAAAATATTAATTGCAGCCCCTAAATCAACTAAGGCATTAGGCAGGGTCTGGCCATAAATTTGAACAGTTATAATTGGGTTCCCGGGGTCTTCATATTTAAGGGGTGTTTCTCTTCCCGACAATAGGTCAGATAAGGTGCCGACTACTTGGACTCTTGGATTGTTTGTTATATTCCTCCTCGGTTTCTTTATGCACAATTCTTTTATGGTTTTGGCGTATATGGGAATGTCTTGAATGGCTTGGAGGACTGGAATTTTTATGTACAAGTTTTGTAATTCTCCCAGAATGTCGAAGTCAGGATATTGTATGGATCGAGGTATGGCTAATCGTTCTGGGAACGGGGGAGAGGATGTGGTTGCTTGATTATGAGTTTGTTGCTTATTTACATCCTCTTGTTGTAACTGATGTTCTCTTGGTAACTGATCTTCAATATGAACTGTTTTATCTCCCTCGGTTTCAATTATACGTCCAGATCTTAACTGAAGGTCATTGCACTCCCTCAGGTCGGGTCCTATTTCTGGTGATTCTATGATTTGAATAGATTGGACCTGTCTGTTATTTGGATTGGGATCGGGTTGGGCTGGGAGTTGCGGTCTCAGGTTAGACTGGGGATTTTGTTGTAAAGCTGGCAAAGTAGGTTGAGGGAGAGGAATAGTTCCAGCTGGGTGGTACATTGGTCTTTGCCAGCTTGTCTGCCAGGGTGAACTTTGTGAAGTAGAGGGAGTCCATTGTGAAGGATATGGGCCATTTTGCCAATATGGTGGAGTGTAAGGGAAATTTGGCCAACCAGTTTGGCTTGTTTGATTCAGCCATGGATTTGAAGAAGGAAATGATTGTGGTGACCAGTTTGTAAATGGCGTTTGAGATTGATTTTGCCACATACCATATTGTTGAGCATTATACTGTGGGTTTTGAAAGAAAGAGGTTGGGTCCGGAAACATACCAGGTTGTCTTGGCTGCCACGGGCGGCGCTGGTTGATTGAATTCACCGATTCTGGTTCTTCTTCTGCTTCCTTATATACTGCTTTCAATCCAGAAAGTGAGGGGCAGCTCTCCGTAAGGTGATCTTTTGTACAGATGGCGCATGTTTGGACTTTATCTAATGGACACTCCTTGTGGCTGTGTTTCTTTCTGCATCGGGGGCAGAAGATTGCCATATTCTGTTCTGCCTCCAGCTGCTTCTGTTTAGACTGCACAATATCAAGTTGTGTAGTTAGTGTCCCCATAATATCAGTTTTAAAATTCTCTAATAAATTTCCAATTTCTGCACGTGTTACTCCTTCTGCTGATACTTTGTTATCTCTTGCAAACCGATCATATTCTGTCGGTTTTATTCTTGTGCTGCCTCTCGAACTCCCGATACATAAGTCAAGGATGTCAGTAAAATTCTCTTGATAAATATCCCCTTTGCCCATAATGTTTAATGTTTCAATCCATTGTTCCTTCATACCCCTCATTAATGCAGTTTTTAACACATTATCAGGTAAAGGTAGCGATGCATAAGGAGATCTTTGTAGGTTATACTGAAAACGTTCCACATACTCCTCTAATGTTTCATTTGGTCTGGCTGTCATCTGAAATATTTCGTCTTTTAATTCTCTAGACCTACAATAATCTTGGTATTTCTTTAAGAAGGATTCTTTCATTTGATCCCAATTGTTGATAACCCCGCCACCTAGCCCCATAAACCATCTTAAAGCAGCCCCTTTCAATGTAGAGGGGAATAATTTCAATTTTTGGGGATCGGTGGTGTAATCGTACCCCCGACATAACACATTGAATTCGAATAGGAATGCATCCGGATCTTCTGATGTGAGTCCGTGAAATGTGGGGATATGCTGAAGAGGGATAGCTTTCATGGGTGCATTTGCTGCAGAATCCACTATAGGATATTGTAATGTAGAGGTTTGAGTGTTTGGCTGGTTTTGAGCGTTTGGTTGGTTTTGAGCCATGGGATCGAATATATGCCAGTAACCTTCTGGGATATCTAGGAGGGTATTCCTAGGTTGGGTGGGAACGGTTTTGACAGGGATCTTTTTAATAGCGCTTCCTTTATCTGAAATAATGGGAATACCAGGTGTTTGAGGAGATTGAATCTCTTCAACAACGACTTTCGCAGTACTCCCCTTATCTGGGCTATCTAATGACTGATTTGTTTCAAGAGGAGATTTTGGTTCCTTGGTTTCCCCTGTTTCTCCTTCTCCTTCGCAAAAGTTGCTAGAGTTCCCTTCCTGCAATAATTCTGGAGTGGAATTTTCAACTTCTTGAAAGTCCTGCTCCTCTGTTTGACTATGCACCTCAGCACAGGCTACAGATGGTGATCCTGTGGCCTGAAGGGAACTAGTAGGCGGTTTGGAAGTGTTTTTCTTGAAGCCTACCGATGGCTGAGACTCTGTTTTCTTATAGATTTCGTCTATGAAGGTTGTTCGGCCAAGGGTCACCGGCCCCTTATCTTTTTCAGGTTTGGATGGGGGTTTGATATTCTTTTCTGGTCTTTTCTGCTTAGTCATGCACTCAAAAATAAACTACGAACTTCTATTCAAACAAGCAACAACAAATATGTTAGGAAAGCGGATAATGAGCAGGTCTTTTACATGCTCTGCATGTAGGTTCTTACCTTCCGTTTTTAGGATCCAACTCCTCCCTAGCAGGCTTGTACACTACTCTGAAAAAAAGACAAATGGCTACACTCTTTCCCCGGCAACGGCGCCAAAATGTAGAGCTATAAAAAGGGTCTCTTTCACCTCTAATCATCTCACATTAATATGTCAACCCGAGAGCGTTTTGTCATTACAAAGAGTGACTCAATCCGAGGCTCATTTGTCAGAGTAATGCTAGTAGTACAGTGCTTAAGAAATACAAGAGTAAACGGATGCTTAACTGAAATCAAATTACTTTAAAGAAATAAATCACACACTCGGGAAACTCAATAACTCATCAGTCAAGGGTTCGGTAATAATAAACCATCCCTTCAGAAACTAATGGAAAAAGAACTAAAGCATAGATCACAAGCCTGGGAGCTAAACAGTGACTGATACTGCTCACTACAGTCTTAGATCATCTCTCACAGCAAACCATCAAATGCAGATAAATAGATCAGCAAAGGAAATAAAAGATTAAACCACAATTCTAAAATGGAACAGCAACTCTAAAATGGAACGGCAAGTGAATACTAAGTCCCGCGGGTTATAATCAAACTCAATCTATACACTCTTTGCAATCAAGGAACATTCTATCATTCTAAAGGCGAATTACACAAATCATATTAATGGAACAACAATAACGATTAACGAATTATGGGATAATACTGATCCAGTGGAAACGTACGCAACACAAATGTTAATATAACAGCTCTGCAACATAACAGTAAGGATATGCGATTAACCCTTGAAAGGAAGAATAACGCAATGCGGAGTTAACACATAAGTCTAGTTGTAGAAACTTCAATGATTCAAACTGGAACAGAGCATGTAATATGAACTTGTAAATCATATCAAATAATCGAATAGCAATAATAAACAAACCACACAGAAACGAAGCTGTAATGGTACAGAAGCAAGTGTCCTTCGGGGCCGGGCCCTTAGCCTCCAAGGATGCACCGCTTTAGGTTAACGCAGACGCGAAGATGGAATAATCACCAGGCTTTCATTAATACATTGATCGAAAATACATCGAACCAGTTCTCAACAGAGCTTAATAACCAAATCTGATGTTTTACAGAAGATTACATAAAACGTATCTTATCTCGCCATTACTAAACTAACAGTGCTGTCTCTTTTTATAAGGACGATGGCGGAGATGTCCAAGCAGCTAGATAAATAAAGCAGCGATCCCTCAGGATCTTCGATCCTGAGGGATTCGCCAAACAGTTAACTTCTTCATCCTGTCTTTGCTATTGCGCTGAGCTGGTGTCCTCTCCTTCTTGCCAGAGCCGATTCACCTTGATCTTGTTTCCCTATGTTTGCGTTCGGTTCTCATCCAGAGGAACAGCAGTTATCTCCACTTCGTTCTTATCTTTAGAGCGGCAACTCTTCGTTTTCTTCTTTCCCTGTATAGAAAATAACCATTATCAGTGGCTAAGTCATACACATCGATTCTCACATGTTTTGTGATAGTTCCTTATGACTTTCCAAATCCATGATACAAAAGGTTCACAAATTGTATTAAAAAGTCATTAAAGTAATCAGCAAAATCATACCTTTTCAGTACTCCACAGTATTGTAAGCTTCCTCACATCTGAAGGATCTTATACCAATCAGATAATTGATGAAGATCAACATGACAAACAATTACAACATGATAGCACTAATAATGCTATTCGAAATTCAATAGTCAAGTTAGAAGACCTTTATGATTTGAAAGACCGATTTAAAAGATATACCAATTCAAAATTACAAAGTTCAACTTTGAATTATGAATTAGTAAATCTAGGAACTGATACCAAACCACATAATATCAACCTAGGCCTTGGTCTAGCTCTTGAAGAAAAATTAGCATATGTTCGTCTTTTGAAACAATATAAAAGTGTCTTTGCTTGGAACTACGATGAACTCAAAACTTATGACACTTCTATTATCCAACATACCATTCCAATGATAAATGATGAAAAACCTGTACAACAAAAGCTGAGAAAAATCCATCCCAATCTAGAAAATCAGATCAAATTTGAACTCAATAAGTTATTGAAAGCCAAAATTATTTTTCCTGTTCGACATTCTAAATGGGTTTCCAATATGGTTCCTGTTAGAAAGAAGAACGGAGATATTAGAATTTTCATTGACTTTTGAAATCTTAATAAAGCTTGCCAAAAAGATAATTTTCCTTTGCCTCCAATGGAGCAAATAATACAGGCAGTTGCAGGATCAGAATTAATGTCTTTCTTAGATGGTTTCTCTGGCTACAATCAAGTGTTATTCCATCCTGATGATCAATTGAAAACTACATTCAGAACCAAATGGGGCACTTATGCATATCAAAATATGTCTTTTTGTCTGATCAATGCTGGTGCCACATTTCAGAGAGCCATGGACATCGCTTTCAAGGGATTAGTTAACAAATCGGTGGTAATTTACTTGGATGATATAACTGTATATTCCAAAAAACGAAGCAATCATCTTAAAGATTTGAAGCAGATCTTCCAACGTTGTCAAAGGTATGGAATTTCACTTAATCTGAAAAAATCCTTTTTGCATTAAGTGAAGGAAAACTTCTTGGATTCATAGTGTCAAAATCTGGAATTCATATTGATCCTGATAGAATCAAGGAGATTTCTGAAATATCTTTACCTCACAATAAGAAAGCTATGCAATCTTTCCTTGGCTAAATTAATTTTGTAAAGAGATTTGTACTAGATTTTTCAAGAATAGTATCTCCTTTACAAGCAATGATAAAAAAGAATTCAAACTTTAAATGGGGTCAAAACGAATATGAAGCATTCAATCTAATCAAACAAGCAATTATTAATGCTCCATCTTTAGCAATTCCAAATTTTTCCGATCTTTTTATATTGTATACATTTGCCTCTGATAAATCTTACGCTGCAATACTTACTCAAGAAAATCAAGACAAAGCAGAAGCCCCAATTGCTTTCTTCAGTTCAAATTTACAGGGAGCTGAGTTGAATTACTCAGATGTGGAGAAACAGGCCTATGCTGTTTTCAAAGCAATCAAGTATTTCAGACCTTTTTTACTTAAAACCCATACAAAAATCATAGTACCGTTTCCAAGGGTAAGAAATATTTTAGTCCAAAAATATGTGGGTGAGAAAAGAGCTAATTGGATTACTACCTTACAAGAATATGATGTTGAGATCAAACCAGCAAATATTGTAAGAGGTCAAGGCTTTAGCAAAATACTAGCTGGAGCATCTCTTATTTCTGAAAAATCATCTGAAGAGATACAAACTTATGAGGTAATCCTAAATGATGTTGAATCATCATATGCTGATATCAGCTCCTCCAAATCTCGATCACACCAAGAAAAGAGCTCTAAGATTGAAGGCTAAACAATATCAGCTTGTAAACGAATGTTCTTTTTAGAATGAATTACGATTATGTCCTTCTTAGATGTCTGGAGAAATTTGAAGCTGAAAAAGTCTTGCAGGAACTTCACGATGGGCCAACAGGCGAACATTATGTTGGAGATGCTACTGCACAAAAAATTCTTCGTGCAGGCTATTACTAGCCTACATTATTCAAAGATTCACATAGCTATGTAAGAAAATGTCAAATTTGTCAAACTACAGCTGGAAGACAAAAGAAACCATCATTTCCATTACAACCAGTGAACATTGAACAACCTTTTGATCAATGGGGATTGGACATAATAGGTGAGATCGTTCCTCACTCTTCTAAGAAACATAGGTATATCATTATAGCAACTGATTATTTTACGAAATGGGTAGAAGCAGTCCCTCTCAAGATTGCTAATGCTAAACATATCATCGAATTCATAGATCAATTCATAATTACCAGGTTTGGTTTACCTTCTGCTTTAATGTTTGATAATGCATCATATTTTTCTGGTAATGCTATGAATGAATTTTCACTCAAAACAGGTTTCAAACTTAAATACCCTGCCAATTATTATCCACAGGGAAATGGGTTAGCTGAATCCACGAATAAAAACTTAATCAGAATCATTAAGTGAACCATTGATCAAAATCATAAAAATTGGCATAAGTCTTTAATATATGCTTTATGGGCAGATCGAATAACTCAGAAGGCTTCTATTGGCACTTCTCCCTTTAATTTAGTTTATGGGAGAGAAGTGGTTCTTCCAACTCATCTAGCGATTCCTTCTCTAGCCTTAGTCCAATATATTGATGAAGTACCAACTTCCTCTTTACAATTAAGGCAGATGGAAATAATTAAGTTAGAAGAACAACGAGAAAAAGCCAAAGTAACTCATGCTCATCATCAAGCATTAGTTAAAGCTTCTTTTGATTCAAACATGATAACTAAGAAGGATTTTTAGATAGGAGATTTAGTTCTAAAATGGGACAAAGCTCATGAGGAAAAAGGAAAACATACTAAATTTCAACAGATGTGGCTTGGTCCTTTCCAAATTGCAGAAATCATAGGTCCATCTACTTTTATGTTACATGATTTAACAGGTAAAAGAGAGTCTTTGCCTGTTAATGGAAAAATTCTCAAAAAACATTTTCCATAGGAGATCATTCTTCTATTTTGTATATTAGTTTCCTTTATCATCATAAATAAAATGAGTTGTTCATAGTTACATGTGGAATTCATGAAAAAGATACAAGTTCTCTTTTTTAGATTTTGTTTCTTCATTTATATAAATAGAATTCTTTTTAGAATATTGATCATTATTATTCAAAGATACAGTTAAAAATTTTAAAATCTAGAAATGATATTAGTTTCAACTTTGAAAATTTTGATGAAAATAACTTTTGGTGAAAGATTGTTTTATATCAGTCTAATAAAAGGTGTCAATAACAAAACGAAGGTTCTCTGTAGAAAATTTCTTTCCAAAAAACTCTATCATTGTCGTCCAGAGCTATCTTAAGGAAACAGTGACTTCCTCCCCACCTAGAAAATTACAAAGTTCAGGGAATAATACAATAATACACTTTTAACTTAAAGAGTAAGAGGTCTCATCACGAGCCGAATTATCATGATCATAGATATTATAGCTTGCTGACTTTGCCAATACTGCATACCACAACAGGGCAATGAATTAATATTATTGCAATCGAAAGGCAAGGGGTCTCATCACGAGCCAACTTGTTCAGCAAAGTTATAAATCAAGTGAATGGCACTGTCATAAATTGGCTACCAAACCAAGACATTGTTCTTTAAGGATAAAAAGAAAATAAAAAGCAATAAGTGTGAATATGGATTTCTCTTTGAAAATTGTATATTTTTCTAAGTAGGACACAGGATCATTGCTGGGTAACAGGTAACCCTGTCGAGGCTATAAACTCTTGCTGGCAGCAGTGGCTCTACCTACGACAAATGAGCATATTTAAAACTAATTTAAAAAGAAACCTTTTGTTTTTAGTTTTTAAAAACCAAGTAATGACTGATGTAGATACAAGAACTAGCATGAGGAAGTGAATAGTCAAAGTTGATCATAGAAGAAATGAAATATCATTCTTAGATTAAAGCATAATGTACTTTGTCTTTTTGTAATAAAGTTTGATTTTCTGAAAAAATTTCTCTTTTGAAAAGTTTAGAAAATTCAAAATAAAAGCAGAGATAACTCGTTCTTCCAAGTGAATCACCAATTTTTGTGGCCAGCAACAACCCCCCCTTTTTATTTAAGTATTAGTAATAACACTAAATATGAGGGGACCCTTAGTCAAAAAATCCAAAAAAATTAATTAGTGCTTGTTTCCTTTCTCATATAAAACTTACTATCATAACTTATAGAAATTCCTTAAGACATCATTAAATACACTTAATTTTATGATAAATTAGAATAAAATATTTTCTTTGAAGAAAATATCGCATCCATCGCAATAAGTAGACATCCTTTGTAAGGAAAAATATTTTAAATTGCGATTTCACGATATTGCGATAGCGCAATCCCAAAAAACTATGCATTAAAATACTCATCGCAAACCACATATCGCAGAAAATATGTTTAACAAATACTTTTAATATATAATATTTTGCGATATTACGATTTTGTGATATTGCGATTTCGCGATGCTATGAGACTGCGATATGTGAATATTGCAATTTGCGATAATTGCGATCCTGCGATGATTTCGATTTGCGATAATTGCGATCTTGCGATGATTTCGATTTGAGAAAACTGTGATCTGCGATATTGCGATATTGTGATATTGCACAGCAAATCGCAGATCGCAATGTCGCAGATTCTTAAAAGCTCGTTGTCCAAAGAAAATATTTTCATAAATCAATATCTGTTATGCACTTTAATGATTGAATTAATGAATGGATTGTCAATTATTGATAAAAAGGATTTTGTTTTGATTGAAAGGTTGTTTCATGTTAAAATAATATATTGCATGCGCCTTCAGCATTTAAAACTATCCCGTCACCTTTCTCATGTCATTACTCTCACTTAATTCGTAAAACCGCAGGCGTGAAGGAGCAGAAGACTATACAAAGCATTCATAGAGTATTATGGGAAAGAAAGAGAAAATTCCAAGTTCTGAAAACAAAGAGATGGCTTCCCTGTATGCAGATACTGCTTGCAGTAAGGATGCCAGTATCACCACCTGGGAGGGAATGCATAATCTGCTCGAAGAAGAAAATTTCAGGGTAATGGAAGTCGCGGCTACTGCAGGTTCAAGTAATTCATCTGAAGCATCTCTTACAGAATTGGCTTGTTCATTTTTGCATCGGATAGCAGCAAGACCGAGAATTCTTCCGTATACAGATATGGTAAAATGGGTGCTGGATAGCACCGATATTTCAGACAGGCAATTTAGAACTCCAAATCAAGAGCTCATCGGGTCATTCACTACAAAAGATTTGATGCTTATGTATCACTTGCCGGAGCCTCAGGCGACTTACAACAAACAATTTATGGAGAAATTTGCCAGGGAAAATGAAAATTTGGTGGAATGCACAAAGGAATGGACCAAAAGAGATGAACCATTGAAGAAAGACAAACACGGTATGTACAGTACTGGTTCACTCACCTCTCCCTATTTTTTTTCTGCTGCTATGTTATGTAGGCTTTTTGGAAAGCCTGACATAAATAAGGTCTTTCCTGAATGGCTTCCGTTATTAAATGCTAATGTTAACGTTACCATTGTAGACTAGGCTAAAATACTGTCTGATAATTTAGCCACTGCTATTTTCAATTACCGGTCTAAATGGACTGTATCTCAGAGGATTTATCCTCCTTTTTATCTGTCTGCCTATGTTATGGATTCTATCTGCTTTGTTTCTAAATTCCCTTTAATGGGTTAGCAATGGACAATTCATGATCCTTTTCCTATTCATGTGTATCACAAAGAACTATGGGAATCAAAACTTGTTCCTCATTCTTACAAGATTTTCCATGGCATAATGTTGCCGCTGTAAAAAATATTATATAATAAGGATGCTTCAAGGTTTTCTCCAGAAGCAGAAGTCGACATTCTCCTTGTCGCACGGTGGTTTGGAGAAGAGTTGTTTACCTATCTGAGGGTTTTTGGAAGCTCTGCTTCTCCTCACGTTTTTCCCTTGTATGTTCCGGATAAAATTATAGCTCGGGAAATTGCATACCAAACCTGTGGTGAAGGAGGTTTGACAAAGGAATTAAAGGATAAGAAGAAGGCCATCTGGCCACAATTTCCCATAGCCTGTGGATCATTTTCATTGTTTGATTTTGGTCATACATTTAAAGAGTTAAGAAATATTACATGCTTACAAATGTTCAAGTTTTCAAGAAGGCTATTTGATCCATATGATATTGTCAAAGATTTACCATTGCAGTTAAGGTGAGAATATTTTCTGGAGAAGAAGATCCTTTTGATGATATGTTTCAAGAAAAATGTTCATTTAAAGAAATTTTGCATTTAGCTCAAACACAGTTTTCCCCAGAAGTATTTCAAGAATTTAAAATCTACAGAGAAAGAAGATTGACCACTATCCCTTTGGAAAATTTACTCTTGGAACCCGCAAGGGAACCAACTCCTAGTGTCAGTCTTAGTGGAAACTCGGATACTGACAGGTCTAAATCAAAGTCTGACAAAGAAACTTCTGAACATTCTCAAAAGTCTAATAAAGATGAAGGCTCAGTGAAAGATATAGCTCAGTCAAAATAGCTTTCACAACTGCAGACTTCAACCACTCCACAGTTGAATCTTCCACCTCCCACTGTACAACAACCATCCACCAGCATTCAATTAGATAAAGAATGGGAAACGTTTAATGAATTGCTTAATGTTGAAGGACAAAATACACAAACCCCTGTACAGACATCAAAAGTTTTAAGCACAGGAATAAGCGGCAATGTAACAAGCACAGAGCATATACCTATCACTCCCTCTTCTGAAATTGTACTTAATATAGAATGCATTCCTCCTCTGGATGTATTCTACAGCCCACAGTATAAAGCAGTAGTCAGGAAGCAAAGGAAAAAGAGAAAGTTAGAGAGCGCAATCTCTACTAATGTAGAACAATTAGATGTCTTACGGAAAGATCCTACTACGGATCCTACTAAGAATCTTACCAAGTTATCTCAGATTACAGGAGCTTATGCCTCCGCAACTATTGACAAAGCATCTGAGGTACGACTATTATTAAATGAAAAAGAAGATCAGATACAAGTTCTGCAACAGCAATTGCAACAAGTTCATGCTAGCAGTGAAGCACAGGTAAAACTTGAAAAGTTATAGCAAGAGCTTCAAGAGATGCAAATCGGATATCAAAAACGTTTGGCCGATAAAGAGAAACAAATACAGATTATCCGAGAAGAGCACAAAGATGATCCCAAACTTCCAGAGTTTATTTCAGAATCTAATTCTTTAAACAACCAACTACTGCAATAACAAGATGTATTATGCCAGAAAATCTCGCAATGGAACTCTTTTTGTCTAGAAAGTGATAAAATCACTAATCATGTCGTAGAATTACGACATGATTATGATTTAACTAATGAAAGAGTTACTAATTATTTGGCATGGAAAAATACAGAGGAAGGAAAAAGAGCTCGTGCACCAATTATCAATAACAGTCATAAAGAAATACTTTTCAATAATTGGGATGCACATATCAGAGAGGCGGAGAAAGTGGCAGAGGAGTCAGCTACAGTAGCAGGCAATATTACCGATTGTGTAAATGAAAATTTACAAAAGGCTAATTTGATTTCAGAAACTATTCCGGGATATCTTCCATAGGCACAACAATTGCAAACAGAATGGAAACAAAAGGTGGAAGAAAAAGAAAAATCAATTCAAAAATTGACAAGATTAAATTGGGATTCTTACTGGACATATCTAGTAAAACCACACAGTCAATGCAGCACTCTTAATTGCATCATTAATTCTGCCGAGAAGATTGCACCTACACTTTCCGATTCTGTCTTTTTAGGACAGTTGAAATCTGAAGTCGGCCAGCCACCTCTTCTCAAAACAATGATGGATGCTTGCAAATTTAGAGATCAAATTCATATGTAGTTAGTTGATACTTTTCAATTTTAGATTTAGTTTCAGTTTTACTTTATTTTTTCCTAGAAAAAGCATGGTCATTTAAACCGAATCCTAAATTTTTGTAATAAACTATAATCAGATTTAGTTAGTAGTATTTAAACCCTTCTCATGCATTTAGATAAGTTTCCTGAAATTTTTCAAAAACTTATCCTCAGAACATGCACTTCTGCACCCTCAGAGGAGGTTTTGATGAATGAATGGAACGAGATTTATTGATATCTGTGTCTAATATCTGCTACTGATGTTGCATTTCTGTACTCTTAGTTGATATTGGATTTAGAAGAGATAAATCATTATTGCTTCTAGCTCATGAGTAGAACCAGTTATAAATGGTACTTTTATCTCTTAACTTTTTCTGCTTCTGTGTTAAAAGTGATATTCATGTTCAGTTATTTATATATTGATGCTTGAATGCTTCAGTTATCATTTGGCACTTTTGTACGGTGGTGACTATTTGTTTATGCTTAATATATGAATAGCTTATTATGCGATATGCTTCTCACAACTGTTTCATCTAACCTTTTTATATGAAATGGTTTATTTTTATTGAATCCTTTTCTTATATCAGTTGAATGATCTTTATTATCAATTGTTATTTGAAATCATTTTAGATCGCATAAACAAGATTTTATCCCGGGTTTAGTTTAGAATTAGATATTTCTGTTTTAATTAGAATACAACTTGCATTTGAATAGATTAAAAATATAATAAAAGAATTTCACTTAGGAACCTTTTTAGAAAGGAAATATATATTCTCCACACACACACACAAATTGCGAAACTGGTCCCATTATCCCCAGTCGGACCCACTACACCAAACAGAAAAGGAGCTGCTAACCAAGGTCCGGACCGGGTGGGTATCCCCCTTGTTTTAGACCCAATTTTTGGGGCTTCAACAGGACCATAAAGGACCATCACTATATACACTTACACTGACAGTTTTTTAAGGACCATCACCATATGTGACATTGGTGACGGACCTTAAAGGTCCATCACAAGCATGACCCTCACCAATGTGCTTTTTTCTTGTAGTGCCGGATCAAATAATTCTTAATTTCTCTTTATCTTGATTAATCCACTTCACCAATCAGCCTTCAAATATCTTCAGTGACTTGTCTATCTTGCCCTGAAAATGTTTGTCTTTTGATCTTGATCTTGAGTTATCTGCTTGACATATTGGCTCCCTTTTCCCAATGGAAAACCAGATCTATTACTATCCATCTCTTTAAGTTATTTTTCCTACCAACCAAACCAAATCTTAAAACAAAATTTCTAAGATAACTATCCTAAAATCAAACATTAAAACAAAGTTAAATCTTATAGAGAGAGCCCTCTCTGAATCCTAGGAAGGCTAGATCCTAGAGTTTAAAAGTAGGTTTGTGGTTACCTCTAATGTTCTTTAAACTATAAATTAGAGTGATAACACACTTGAATCTTTCTTTTGACAAATTGATCACTTGATATGATTTGAGAACTCTTTGAATTTACATTTTGGTGTTTTCACATCTTTGGAATACTGAGTTAGCAACTTGGAATGGTGAAATTATTAAATTTTAAAGAAATAAAATTACATAATAAAAATATAAAAAATTAGATTTAAACTCAAAATCACATGCTAAAATAAGAATTTTTCTTTACAAGTCATCTTCACATAGTGAAGAGAATTTTATTGGATCACCCTTTACTTGCTGGTCTTATGCAGTGGATATGAAGCTTTATTTAACCTTGGAAATCCTAGTGGCCTAATCGCACCTTGGAAAACCCTAAAATACCTAATGAGACCTTGAAGGACTGAATTTCAAGATGACATGAATGATATTGAATTTATGGATGCTGTACACTCAACAAGGTATGAAACTATGCTAGCAAGTAATCAAATTTGAGGAAGAGTGATGTTTTTTGACTAGGGCTACGATCAACGACTAATGTTTTGCATGACCTAGTGGAATGATAAAAAACAATTCTGAGTGGGACTCCTAAAATGATATGAAAACATGATTTTTTATCACTGATGGCACGATGCAAATACTGACACTAACACCATACACATGTTGGAGGCATATGAATTCCTAGTTTGTGATGTATGTTTATTATTTGAAACAATGGCAATGTCGCTCCAAAGTATCAATGAAAGTATAAGTTTATATATAAATGAGAAAAAACCATATGATGTATATTTATACACATATTTAATGGTGTTTACAGTATATCTATACTATTTTTACTTGCATTAATACATGGTTTCTCAATTCTTATTATTTTCATTGCAGGAATTCCATAGTAATATATTCTGAAACTTGGATTTTGTTTGGACAGGATCAATGCGTAGGCCGTGAGGCTTCTACCTCAGCATGTTGCAAGCACTTAGAATCGATGGAATGACAGAATCTTGAATCCAAAGAGTGACAACACTAGCGAAGGTGAAGATAGCATCCATAGTCACATAGCAGTCCTGGTCTCAGAACGAGGAGGGGATTGTGATGAAAATCATGGGATTTTCTTAATTTCGCCGCATATTTTTTCAGCCTCATGTGCTTATGCTCCCTCAAAAGTAGACCGAGATAGTTTTTTGATCATATTCAGCTGATATATTATATCATAATTATGGTGTGCATTTGTTAATTGAAGGCCCTATTACATATGAATAACCAGAAACACCTAAACGGTGCCTTCGTAAAATCCTATGATTGGTAGAGGCTTGAATGTGGGCTGAATAGACCACAACTAGTGATCTATTATCTCCCTAGCCTTCCAAGAGGTGAAATTATTCTTCTCCCTCGTGACATTATTCATCTTTGTTGCATGCGACTAATGAAGCAGACGACCCAACATCCAAAAATTCAAAAAAATCGCTGATGGATTATAAATACAATAAAAGTACACAACCTGCTAACAAATTTCTAGATGAAATAAGAATAAGGGGGCACATTGAATATGTGTATGAGAAAATATTCACGAAAGGGGCTCTGCAATTCATTGCATATATACAGTGTAAGTTTGGAGGGTGTGTGAGTTATAAAATGGCTTGTAGGAAAGACCAAAGCCATCAGCAAAGGAGATTGGACTTTCTCTGCTACTCCTAAGGTAGTGGTTAATTGAAGAGTCAAAATCATTGGCCCTCTGGAGAGGAAGATGATCGTTAATGCTCTCAAGTCTGGGGTCAAAATATTCATCGTAAGTTAAAATGTACTATAATGAGATTGGACTTTCTTTGCTACTCCTAAGGTGGTGGTTGATTTAAGAGTCAAAATCATTGGTCCTCTAGAGAGGAAGATGATCATTACTTCTCTCAAGTCTGGGGCTAAACTATTCATGTTAAGTTAAAATGTACTACAATGATATTGGACATTCTCTGCTACTCCTAAGATGGTGGTTGATCAAAGAGTCAAAATAATTGGCCATCTGGAGAGAAAGATAATCATTAATTCTCTCAAGTCTGGGGCCAAAGTATTCATGGTAATTTAAAATGTACTACAATATTCGTTCATAGATTGATAACTGGATTTTTTTGTAGAACATGGCTTTCATTGAAATGGATTATATCATTGAACAAAATTCAATTAGACATGGATGTCATATGTGGTTTTTATCTATAGGGTTATGACTATGAAAATAGTTTGTAATACCAACCATATTTTTCAATTAATATGGAACTGAAGTACCTCAAATAAGCCCTGTGAGAAACTATCTTCAGTTCAAGAGTTAGTGTATTTTCTATCTATAATGTCCTTAGTTGTATTATGCTTTGATCAGAGTCAAAATTCTTGAATTTAATTTAACTTTTGAATAATATATTTTGTTATGGTTTTCCAAAATTCATAACTCTGGCCAAGTTACTATTGACAATTATATGAAACTCATAAAAATCAATATATGCTCATCTTGTTGAAAACTAAAGTCAAGGCCAATAACACAAGAGGTAAACCATAAAATATAATGAATAGAAACATTAAGAGTAAAATATGTATCACAGGGTTAAAAAACAAATAAATGTTCCTAAAATCTATTATATTGTTCTGTGAGTTACTCATTTATACAAGAAAAAAAAAGCATGGAAAATAGAATAAAACAAGTGAAAAAATTGGATGTTGCACTACCCATGGTGTGAGATAGAAATAACACTAAACTACATGTATGAAGCTCTTCCACATCATCATTAAAATCTATGTCTCCCTCTTCATTCGTAGTTGCATCGTGCTCGGAGACCGATGTCATCCTTTTAATGTACCCAAGCTAATAGTGTAAAACAATAATACCTAATAATTTCTTATTGAACTAATGTAGCACATCTCTATATCATATAGTACTAACTATGAATCCAATATCTTGGGTTGGGTTGTGGCTTAACATGAAGTTTGAGTTCTTTCCGCAAGTGATGATCCATGTTAAAGCAGATGACCAGATATTTCTGAGGTTTGGACCGTGTTAATGCAGCACCGTTGGTTCTATGGTAATGCAAATATGTTGGGATTAGTGGTTGTTGATGTTAATGAGATGTGTGTGGATGAAGTCATCTGTAACTCTTTTGTGACTAAAAAATATATACCAGTCATTTACAATGCCATGTAATCAAGGGTCTTTTGGTCGTAAAACTCCTATCATATAGAGTTTGGCACACTCTTCAATCAAAAAATATTTATTCGACATAAGATAATTGATTATAAATTTTAATATAAATATATGTATAATTAATTTTTTTTTTCCAAAAAAAATCGTACCAATCATGATATCAATCAAGAAATTTACAAACGTTAAAATTCATGTAAACAAGCAAGAAATATCATGGGAAATGAAGAAAGTAATTTCTTAAAATCCTTGTACCAAAAATAGGGATATAAACCATATCATTGCAATGGCTTCTAAAACTAAGTAGTTCACCTACTTTATAAAATTAAAATATGTTTATAATAATTTCATGTAGCATCGATGTTATAATTTCGATTTTTTAATTAAAAGTATGAATAAAAAAATATATATATGTTTTTCAAGTATAATTAAAAATTATAAAAGATAAAATGTTATATATTTTTTCTAACTCATCTGTATCAGTTTTCGAATTTTGAATTCACAAGAAAATGACAAATTGTTTATAATTTTTCATTAAAAATATTAATATTAAATAAAATATAAATATAAATAAAAAACATATTTTAAAAATAAGATCAATGACTTCTCTTGCAATAGATGGTGATCTAATTTCATCTCTGACACCTCCAACTATAGTTGACATTCCTTTGGAAAGTATATCAGTGGACAACTTATGAATGTTTTCATGGTAATGTATGATAAAAAATTGAAACTGGGAGATCCAAATTAATGCTTCATTGTAATTTTCTTTTAAATTCTCTTTTCAAACATCATAAATGTCTTTGATCTCACTACGAGGTTGTGAAAATTGTAATATGATTGACAACATAATTTTTTTCCTTTTTCAACCACTCAATAAGGGAAATATAGTAAGCTTCATTATTTGTTGTTCTCCTATGCACTTCTATATTTCTATATAGCACATGATTTCTTGCCGCATTATGAATCACATATTCCACAATGGCTTCACTGGGATTTGGACAACAATACATTTCAATGTACATCTCCCACTTTTGCACCATTCTCTATGGTTAATAAATTCATATTAGTAAAGTAGGAATTTATTTGACTTATACATTCAAACATTTAAACAAAATAAATGGGTCAGTGTAGTCATTACAGAATAAATAATGAACCAAACTAGAATAAACATGTACTTTATATGGCCATAATTGATCATTACTACAGTTCCTTTTTTTGCTACTCCAAATCCATCCCTAGAAGAATTGTTCCACTTGTACCAGCTAATTCTTCCTACCTTGAAATTCGGCAAATTTAAAATTTCAAGCTCAAAAATTTCCAAATGCGGTGACACAGGGTAGATCTTCAATACTGACCAACACTCACCAAACACGAAGAAAATATATATGAGATCATTATATCATCCAACAGGAACCAAACACTACGTATATATATTGTGAGATTTAAACATTTGATACACATTTAAATGAAATTTACACTCATAAGCCACATTAACATACATTTAATTTTTGGGAAGCATGAAGTAGGAAATGAATGAACAAAAGTCCTTAACCAAAATTACATACAAAATCAAGATATGGAGACTACAATTTGAGGGAAAAAAAGTGTAAAACTGAAAACTGAAAAGAAAAAAACCTTAAAACTACACTATATCAAAGGAACTGAATTCCTTAAATCCTATGAAAAGCACAACTAACTGTTTCTCGATTTTACTAGATTGTTATAAGCTAAGGAATACTCTTCAGAATAGGGAAATTTGAGATACGTGGATCAAGAGAGTTTAGGTTTATAAAGGATTAATCATACCTACATTCAACCCCATTCATAGAATTTTGGTAGATATGATAGCTTAACATGATTGCAAATGAAATCGTTTTAAGTGCAAGGGGTATCATTCTTGATATGGAACAAAATTAAGAAAACACCTTTGACTGGAATTTTGCGGAGACCATGAAACAATCAAATGGAGGCATTGGCCTTATTCCAAGGGTTGATGTTTTTTTTTATGAGAGTTATATAAAAAGACTTATTGTAATTGGGAATTCAACATTAGTTAATAAATTAATGCTCACAACCTCCTCTCGAAGTGATGGCAAGCTTAAAAATAATTAAGCCAATAAAAAAATAAGTTGGTAGGTTTGAAAATGTTGAAAAATATCACATCCTAAAGGAGTTCAACCAAAAGGCAGACCATCTAGGCAACAAGTTTTCTCAATGGGATTGTGGCACCTTAAGTACAAAAATTTCGGTTCGATCCTCCCCCATACCTTAAGTTATAACCCAAAGTCATGAATTGGAATTGCATGAGAAATAAATGGCACACTAATCAGAAAAGGCAAGTTATTTATGAAACAAGATGACTAGGCAGTATTACCTTCATGGTACCCTCACACACTTGAAATTTAATGTGGGTGCATATTTATGTCAATTGTACTAGGATTTTATTTTTATTATACCCATTGTGTGAGACCACTATTGTTCACAGAGCTCTGAGAGGACAGGAAGATTACATCTGATAATGGGAATTCAATTTTCTTTATCACTGGTAGGATGAATTCCCAGGAAGAAACCAAAAATTATGAATATGCCTTGATTATGTTATCTTACATAGTCAACAGAGGAAAATTAAAGATCTTAAAGGTGAGTGTGTTTCCCTTTGAGAATATGTTTCTCAGCCATATATCTTACTTCAGCTACATAGAAATTCTAGACTATCAATTGTGGTTGTAGTGGAGGAGGTAAAGGAAAAAGAGACAGTGTAAAGCAACAAAAAGAAGTCGAAATGATGATTGTAGATCAAAAATTTCAGGACAACACAGAGAACCAGGAGAAATCTTATAGTCACCATGACTTTATTCAATAAATGTGTGTTTAATGTTCTTCAAATGTTGCTTCATATTAGTATTTTTTTACAGAATTTATAAAAGTAGTAGCTATCCAAAATCCTTTCCGAAAGATCGTTTTGCTTCTTTACTTCTTAAATTCCAAAGGACAATTCTCATGTTTTTTTTGGACAGTTATAATATATTCATATCATTATCCGGACTGGTGCAAGTGCAACATCTTTTTAATACAAAATATGTCTATTCTTCTTTTTTTTCAAAGAAAAAAGAAACGCAATTACAATTGAAAACCATGCAAAATGAATCCACACACAGGAAAGGAATAATCTATTTCAAGTACCAAGAATTTCCAATATTATTAGGGTTACCAAACAATGGTGAATCTTAGGATAGATTCTTATTGTTTATGGATGACAAATAAACTTCCACAATAGAGTATTGTATTGAAGGAAACTATCAAGTTGCTAGAAAAATAGGAAAAGGAATAAAACAAATAATTTTAGAGATAATTTTTCAATGAGGTGTCTAACTATACCTTTGAAAGACTATTCTGGTCCATGGCTTATATTGGAGGAATAATAGGAGGGGTGATATACAATTAATAAAGTTAATGTTAAAAATGAAAAAAAAAATTCCAACAAAAATAAACCCACACAATACTTGCATTTGGCTTCATATACCCAAGAATTTACTATGAAGGAAAGATACTAATGGAGAGTGGAGAATCGTGATATTAGATCTATGTTCCGGCTTAAGGAAATTATACTACCACAAGAAGTTATGTTAAAGAATCCAACTTAAAGCAATTGGATTCGCATATGAAACACTCTAGGTGTTATTTGATAAAAGGGAAAACATGTGTGTTCAATTTTTTAAAATAGTTGCCAAAATAAGACTGTGACATCGATGAGATGAACACAAAGAAAAAGTAAGACAACAAGTAGGAAATCAAAATTAAACTTTGAAATAGGTACATCTAAACTTGTTGATATTCCATTTGGTCCAGAAATATCACTCCAAAAACTAGTGAACATTGTACATTCGTTACATGGTTCCTGTGTTAATCAATGGAATAATAATCAAGCTTAAAGTCATACTGAATTTTGTCATGAAATGAGCAATTGTAAAAATTTCAAAATTACCATCCTCACTATACCGCCAACTATACAAATTCCTTGTTGAGGATAAGTTGATAACTAATGTTCTAGGTAACAATTATCTTGAATCTTAAGTAACTAGAGATGCTCTGAAAACCTACACCCCTGCTCGCAACGATGACAGGTTGAACATCCATAAATGCTGATTTACTTTTCATCTGGAGAGAAAATCTTGAATGCCAACCAGTTCTATCACACCATGCCGTGTTAATCTATATTTCAAAATGTGCAGCCAAATCAGAAAAAAAATAAAAATCAGAAAGATACCGCAAAATGTTATCACGACACTCGCACAACGTCGCTCCATAAGCAACTACTATTATTGTTGTCTGGAAAATCCTTATAGAAACCATAACAAATAGAGACATTGGGGCACAAGAAATATGCCATATGTTACATAAATTACCGCTCTCACTCTGCATTCACACATTTGTTTCTTTGAATGTTAATAGAAATGTTTTCAGAAATTTTTTTCATGCTTCTAAAAATCCCCTCTCATCACCAACCTTCATTCTTGCATACTTGAATAGATCTTCTTCACTAGAATAGTTGCCCCTCCTTGAAGCCGCATGCTCCTGGTCATTCTCTTCTCATCGAAAATAAAACCAATGGAAACAAACATTCCCTCCGATGAGTGTACATGTCTTGCCACGATACACCACAATATCTTCCCCTAATGATCCTTTTTATGCCACTTTTTGTTGGGCTGAATTAATATTGTATTTCCCTTTCTGCACACTCCCCAATGACGTTGGATCCACTAATGAGGAAATCGTTGCACACTGGGAACAAAATAAAGGGACATATACAACATGGGATGTTGATCGCGAAATTTATAACCCACACACTCCACAATCCGAAGATCAATGTACCCTTTTTTCTACCCCTCCTAACCTCCCCCTTGACCCCATGCAAATGAATGAATGGGAAATCCTCTCATCTTCACTCAGGATACAACATTGAAATTGATAGCCTTGAAATAATTGGCCATTATGAATTTGATGTTAATCATAATTGGTCACATACTTCTATCCCTCTCCACTTGTAATAAACCACCATAAATTTCATTGAATTCAACCGCTCAGATATTCAAAACCAACATCATCATTTTTTAACCCTCCCCCAAAATCACACATTATCTCCCACCCAAAAAAAATCTTTTACGCTTGTTATTTCTCACTTCAAAAACCCTTCACCAAAACCCCCACTCAGAATCATCATATAAGGGAAAGTTAGGATAGGAAAATATTCTTTGATTAAATGTTTCCAACGTGCATTTATGGAATACTCCCAAAAAAGCACAAGCCTATTGTCATTACTTGCACCCACAGTCGTTATAAATTTCAATATAAATTCCCTTACAATCCACTCTGCCCTTCACATCCCTATCCAATAAATGCATCCTCTTGAAGGATGGTCACTTCTACATTCGCAAGAGAAGCTCCTCCATGTAGATTACATCTTCATTGATGAAATGAGCTTCATCGATTTAAAAACTCTTTGCCTGATTGACGATCACCTACGAGAGGCATTCACCCTTAATCGAAATGTACCATTCAAAAATTGCTCCATTATCCTTGTCAGTGATTTAGGCCAGCTACCACCTGTGAAGAAAATTGCTCTGTATGTTGGAACATCACATGGCCCTACACTTTGGCGTAGCTTTGATAAATTCGTAACAATTACAAATATTTTTCGCCAATAAGGTGCTAACCCTTCTTAGGTTTCTTTCCGTCGTATTCTCACAAACCTCAGAAATGGAACACCTACACTTGAATATTGGAACCTCCTAATGTCGAGGATAGATTCCTCTATTACACATGAAGAGAAACAAACATTTCAATACTCCATGCACCTATATGCAACAAACAACTCAGTTTTCTTTCATAATAAAACAATGCTAAAAAAATTGAAAATGGCAGTAGCGCTTTTCTCTGCAGAGAAATAAAGGCAACACAATTTTTCTACATCTGAAGAAGAACAACTAGATGCACATATACTCTTATGCAATAAACAAAAATTTATGCTCACCAGCAACTTGTGGGTACATGTAGACCTTGTTAATGGTGCACTTGGCATAGTCATTTCAATATTTTATGCACTTGACTCAAAGCCCTAGAATTTCCATCCTTCATGGTAGTCGACTTCAAGCAATACAAAGGAACACCATGGGACATTTCACAGCCAACATATGTACCCATTTCTCCTATCACAAGAGGTGCATTGCGACAAATACCACTTCGAATGGCATGGCCTTTAACAATACACAAGTCACAAGAAATGACATTAGAAACAGAAACAATAGACACTGGCCCTAAAGAATGCCAAGATTTTACATTCACCACCATTTCAAGAGTAAGGTCGTTATCAGACCTTCAAATTAATCCAGCATTTCCATTCTCGCGCATATCACAAATGGAAGAGAATCCATATCTACATTGCAGAAAGCTAGAAGAATCATTTCTCGCATCAAAATCTATGTAGAAGAGTAGACTCTAACCAACAACACACTCCTCCTTTCAAAATTTCCGATGGTAAACATCACTTAAGACTTATCCAAATTCCACACAATTATTTGATGTTACATTTAACCTCATATTGTTTTACTCATATTTAAAAAAAAATGTTCATGTTTACTTTAAGTATTTTTTTACTCTATAAATATTACACTTTGATAAAACGCTACCACTAACAATTACTATTTATTTTTTTCCATGAGCAATAGATATTGATGCACACTACTTAAACATGATTTATGAATGATTCCGAGAAATTCAACAGTAAGAACTAGCCTTGGAAGACATACAAATGAGGTTCATGCAGCCACAATCATTGCCTCTGTACCATTTGCGGCCAACTATTGCCTTACTACAGAAGATACGTAAAACACTAAGAAAAACAATCCACATCCATGAAAGAGATGAACATCGAAAAATGTGGGCTGAATGGCAAGGATGACATTCATATCGTGGAGTCACAATAGACATCAATTCGTGTTGTTGATTTAATGCCTCCTCATGTATATATGATCAGATACTCACTGTCGTTTAGATTTACATGAGAACACATACTTTTATTGTACACATGTTTATTTATTCACCTTCTAGTGAATTTTATGTTCCGTTGAACTACTCAAAAATTCTGTATATCTCTCTGTATATAAGTCATTTTCTATTAAACTGTTATGCCACTCAGTATAATTTCAAAGAAATATATGCTATGGATATTTAACATAATTTTATTTGGAATCAACCAACACCAGCTTTGCTATTAATATCATGCCAACAAATACACGTTCAAAGACAACATTATAGACAAAATCAAATATTGGAACAAGATGTTGAGAAAACTTGTTACATTATTCTGTTGTATTTATTGAAGTTTATTTCTGAATGTTAATTTCAAATATTAATGAATAATCAATATTGAATTCATTTTCATGTTTCTAAATGAATTATTTAATTAGGCCAATATGACTCTCTATTATATAATTTAACTCATAATTTTGTCAACCTTTTTCTTCTGCAACTGACATGTGTACACCACCACCTTTATGCCTCATATCTGTCCCATTTTAGCTACCTAGTATGGAATCTCTTAGCTGGTGTACCACCCTTATAAAATGGGCTAGGTCTCCTCCTATGTTTCTACATTTCCATATTTTAAGAGAAGATGTTACTTGTTCTCGAAACAGACGTTTTCAACCAATTAAAATCAATGATGCATTTTCTTAATGAGCTTGAACGACTCATCAACATACCCATTTTGTGAAAACCTATAAATCATTTAAATCCATGTAATATCATCTCATTCTGGCATTTTCTAAAACAATTCTAGGGATTTCTCAAGGTATCCCCTTTGCATCTATCATGTAATCATCGATGTCCACGACACAACATTACGTTCCAAAAATTCCTGAAATAGTTTCATCACTTTTTCAACACATCAACTTTTCCAATTCTACAATTCCAATCTAACAATCCTATCTGCCTCTCTTTACACCTTTTGGGGCAATTTCTAGTTTAGCTGATAAGGAGACTTCAAGTGATCCTAGTCATGGAAAATTTTGATCATTAGATTTATTTATTAGTAATCTATTTTTGAACTAGTGAAAGTGGTCATGCCAACTTTTATCACTAAATTTAGATCGAGATAGTTTGTTGCCAAGACCGATTGAAGCCTCCAATATACTTCCAACGACTGCAACAACTTCTAAAAGCCCTTTGACACCTCAGAAACCTTGTTTAAAGACCATACACCTGCAAGAATAGGTATTCTTCAAAAAAAAACAATCTTCCTATTATTTGAAAAAGAGTTTCTTGTGAAATTGATAGCCATAAACCCTATTTTCCCACAAAAAGACCTGTATTTGCCTTCAAAGAATGGATTTACTGTGAAACCATGATAAAATTTCCGTTTTGATACTATATCTGGTTTTAAAATGAAATTGAATATATTTTAGCCTTTGCAGACCTTAAACGATCTTCTAATTAATCCAAAAACCATTTTGAAAGTATTTAGAACCCTTTGTACATGAATCAAACTGTTTTTTAGTACAATTTATCCAAGAAGAACAACAAAACCCTTTTTATATATTTATAGTCTATAAAAGAGTTTGAAGATCAAGTTTGAAACAAAATTGAAGGTTAAAACCATAAGAAAGCCTGATTGTACCTTTTGCTATTCAATAGACCTCTGTTAAACCAAAAATACTTTCTATAAATAGTTTGAGCTTACATAAGAGTATAAAAAATCCTAAAAACATATTTTTAACATTCAGAAGGTCAAAGTTGTCAAAAAAAAAACTCATAAATGGCCTCTAAAAGTACCATTGTTGTCAACCCACTACAACCTCATGTTGTAGATATTGAGCATACACCCCTAGATGATGTTGATTACAAAATAACTGATCTAGTGATAGAATTCAATATTTTAGACCTCCACTGCTGGAGTCTAGAAAAATCCTTAGAACAGGAAGATGAAGTACAGATTTGGGAGTCCAGTTTACCCAAGTATGTAGTTCCACATACTCATCAGTGTCCAAAAGTCATTAGGCTGTGTCAAACCTATTATTCCCTTAAACAAAGAACTATGATTTATCCTAATAAATAAGTATTGTTCACTATTACTGCAGAGTCTATTAAGCTAATGCTTCAGATTCAGCTAGATCCCAATGCAATTCCCTTATCCATAGAAGCACTGAAAAATATTTACATTAGTTTAGACTTTCCTAAAAGGTTTAAGATATTCCAAACCTTCATGCTTGCATATGTTGAAATACCAAAGATAAACCCTCCCTATTCTACATCCAAATTTCCTAAAGGATCAAGGCATGTCAATTCAATGTTATCCTTTATCCTAGGTTATTTTACTGATGAGCATACTAATGAGTCAATTCTTGGTTTTCTATCTACCTTTGTGCCTGGTCAACCTCCTTCTATCATTTACAATTATGTTGAATACATAGCTGATAGTATCCATGATCAACTTGTAAAATTTCCCACTGAAGGAGTTTTTAGATATTCATCCTCCCTGTTTCACATGTGTCCCTCTTACAGTCATCTCAAAAGTAGACCAAGATAGTTTGTTGCCAAAACCGCTTGAAGCCTCCAGTATACTTCCAAGGACTGCAACAGCTTCCAAAAGCCCTTTGACACCTCAGAAACCTTGTTTAAAGACCATATACCTACAAGAATAGGTATTCTTCGAAAAAAAAAATATTCCTATTATTTGAAAAAGAGTTTCTTTTGAAATTGATAGCCATAAACCCTATTTTCCCACAAAAAGACCTGTATTTGCCTTCAAAGAATGTATTTACTGTGAAACCATGATAAAATTTCCATTTTGATACTATATCTGGTTTTAAAACGAAATTGAATATATTTTAGCCTTTGCAGATCTTAAAAGATCTTCTAATTAATCCAAAAACCATTTTGAAAATATTCATAACCCTTTGTGCATGAATCAAACTATTTTTTAGTACAATTTATCCAAGAAGAACAGAAAAACCCTTGTTATATATTTACAGTCTATAAAAGAGTTTGAAGATCAAGTTTGAAACCAAATTGAAGGTTAAAACCATAAGAAAGCCTGATTGTACCTTTTTCTTTTTAGTAGACTTTTGTTAAAAAAAAATATCTTCTGTAAACAGTTTAAGCTTACATAAGAGTATAAAAAAGCCTAAAAACATATTTTTAACATTCAGAAGGTCAAAATTGTCAAAAATAAACTCAGAAATGGCCTCTAAAAGTACCGTTGTTGTCAACCCACTACAACCTCATGTTGTAGATATTGAGCATACACCCCTAGATGATGTTGATTACAAAATAACTGATCTAGTGATAGAATTCAATCTTTTAGACCTCCACTACTGGAGTCTAGAAAAATCCTTAGAACAGGGAGATGAAGTACAGATTTGGGAGTCCAGTTTACCCAAGTATGTAGTTCCACATACTCATCAGTGTCCAAAAGTCATTAGGCTGTGTCAAACCTATTATTTCCTTGAACAAAGAACTATGATTTATCCTAATAAATCAGTATTGTTCACTATTACTGCAGATTCTATTAACCTAATGCTTCAGCTTAAGCCAGATCCCAATGTAGTTCCCTTATCCATAGAAGCACTGAAAAATATTTACATTAGTTTAGACTTTCCTAAAAGGTTTCAGATCTTCCAAACCTTCATGCTTGCATATGTTGAAATACCAAAGATAAACCCTTCCTATTCTACATCCAAATTTCCTGAAGGATCAAGGCATGTCAATTCAATGTTATCCTTTATCCTAGGTTATTTTACTGATGAGCATACTAATGAGTCAATTCTTGGTTTTCTATCTACCTTTGTGCCTGGTCAACCTCCTTCTATCATTTACAATTATGTTGAATACATAGCTGATAGTATCCATGCTTAACTTGTAAAATTTCCCACTGAAGGAGTTTTTAGATATTCATCCTCCCTCTTTCTCATGTTTCTTTAATTCCAAGCAGACAAATTACCAATAAATCTTCAGAAATTGGATGTAGAAGGGAATCCATTATCATTTATCTTTTGGACCTCACTAATCAGAAAAGAATCAATAGAATTCACTTATGTGGATTTCATAGATTGTTTTGTTCATCTAGTGATAAAAAAGCTCACAAATAGTGTAGAGTCAAGAATAAGCAATGAGATAAAGAAAGTCTTACAGCTGTCAGAACAAACAAGAACTGGAGATTGGTACCTTTACCAAAATCATATAGAGATTAGAGTCTATGGGTCTAACCTTCTTCCCTATAAATTGATAAAATACTTTCCAATGAGAGTGTTTTCCTTAGAGTACATAAGAAAAATTCTCAATTCTAACTCTATAAACTTCTTGGTTGCCAAAAAAGAGAATCAATTCAAGTTAAAGAACCAGGTAGGACCTTTCATTTGCAATCACAGGGACGCAGGAATAGAGGCAGCAAAACAATTGTTGGAATATAAATTTGAAGAAATTTTCTTGTGGAATTATGATCCCTATGGAATACTTAGCAAAATGAGGGTAAAATGCAAATTAACCCCTTATATCCATGATAAAAGGTTTTATATTGAGCAGTTTGCTAATAAAATAGAGTGGCTGGAAAATACCTTGATGGAAACAATTAAACAGGGTGATACTAGTCACACCTTGAAAACTGTAGATCAAGAGAAAAAAACTACCAAAAGAGTCAGAAGAGAAGACACTTATACAGATGAAACAAAAACAGAGACCAGATTCAAGCTCAGATATAACAAGAAACCCAATCTAAATCCAGTGGATAAGGAAAAAGAAACAATTGAGGTGCTAGATGAAGAAAACACAAAAAAAAACACAAATGCTGCTACAATTATTGTGAATGAGTAAGAAAATGATATGTTAGACACTCAGATGATTTAAAAGCAGCAAAACATGGAGGCATCCTCATCACAGCAAGTAGAGAATATAGATTTGGATATCAAAGAGAAATATAAACAGATCAAGGTGAAGAATGAAGAGATAAAGAATGAAATGTATTCATAGTATTTGAAGCAAACTCTAGGCAATCAAAACAGGCTTCTCTCATCTTTTGACTATACAGATAAGAAGTTGATAATGTCTATACTTCAACCTACAGTCAAAGCACCTCAAATAGCAGCATATTATAAGAAAGTTGACTTAGAAATACCAGTAGAAAGAATTCATCCTTTAGATCAAATTGAGTTTCATAAACAGAGCTCTAAAATGCTTTATTCTACTATGAATACAAAGGAAATGACTGCCCAGAAGCTTTAGAATACCATAACCAATTTGAGAGATTAGATTAGGACTGAAAAGGTCTCTTCTCATGCTAAAGACACTATAATCAAGTCTTTAGAAGAACTAGTAATTGAAGTATGGTATGACCCTGAAAATGTAAAAGCTGCAAAAGAGATGATAAAGAAGAAAAATGTTGACATAACAACACTTAGAAAACAATTGAAGCTTCCTCCAATATAACATCCATAGGCTAAAGAGATTCTGCAAAAGGAAAAACATAAAGATGAGATGATGAGTCTCATACTACAAATGACAGCACAGATTAAAGACATGGAGATAGAAATGGACAAGCTTGTCCAAGAGAAAGAAACAACTAAAAATCAAAGTGTCCCTCTTACATTCATCCCAATTGTAACTATAGAAGTTCCTTAAACCTTAGCAGAAGAACTGGCACCAAAAGTACCATTGGCTACAACTTGGCTAGTGACATCTTCTACTACTTCTGCTATTGAATCATCTACATCAGCAGTGCAACAAACAGATGATGAAAGAAAGCTCATTAAAGGTATGGAAGAGATGTCTATATAGAGTAATGAAATCAATAGGTTGAAATAACAAATTAAAAACTTGGAATATGCCAAGAAATTAGCTCAAATTAATGCTAAAAATGAGGAACAGAAAGCCAAAAGGGCAAGTGAACAGTTGAATAAAGTTGAAGCAAAGTTAACTTTAAAAGAACCAATGGCTTTCATAAAAAATCAGTTGTGTTCCAAGATCATTGAGTCAATCAATAATACTTGGCTTTCCATTCAGGTAATTTATGAACAAAAGGACTTGCTTAAAGTAGCAAAAGAAGAAGTTGTGAAAACAAAGGAAGAACTAGGTGCCAAACCTGAAGAGGCCCTAGAAATAATCAAATTTCTCAACACCGAAAATAAATAAGAATTGGATGAAATAGGCATCGCTGATAGAACTAAAACAATTCTTGAAGTGAGCAAGGTAATTACAAAGAAAATTTTGATGAAGAAACTTGAAGAGAAGTGCCAAAACACGGATTTGGCCATAACTAGATTTATGGTAAAGTTTGATACTTTGAGGCAAAAAGGCTTGCCAAATATTCTTGTTTTAAATGACAAGTTAATGAAGCAAGAGAACTACAATAGAGATTTTTCTAAAGAACAAGTAAACAAGGTAGATTGGAAAGGAGTACCTACAGGAAAAGTCTTGCACAAAAGAATTGAAGATTTATTTTATTTGTAGCATGAAATAAAACATATCTTTGTGGTCAAACCAACATTTGTCAGATACACAGAGGCTGATGAAAACTACAAAAAACTTACCAAGATCAAGTTACGTGATGAAGAATTTTTGTAGAAGCTTACTGATTTTCTATAAAGGACAGTTTTACATTAAAAGAAGAAGAAAAACAAATTTTTTTTTTTACACAGTAAAAGCAGAATTTACAACATTAAACTAGTCAAAATAGCAGATAAAAGAGTATCAGATGGTAAAGTGTATCAGTGAAAGAGTATCAGATAAAGAGATAAAGTTCCAAAATATATTTAAAAGATCCTTTTATAGCATTGAAGACAACACAATAGCCAGCTGCACCCAATTAAAAACAACATTTATATTTTATTTGGATAAATAGGATATCTTACTAAGTTTTTAAGCAGCTGTCACTATATTTTTGTAAAAGATATTTTATTTTCTTTAGAAAATCCCTATGAGTATTCTAGGATATTTTGTAAACATTTTTGTATAAATACTTCACCCTTTGAAGTATTATGGTGGAATAAATTATTTAAGATTTATATAGTCATTTTTTTTTGTACCTGAAGGGTTTCTTGTAGCAAGTTCAAGTAGCAGACTGTATCAAAATCATAAAGCATCATATTTCAGGATTCATGTGATGAGCCATTGAAGTGAATTACTTTCTACTGTCGTTGTTTATCTTCTTATGTTTTACATACTTTCATAAATGTGTTCTAAATTTGAATGATAAATCAAGAATATTATTATAGAATTTGTTAAAAGCACTATGTCTTGAACTATTTATCATTTCTATGTTTTTTGTTGATTTCCAGAGTAGGGAACCCTTAATTTCCCCCTCTTTCGAATGACCTCTCTCTTCTCCTTCCTTATCCGGATCAAAGAATTCTTAATTTCTCTTTATCTTGATTAATCCACTTCACCAATCAGCCTTCAAAGATCTTTAGTGACTTGTCTATCTTGCCCTGAAAATATTTGTCTTTTGATGTTGATCTTGAGTTGTCTGCTTGACATATTGAATCCTTTTTCCCAATGGAAAACCAGATCTATTACTATCCATCTCTTTAAGTGATTTTTCCTACCAACCAAACCAAATCTTAAAACCAAATTTCTAAGATAACTAGCCTAAAATTAAACATTAAAACAAAGTTAAATCTTATAAAGAGAGCCCTCTCTGAATCCTAGGAAGGCTAGATCCTAGAGTTTAAAAGTAGGTTTGTGGTTACCTCTAATGTTCTTTAAACTATAAATTAGAGTGATAACACACTTGAATCTTTCTTTTGACAAATTGATCACTTGATATGCTTTGAGAACTCTTTGAATTTACATTTTGGTGTTTTCGCATCTTTGGAATACTGAGTTATCAACTTGGGATGGTGAAATTATTACATTTTAAAGACATAAAATTACATAGTAAAAATATAAAAAATTACATTTAAACTCAAAATCACATGCTAAAATAAGAATTTTTCTTTACAGGTCATCTTCACATAGTGAAGAGAATTTTATTGGATCACCCTTTACTTGCCGGTCTTATGCAGTGGATATGAAGCTTTATTTAACCTTGGAAATCCTAATGGCCTAATCGCACCTTCGAAAACCCTAAAATACCTAATGAGACCTTGAAGGACTGAATTTCAAGATGACATGAATGATATTGAATTTATGGATGGTGTACACTCAACAAGGTATGAAACTATGCTAGCAAGTAATCAATTTTGAGGAAGAGTGATGTTTTTGGACTAGGGCTACGATCAACGACTAATGTTTTGCATGACCTAGCGGAATGATAAAAAACAATTCTGAGTGGGACTCCTAAAATGATATGAAAACAGGATTTTTTATCACTGATAGCACGATTCAAATATTGACACTAACACCATACACATGTTGGAGGTAGATGAATTCCTATTTTGTGATGTATGTTTATTATTTGAAACAATGGCAATGTCACTCCAAAGTATCAATGAAAGTATAAGTTTAAATATAAATGAGAAAAAATCATATGATGTATATTTATACACATATTTAATGGTGTTTACAGTATATCTATACTCTTTTTACTTGCATTAATAAATGGTTTCTCAATGCTTATTATTGTCATTGCAGGAATTCCATAGTAATATATTCTGAAACTTGGATTTTGTTTGGACAGGATCAATGCGTAGGCCATGTGGCTTCTACTTGAGCACGTTGTGAGAACTTAGAATCCAGGGAATGACAAAATCTTGAATCCAAATAGTGACAACACTAGCGAAGGTGAAGATAGCATCCATAGTCACATAGCAGTCCTGGTCTCAGAACGAGGAGGGGATTGTGAAGAAAATCATGGGATTTTTCTTAATTTCACCGCATATTTTTTCAGCCTCATGTGCTTATGCTCCCTCAAAAGTAGACCGAGATATTTTTTTGATCATATTCAGCTGATATGTTATATCATAATTATGGTGTGAATTTGTTAATTGAAGGCCCTATTACATATGAACAACCAGAAACACCTAAACGGTGGCTTCGTAAAAGCCTATCATTGGTAGAGGCTTGAATGTGGGTTGAATAGAGCACAACTAGTGATATATTATCTCCCTAGCCTTCCAGTAGGTGAAATGATTCTTCTCCCTCGTGACATTGTTCATCTTTGTTGCATGCAACTAATGAAGCAGACGACCCAACATCCAAAAATTCAAAAAAATCGCTGATGGATTATAAATACAGTAAAAATACACAATATGCTAACAAATTTCTAGATGAAATAAGAATAAGGTGGCACATTGAATATGTGTATGAGAAAATATTCACGAAAGAGGCTCTGCAATTCATTACATATATACAGTGTAAGTTTGGAGGGTGTGTGAGTTATAAAATGGCTTGTAGGAAAGACCAAAGCCATCAGCAAAGGAGATTGGACTTTCTCTGCTACTCCTAAGGTAGTGGTTAATTGAAGAGTCGAAATCATTGGCCCTCTAGAGAGGAAGATGATCATTAATGCTCTCAAGTCTGGGGTCAAAATATTCATGGTAAGTTAAAATGTATTATAATGAGATTCGAATTTCTTTGCTACTCCTAAGGTGGTGGTTAATTTAAGAGTCAAAATCATTGGTCTTCTAGAGAGGAAGATGATCATTACTGCTCTCAAGTCTAGGGCTAAACTATTCATGTTAAGTTAAAATGTACTACAATGATATTGGACATTCTCTGCTACTCCTAAGATGGTGGTTGATCGAAGAGTCAAAATAATTGGCCCTCTGGAGAGGAAGATGATCATTAATGCTCTCAATTCTGGGGCCAAAGTATTGATGGTAATTTAAAATGTACTACAATATTCGTTCATAGATTGATAACTGGATTTTTTTGTAGAACATGGCTTTCATTGAAATGGATTATATCATTGAACAAAATTCAATTAGACATGTATGTCATATGTGGTTTTCATCTATAGGGTTATGACTATGAAAATAGTTTGTACTACCAACCATATTTGTCAATTAATATGGCACTGAAGCACCTCAAATAAGCCCTGTGAGAAACTATCTTCATTTCAAGAGTTAGTGTATTTTCTATCTGTAATGTCCTTAGTTGTATTATGCTTTGATCAGAGTCAAAATTTTTGAATTTAATTTAACTTTTGAATAATATATTTTGTTATGGTTTTCCAAAATTCAGAACTTTGGCCCAGTTACTATTGAAAATTATATGAAACTCATAAAAATTAATATATGCTCATCTTGTTGAAAAATAAAGTCAAGGCCAATAACACAAGAGCTAAAACATAAAATATAATGAATAGAAACATTAAGAGTAAAATATGTATCACAAGGTTAAACAACTAGATAAATGTTCCTAAAATCTATTATATTGTTCTGTGAGTTACACATTTATACAAGAAAAAAAAAAGCATGGAAAATAGAATAAAACAAGTGAAAAAATTGGATGTTGCACTACCCATGGTGTGAGATAGAAATAACACTAAACTACATGTATGAAGCTCTTCCAAATCATCATTAAAATCTATGTCTCCCTCTTCATTCATAGTTGCATCGTGCTCGGAGACCAATGTCATCCTTGTAGTGTACCCAAGCTAATAGTGTAAAAAAATAATACCTAATAATTTCTTATTGAACTAATGTAGCGCAGCTCTATATCATATAGTACTACCTATGAATCCAATCTCTTGGATTGGGTTGTGGTTTAACATGAAGTTTTAGTTCTTTCTGCAAGTGATGATCCATGTTAAAGCAGATGACTAGATATTTCAGAGGTGTGGACCATGTTAGTGCAGCACCGTTGGTTCTAGGTAATGCAAATATGTTGGGATTAGTGGTTGTTGATGTTAATGAGATGTGTGTGGATGAAGCCAGCTGTAACTCTTCTGTGACTACAAAATATATACCATTCATTTACAATGCCATGTAACCAAGGGTCTTTTGGTCGTAAAACTCCTATCATATAGAGTTTGGCACACTCTTCAATCAAAAAATATTTATTCGACATAAGATAATTGATTATAAATTTTAATATAAATATATGTATAATTAAAAAAAAAAATCCAAAAAAATTCGTACTAATCATGATATCAATCAAGAAATTTACAAACGTTAAAATTCATGTAAACAAGCAACAAATATCACGGGAAATGAAGAAAGTAATTTCTTAAAATCCTTGTACCAAAAATAGGGACTTAAACCATATCATTGCAATGGCTTCTAAAACTAAGTAGTTCACCTACTTTATAAAATTAAAATATGTTTATAATAATTTCATGTAGCATCGATGTTATAGTTTCGATTTTTTAATTAAAAGTATGAATAAAAAATTTAAAATATGTTTTTCAAATATAATTAAAATTTGAAAAGATAAAGGGTTATATATTTTTTCTAACTCATCAGTATCAGTTTTCGAATTTTGAATTCACAAGAAAATGACAAATTGTTTATAATTTTTCATTAAAAATATTAATATTAAATAAAATATAAATAAAAAACATATTTTAAAAATAAGATCAATGGCTTCTCTTGCAATAGATGGTGATCTAATTTCATCTCTGACACCTCCAACTACAACTGACATTCCTTTGGAAAGTATATCAGTGGACAGCTTATGAATGTTTTCATGGTAATGTATGCTAAAAAATTGAAACTGGGAGATCCAAATTAACGCTTCCTCGTAATTTTCTTTTAAAATCTCTTTTCAAACATCATAAATGTCTTTGATCTCACTACGAGCTCGTGAAAATTGTAATATGATTGACAACATAATTTTTTTTCTTTTTCAACCCCTCAATAAGGGAAATATAGTAAGCTTCATTATTTGTTGTCCTCCAATGCACTTCTATATTTCTATATAGCACATGATTTCTTGCCGCATTATGAAACACATATTTCATAGTGGCTTCACCGAGATTTGGACAACAATACATTTCAATGTACATCTCCCACTTTTGCACCATTATCTACGGTTAATAAATTCATATTAGTAAAGTAGGCATTTATCTGACTTATACATTCAAACATTTAAACAAAATAAATGGGTCAGTGAAGTCATTACAGAATAAATAATGAACCAAACTAGAATAAACATGTACTTTATATGGCCATAATTGATCATTACTACAGTTCCTTTTTTTGCTACCCCAAATCCATCCCTAGAAGAATTGTTCCACTTGTACCAGCTAATTCGTCCTACCTTGAAATTTGGCAAATTTAAAATTTCAAGCTCAAAAATTTCCAAATGCGGTGACACAGGGTAGATCTTCAATACTGACCAACACTCACCAAACACGAAGAAAATATATATGAGATCATTATATCATCCAACAGGAACCAAACACTACGTATATATATTGTGAGATTTAAACATTTGATACACATTTAAATGAAATTTACACTCATAAGCCACATTAACATACATTTAATTTTTGGGAAGCATGAAGTAGGAAATGAATGAACAAAAGTCCTTAACCAAAATTACATACAAAATCAAGATATGGAGACTACAAGTTGAGGGAAAAAAAGTGTAAAACTGAAAACTGAAAAGAAAAAAACCTTAAAACTACACTATATCAAAGGAACTGAATTCCTTAAATCCTATGAAAAGCACAACTAACTGTTTCTCGATTTTACTAGATTGTTATAAGCTAAGGAATACTCTTCAGAATAGGGAAATTTGAGATACGTGGATCAAGAGATTTTAGGTTTATAAAGGATTAATCATACCTACATTCAACCCCATGGTAGATATGATAGCTTAACATGATTGCAAATGAAATCGTTTTAAGCGTGAGGGGTATCATTCTTGATTTGGAACAAAATTAAGAAAACACCTTTGACTAGAAGTATGCGGAGAGCATGAAATAATCAAGTGGAGGCATTGGCCTTATTCCAAGGGTTGATGTTTTTTTATAAAATTTATATAAAAAGACTTATTGTAATTGGGAGTTCAACATTAGTTAATAAATTAATGCTCACAACCTCCTCTCGAAGTGATGGCAAGCTTAAAAATAATTAAGCCAATAAAAAAATAAGTTGGTAGGTTTGAAAATGTTGAAAAATATCACATCCTAAAGGAGTTCAACCAAAAGGCAGACCATCTAGGCAACAAGTTTTCTCAATTGGATTGTGGCACCTTTAGTACAAAAATTTGGGTTCGATCCTCCCCCATACCTTAAGTTATAACCCAAAGTCATGAATTGGAATTGCATGAGAAATAAATGGCACACTAATCAGAAAAGGCGAGTTATTTATGAAACAAGATGACTAGGTAGTATTACCTTCATGGTACCCTCACACACTTGACATTTAATGTGGGTGCATATTTATGTCAATTGTACTAGGATTTTATTTTTATTATACCCGTTGTGTGAGACCACTATTGTTCACAGAGCTCTGAGAGGATAGGAAGATTACATCTGATAATGGGAATTCAATTTTCTTTATCACTGGTAGGATGAATTCCCAGGAAGAAACCAAAAATTATGAATATGCCTTGATTATGTTAACTTACACAGTCAACAGAGGAAAATTAAAGATCTTAAAGGTGAGTGTGTTTCCCTTTGAGAATATATTTCTCAGCCATATATCTTACTTCAGCTACATAGAAATTCTAGACTATCAATTGAGGTTGTAGTGGAGGAGGTAAAGGAAAGAGAGACTATGTAAAGCAACAAAAAGAAGTCGAAATGATGATTGTAGATCAAAAATTTCAGCACAACACAGAGAAGCAGGAGAAATCTTATAGTCACCATGAATTTATTCAATAAATGTGTGTTTAATGTTCTTCAAATGTTGCTTCATATTAGTATTTTTTTACAGAATTTATAAAATTAGTAGCTATCCAAAATCCTTTCTGAAAGATCGTTTTGCTTCTTTACTTCTTAAATTCCAAAGGACAATTCTCATGTTTTTTTTGGACAGTTATAATATATTCATATCATTATCCCGACCGGTGCAAGTGCAACATCTTTTTAATACAAAATATGTCTATTGTTTTTTTCTTCAAAAAAAAAAGAAACGCAATTACAAATGAAAACCATGCAAAATGAATCCACACACAAGAAAGGAATAATCTATTTCAAGTACCAATAATTTCCAATATTATTAGGGTTACCAAACAATGGTGAATCTGAGGATATATTATTATTGTTTATGGATGAAAAATCAACTTCCACAACAGAGTATTGTATTGAAGGAAACTATCAAGTTGCTAGAAAAAAAGGAAAAGGTATAAAACAAATAATTTTAGAGATAATTTTTCAATCAGGTGTCTAACTGTACCTTTGAAAGACTATTCTGGTCCATGCCTTATATTGGAGGAATAATAGGAGGGATGATATAAAATTAATAAAGTTAATGTTAAAAATGAAAAAAATGTTTTCCAACAAAAATAAACCCAAACAATACTTGCATTTGGCTTCATATAACCAGGAATTTACTATGAATGAAAGATACTAATGGAGAGTGGAGAATCGTGATATTAGATCTGTGTTCCAGCTTAAGGAAATTATACTACCACAAGAAGTTATGTTAAGAATCGAACTTAAAGCAATTGGATTAGCATATGAAACACTCCAGGTGTTATTCGATAAAAGGGAAAACATGTGTGTTCAATTTTTTAAAATAGTTGCCAAAAGAAGCCTGTGACATCGATGAAGATGAACACAAAGAAAAAGTAAGACAACAAGTAGGAAATCAAAATTAAACTTTGAAATATGTACATCTAAGCTTGTTGATATTCCATTTGGTCCAGAAATATCACTCCAAAAACTAGTGAACATTGTACATTCGTTACATGGTTCCTGTGTTAATCAATGGAATAATAATCAAGCTTAAAGTCATACTGAATTTTGTCATGAAATGACCAATTGTAAAAATTTCAAAATTACAATCCTCACTATATTGCCAACTATACAAATTCCTTGTTGAGGATAACTTGATAACTAATGTTCCAAGTAACAATTATCTTGAATCTTAAGTAACCAGATATGCTCAGAAAACCTACACCCCTACTCGCAACAATGATAGGTTGAAAATTCATAATGTTGATTTACTTTCCATATGGAGAGAAAATATTGAATTCCAAGCAGTTCTATCACACCATGCCGTGTTAATCTATATTTCAAAATATGCAGCCAAATCAGAAAAAAAATAAAAATCAGAAAGATACTGCAAAATGTTATCACGACTCTCGCACAACATCGCTCCATAAGCAACTACTATTATTGTTGTCTAGAAAATCCTTATAGAAACCATAACAAATAGAGACATTGGGGCACAATAAATATGCCATATATTACATAAATTACTGCTCTCACTCTGCATTCGCACATTTGTTTCTTTGAATGTTAATAGAAATGTTTTCAGAAGTGTTTTTCATGCTTCTAAAAATCCCCTCTCATCACCAGCCTTCATTCTTGGATACATGAATAGATCTTCTTCACTAGAATATTTGCCCCTCCTTGAAGCCACACGCTCCTGGTCATTCTCTTCTCGTCGAAAATAAAACCAATGGAAACAAACATTCCCTCTGATGAGTGTACATGTCTTGCCACGATACACCACAATCTCTTCCCCTAATGATCATTTTTATGCCACTTTTTGTTGGGCTGAATTAATATTGTATTTCCCTTTCTTCACACTCCCCAATGACGTTGGATCCACTAATGAGGAAATCGTTGCACACTAGGAACAAAAGAAAGGGACATATACAACATGGGATGTTGATCGCGAAATTTAGAACCCACACACTCCACAATCCGAAGATCAATGTACCCTTTTGTCTACCCCTCCTGACCTCCCCCTTGACCCCTTGCAAATGAATGAATGGAAAATCCTCTCATCTTCACTCAGGATACAACATTGAAATTGATAGCCTTGAAATAATTGGCCATCGTGAATTTGATGTTAATCATAATTGGTCACATACTTCTATCCCTTTCCACTTGTAATAAACCACCATAAATTTCATTGAATTCAACCGCTCAGATATTCAAAACCAACATCATCATTTTTTAACCCTCCCCCAAAATCACACATTATCTCCCACCTAAAAAAAATATTTTACGCTTGTTATTTCTCACTTCAAAAACCCTTCACCAAAACCCCCACTCAGAATCATCATATAAGGGAAAGTTAGGATAGGAAAAAATTCTTTGATTAAATGTTTCCAACGTGCATTTATGGAAGACTCCCAAACAAGCACAAGCCTGTTGTCGTTACTTGCACCCACAATCGTTACAAATTTCAATATAAATTCCCTTACAATCCACTCTGCCCTTCACATCCCTATCCAATAAATGCATCCTCGTGAAGGATGGTCACTTCTACATTTGCAAGAGAAGCTCCACCATGTAGAGTACATCCTCATTGATGAAATGAGATTCATTGATTTAAAAACTCGTTGCCTCATTGACAATCGCCTACGAGAGGAATTCCCCCTTAATCGAAATGCACCATTCAACAATCGCTCCATTATCGTTTTCGGTGATTTAGGCCAGCTACCACCTGTGAAGGAAATTCCTCTATATGTTGGAACATCACATGGCCCTACACTTTGGCGTAGCTTTGATACATTTGTAACAATTACAACTATTTTTCGCCAATAAGGTGCTAACCCTTCTTAGGTTGCTTTCCGTCGTATTCTCACAAACCTCAGAAATGGAACACCTAAAATTGAATATTGGAACCCCCTAATGTTGAGGATAGATTCCTCTATTACACATGAAGAGAAACAAACATTTCAATACTCCATGCACCTATATGCAACAAACAACTCAATTTTCTTTCATAATAAAACAATGCTAAAAAAATTGAACATGGCAGTAGCGCTTTGCTTTGCAGAAAAATAAAGGCAACACAATTTTACTACATCCGAAGAAGAACAACTAGATGCACATATACTCTTATGCAATGAACAAAAATTTATGCTCACCAGCAACTTGTGGGTACATGTAGGCCTTGTTAATGGTGCACTTGGCATATTCATTTCAATATTTTATGCACCTGACTCAAAGCCCTATAATTTCCATCCTTCATAGTAGTCGACTTCAAGCAATACAAAGGAACACCATGGGACATTTCACAGCCAACATATGTACCCATTTCCCCTATCACAAGAGGTGCATGGCGACAAATACCACTTCAAATGGCATGGCCTTTAACAATACACAAGTCACAAGAAATGACATTAGAAAAAGAAACAATAGACACTGGCCCTAAAGAATGCCAAGATTTTACATTCACCACCATTTCAAGAGTAAGGCCATTATCAGACCTTCAAATTAATCTAGCATTTCCATTCTCGCGCATATCACAGATGGAAGAGAATCCATATCTACAATGAAGAAAGCTAGAAGAATCATTTCTCGCATCAAAATCTATGTAGAAGAGTAGACTCTAACTAACAACACACTCCTCCTTTCAAAATTTCCGATGGTAAACATCACTTAAGACTTATCCAAATTCCACACAATTATTTGATGTTACATTTAACCTCATATTGTTTTACTCATATTTAAAAAAAATGTTCATGTTTACTTTAAGTATTTTTTTACTCTATAAATATTACACTTTCATAAAACGCTACCACTAACAATTACTATTTATTTTTTTCCATGAGCAACAGATATTGATGCACACTACTTAAACATGCTTTATGAATGATTCCAAGAAATTCAACAGTAAGAACTAGCCTTGGAAGACATACAAATAAGGTTCATGCAGCCACAATCATTACCTCTATACCATTTGCGGCCAACTATTGCCTTACTACAGAAGATACGTAAAATACTAAGAAAAACAATCCACATCCATGAAAGAGATGAACATCGAAAAATGTGGGCTGAATGGCAAGGATGACATTCATATCGTGGAGTCACAATAGACATCAATTGGTGTTGTTGATGTCATGCCTCGTCATGTATATATGATCAGATACTCATTGTCGTTTAGATTTACATGAGAACACATAATTTTATTGTACACATGTTTATTTATTCACCTTCTAGTGCATTTCATGTTCCGTTGAACTACTCAACAATTCTGTATATCTCTCTGTATATAAGTCATTTTCTGTTAAACTGTTATGCCACTCAGTATAATTTCAAAGAAAGATATGCTATGGATATTTAACATAATTTTATTTGGAATCAACCAACACCAGCTTTGCCATTAATATCATGCTAACAAATACACGTTCAAAGAAAACATTATAGACAAAATCAAATATTGGAACAAGATGTTGAGAAAACTTGTTACATTATTCTGTTGTATTTATTGAAGTTTATTTCTGAATGTTAATTTCAAATATTATTGCATAATCAATATTGAATTCATTTTCATGTTTCTAAATGAATTATTTAATTAGGCCAATAGGACTCTCTCTTGAATCAATTTAACTCATAATTTTGTCAACCTTTTTCTTCTGCAACTGACATGTGTACACCACCACCTTTATGCCTCATATCTGTCCCATTTTAGCTACCTAGTATGGAATCTCTTAGCTGGTGTACCACCCTTATAAAATGGGCGAGGTCTCCTCCTATGTTTCTACATTTCCATGGTTTAAGAGAAGATGTTACTTGTTGTCGAAACAGACGTTTTCAACCAATTAAAATCAATGACGCATTCTCTTAATGAGCTCGAACGACTAATCAACATACCCATGTTGTGAAAACCTATAAATAATTTCAATCCATGTAATATCATCTCATTCTGGCATTTTCTAAAACAATTCTAAGGATTCCTCAAGGTATCCCCTTTGCATCTATCATGTAATCATCGATGTCCACGACACAACATTACGTTCCAAAAATTCCTGAAATAGTTTCATCGCTTTGTCAACACATCAACTTTTCCAATTCTACAATTCCAATCTAACAATCCTATCTGCCTCTCTTTACACCTTTTGGGGCAATTGCTAGTTTAACTCATAAGGAGACTTCAAGTGATCCTGGTCATGGAAAATTTTGATCATTAGATTTATTTATTAGTAATCTATTTTTTAACTAGTGAAAGTGGTCATGCCAACTTTTATCACTAAATTTATTCATAAGCAATCATATGATAGTTGCCACTAGTAGTGGTTTAGGCTAACATACAAAAACAAAACATTGACAATCTGATTTTGCCACTCGTCGACCTTGCATAGTAAAGTAACTTTACGTACACATAAAATATACTTCGGAAAGCTGTCTTTGTCGGATTTAAAAAATAAATAAATCTACGTTTGTATGAGTTGAGAGCATGTCAGATTGCACTAGAATTATCCTCTATCCCATAAGTGGTAAGTGGTCCTTGTCATGAGAAAAACTATTACTCACCACGGGTTGTAGTAGACTGCCTTTATACATTTATCTCATTCTCGCCAAGGCTGTTACCTGTAAAGGGAGATAAACAGAGAAGAAGTGGTCATAGAAGCTCTTATTTGTTGGATCGATCAGATCATACATCATGGGTTGCTCTCGTAGTTTCTTCTGTGCAACAAATGATAATAAGGGTCTCAAAAGCGGGGCTTGGAATCCTAGCAAGGATCATATTTTGAATGATTACATTAAAATTCATGGGGTTGGTCCATGGAAATATATTGCAAATAAAACGGGTGAGTAATATATCTTTATAATAATCTTCCATGTCCATGTATGTGCAAGTAAAATGATGAGTGAATCTTAGATTTTACATATTGTTGGAGTTTGTATGAAAATAACAGTGTGTTTATCATGTGAAGCTAAGTTTAAATATATATATTAAGCTGAATAAATTGGTCATAACCGGAACCTACAGGTAACTCTTCCATCATCAACAGCTTATCAGTGGCAAAGAAGATGTTGCTAACAACTCAACCCGATCAGGTCATTCCTTCATAGGTCAATAATGATCATGTCTTCAGTTGCTTTACAGAAAAATGTGTCCCTGTCCACCATCTTTATACGTGGTTGTCTTCCAATTCTGAAACTCTGGGTCAAATTGTGGCATAGTTATTAAAGTGTGTTTGATTTTTCGACTGAAAAATAATAGATTCTTGAATATAAACAAGGTTGAATGTATTGAATATATTAAATGGTATCTAATTCAGATTGTAAATTTTAAAAATATGTTAAAAAAATTAAATGAACAAATTCTTAAATATTTGCAAAATTTGCAATACTTAACAGACCAAAGAAAATACCATCCAAAACAGATATAAAGCCATGAAAGAAAATACCGTGCACATGAGAGCATGGACACGAGGGAAGGGGTCACGATAGCCACACAAGGATTCATCTTTTGATTTGTCTGTAATGGAGAATCTTAGGACTGCGACAAATTATGATTGACCTGGTTGACTGTAATGATTGAGTAGCGTCAACTTTGGTTAGGTTGCTGCCAATGGGATTCACCTATGCTAGTGATGTTGGGTTGCCCGTGTGAATCAAGAAAAATAAGCAAAAAGAGGGGACGTTCCAACCCATGGTTAAGGTGATTATCGCGGGGCACATGAAGTGGTCCTCGAACTTGGTGTTTTTTCACAATCTCTAATAAATATTGTAAAGGCCGAAAGATGAGAAGTAGAATAAACTCAAATCTATATTTTTATTACTTAGTAATAGTTAAATAAGGTTAAATAAGGTTACATAAGGTTACCTAGGAGATATCAACATTAAATCACCATAGTCGAATTTAACTGAAATTTAAGTAAGTGAACTTGAACTAGAACTAATTATGACACCTAGATTGACAACTAGTAGACAAGATATGTGGTTGGAATTATTTTCTCCAAAACTCCTCCTTAATTAAAACTACAAAAATTTAAAGTAAAATGCTTACTGATCTAAGTATCAACTAGACTTACAATTTAAACAATTTTGACATCAACTAGATTCCTACAATTTAAAAATTTTGATATCAACTCGATTTCCTTTTCTATTTCTTTTGTTCTATGTTATGTATCTTTTGAATTGCTTAAGCTTTGTTCTTTTGTTGTACACTTCAAGCTTAAGTTTCTTGATTTGTTGGTGTATCTCTTCCATTGATTTTTTCGAGTGTCCATGCATGTCATTTATTTCTTCAAAAATATTCTTGTATGTGGATTCTTGCCACACGTCATCTTCAATTGTGTGCTCTTCATTACTAACCTTTTGATCATCGATTTGCTACAACAAGTAAATATTATTTTATTTCCTAAGGACTCCATTATATGAAAATTTCATTAAAATTTCATTTTCTACATCATCCATGCTATCTTCAATATTCCTTGTTGCAACTTCTATGCAGACTTCATCAAAACATGGTGTTGCAAACCAAGCTTCAAGGAATTTTAATTCTTCCTCAAATTTTGTTGTTTCTTCCTAGTTGTTGCTAACATCTGCACATTCAAAAATCAAAGTCAAATTTAAAAGCATTTGGAAAACCCTATTGTTTCTCTCTTTTTTTCTCTACAATGAGAGCTTTCTCTTCTTATGCTTCCTTCTATGCCCTTGTCGGTTTGACTTCTTTATTAAATCGTCTTGCTTCAAAGATGTTTTCTTCCACTAGGTTTGGACTTCTTTCATGAAATAACATCCTATCTATCATATTTTTTTTGTTGCATCATGTGCAACCAATCATCATTGGCTAAATATTCTTCATCAAAGCTCACATCAACAATTTTAATTGTTGGATTCACCATAATATTGGCTAGTCAATTGGCATCTTCACTATCATCAGAAAGCTATTTTGTTGGATTCACTAAATGATCACCCACTTGTGGTTGTGCATAGTGGGATTCTCAATTATTATTTTTCCCTCTCTACTTCTGCTAACACACCATCATCATTGTCATCCACTGATCAGGTGCTTGAAATTATGCTAAAATCTGAAAGTTGTCAGAATGGTGTGGAACCCAAACTACCACGTAGATCTCATTGTTCTAAATTTGGCGCAATTCGTTTCACAGAAAACCAACACAGTATGCTCCCAGAAACGCATTCTTTCTATTTTCCCAAACAGACGAATTCTGGCAAAAAAATGTGCAGGTTGCCCAGTTAGCAGTCCATACAACTGACTGGGCATGGTTGACTGGTCAAAGGGTGAATGTGCGTAGTGGTCCAATCCTGGCATGCCACTTGTCCAAGTTTGATTGGTGATGGGTGGTGAATTTTAATTGGTTGGTGGCCAACCATATGTTGCCACGTGACCCAATGAAAGGTTGCCATGTGGCATCACGAGGTAAACAAAAATTTGTTAAAGGCCAAAGTGCCCTCCGTAGGATTCGACATGGTGACCTACATCATAAAATCGAACCGCATGATTGTTAGATCACATTTATTACTTATGAATACATACATTTAAAACATATAAAAATTATTGTGGGCGGAAATATGCAGGTAAAGGGGTTGCTCGCTCAATAGTGCCCAAATTGTTTCAATGTGAACACTCACCAGAGACTTAACCTTTTTCCACACGGTTAGGAGGGAGGGCTAATCCTGGGCACGTGGACCCCCATATCACATTGCATGTGACCGTTGTTGGGAACTAGAGGCGGGGTCATAGACTGTAATCCAAACTGCCTCAAAGGCGCCTATGTGACCGCCTTGACTCTAACTGCTAAAGGTTAGTAAGAACCGCAAGCCTTTTTATATTAAAAAAAAAATAAATGCACCAAAACCATATAGTTTGAAATTCAGATTATATGTGTTACTGGGAATTTTAATGCTTCGACAATTTCGCCCAGATTTCTGAGACATTATCGCTCCGTTAGTCGAAAATGGGGCGAATTTGTAGGACCGGTCCGAATTTTGGGGAAATTGTGGAGCGATTAGTAAAAACTAAGGAGGCTCATAACTTCTTCAGTTTTTGACCAATTTCAGATCATAAAAAAGTTATAGAGGCATTTTTGGGCATTCTAAAGTTGATGGAATGGGTTTTGAAGCCACTTGAGCACTGTAAATGTATGTAATCACCATTTTGAGCATAATGAAAGAGGGCCAGGCCATTGGAAGTTGGACAAAGGAGACGTAGCTCTGGAGGGGTGAACTCCTTCATTATTATCATGGTGCCTTTGTCTATTATTTCTTTATATTTCAAAGTTTATTTACATGCTTTATGTGTTTAAAAATTAATATAAAAGCTCTCAAAAACTCAATTTAAACACTTGTAATTTTCAAACCCTCAAGAACAATTTTATTAAGATTTCATATAGATCAAGTTTGTTATCAGAGCTTTGGTTTTCTTTTCTGTTGTGAGGATTTCATTGTTTTCAAGTGTATGTGATGCTTACAAGGCTGAAGCTCAAGAGAGGTGGTTGGAAAGCTTGTGGTTGCAAGTCCTAAAGTTAGGTCAAGGACAAGGAGAGTAGATTTGCCTCAAGCTCCACCACAGATCCTTCCTCAAATTGTAGTTTAAGCTTCGGCAAGCATGTCTCATGAAGCAGGAACTGATAACATATCAAAATATGAAAATAATTTCGGAAAATATTTCTTTGACATGAATGAAATGGTGAAGGTTATCTATGAAGAAAGGACTTCAAGACTGTAGGGTGAAAGTTCCAAGTTACCTTCAAAAGGATAAGGCTCTTCTGGAGGAAAAGGATGATACAATGACAACCTTCAAAGGGAAATGGTAACAAACCACCTTCTTATCCACCATCATCTTCATCTTCATCTTCTTCCTCTTCTACAACCACTGTTACTCGAACTCCTCCACATACCCCAAGGGTGCATCGTAAAACTCCCTTATTAAAACTTGATATAAAATTCAAACTACCTATGTATAATGGTGAACTGAATGCTGAAATACTTGATAATTGGGTTCGTCAACTTGAATTTTATTGTAGGATCCAAAAAATCAAAGATGATGAAACAAAGATTCAGTTGGCCTCATTGGGGTTGGAAAGTGTTGCTTTGATTTGGTGGGAAGCCAAAACACAAGAGGATATGGAAAAGTATGGTAAGGTCTCGACCTCTTGGATAGATTTTATTGTTGCACTTAGAAGATAATTTTATCCGTTAGCTTATATGCAAAAGGATATTATGGATTGGCAGTATTTTAGACAGGTAAAGGGTCAAAGCGTACAAAGCTACACTCAAGAATTTAGAAGAAGATGCTTGATATTAGGTGTAGACTTGAATTCACAAGACACTTTGTTGAAATATATTGTGGGTTTACATAGTTATTTATGACATACTATCAATATGTTTAATCCTACAAATTTAGATGAAGTTTGTGTCTAGGAAACTCATCTTGAAGCAAGAGGGAAGAAGATTCCACGGGAGGGTAGCAAGAAGCCATTCACAAGTGGAGGCAAGGGTAAGAAAAAGTTCAAATGAAAGGGAAAGAAGAATGCATCCACCAAAAAGGAAGGAGAAAAACTAACCTGCAAAAATTGTTCCAAAGAGTGTCATGATGAAGCTCATTGTTGGAAGCTTCATCCTAAGATGAAACCAAATAATTCTAACAACAAAGGGAAGAAAAAGACAACTGCAACTACAGAACATGACTTAGGCTCTGATTTAGGAGATGAAACAGAGATCACAACAATGGGTATGAAAGGTAAGGACATAGAAAGCACTAGATATTCATGTTATCCTAATGACACTCAAGATGAGAAAAGTAGAATTGAATTATTCCATATTCGGGTTATTTAAAGCACACCAAAATTGATATACTCTTTGATAGTGGTTCACAAGAAAATTTGATTTCCGAAAACTTAGTCAAGAAACTAAACTTAGAGACAATTCCTCATCCAAGACATTATCCTTTAGGTTGGATATGCAAGAATAAAAACTTACATGTTACGAAGAAATGCATCTTTAAATTTTCAATTACAACAAACTTTCTTGATGAATTTGAACTTGATGTAGTACCGCTTGATATTTTCAGAATTGTTTGGGGCAACCCATATTTGCATGATAGAAAAGCTATTTTCCATCACCATGAAAACAAGTATCACTTGTTCAAAGGTGGCATAGAGTATATTGTTAGAGCACATTGACGGAAACTAAATTATTCAATTGTAAATGTTAAGAAAATGAAGAGACTCATTAACTCTAGAAAGAATTTTGTGCTTCTAGTGGTCAAGCAAAATAATGATGTTGAAAATGAAGCTTTTCGAGGTTGTGGTTCAAGATTAAAATCTTATTTGGTTGAGGTTGTTAACGAATATGATGAGATGTTTCAGGATCCAAAAGGATTGCCTCCCAAGATGGGAATCCACCATGAAATAAAATTGTAACAAGATTGTCCTCTTCCTAACATTGGCATGTATAAGATGTCAGTGAACGAAAGTGCAAAAATTAAAAAGAAAATTCAATAGTTTTTGGACAAGGGGATCATCAGGCCAAGTACTTCGCCATTCAAGTCAACTATTATTTTGGTGCCATAGAAAGATGGAACATGGTGCATGTGTGCGTAATTTTGTGAGAGCAGCGATTCCACCGGAATAACACACAATAATTAATTTGTATATATTATAATCAAATGAATATATCACAATTTTTATAGTGCTGCTGAGATCCAACTAATTCCACTCTTGGAGGGAGAAGTTGAGAGAATCTCTCAACATCCTCCAAAAAACCAAACCAATCCCTAATCGTTAGTATGCATCATAAATGAGGCATTATCTCAAACACCCCTCCTTAATGCCCTGGTCTTCATTAACATTTGTACCCACTCTGAGATCTCATAGACAACACTCTTTTCTCCACCATTTTCGAGCTACCATTCAACCCATTTAAAATACATTTGTTTCTGGCCAGCAATGCTGAATTTGTAAGATCAAAGATTCTTGACACCCCCGAAGAAGAGTCTTGACACTAAACTACCCTATGGAAATATTTCCATCTGTGAAATAACCCCGAAGAATAAATTTTAACAGTCTATAGGAAAATATTCTAGGTACAGAATATGATCAGTGATCAATCCTACAAAGTGACCTTTACACAAATGGATCTCATATTGTAACCTGTAGTTGACGCTCTTGAAGCCCGAAGCACAACAAGACCCATCAACGTATAACAAATTCACACAATCAAATTAGCCAATTGTTCTCTCAACACCAAAGAACGTCGAGAACGACTAATTTAAATAATGCTAATTTTTTTAATAATTGGTTCTTCAATATAAAAAATTTTACAATCATAATACATAAACATTAATATATAGTTGCCCATTGCTCACGTAGTGAACCTCGTCCAACAACAAATTAATGGATTTAGACTACACCTCTGCCATCACACTTTCAAAGCCCGACAACATGTACTTCATATGCAGAATACCTGGCCACTGCGCCGATGGTATGAAACTTGCCGTTAACGTTAAAGCCGCCACCATCTGCCGCTCAGTTTTCAATCTCAAAGCTTCGTTCCAGGAACTGCACTTGGTTAGCAGTCAGTCTTCTCTTCTTCTCCAGTGGATCGACAGAACGGGAAATGTTCTTGTTGCCCATCACAATAATGTTCTCTTTCGACACCACCACTTCTTCTTCTGCATACGTTCCTTCCTTCACATGGATTATGAATCTCCGCCCACTTTTACTAGAAGCCATCTTTACTGCTTCGCCGATGGTACTGTAATTTCCACTCTCATCTTGAGCAACGACCACGTCAGCTTTTACACTGCGGGGAATGGCTTGAAGCAGCCTCCGATCATTTGAAGAGAGCCACGCAGGGAAACCATTAGCTTCAACATAACCACGAGGTTTGAAATCGACTAAGAGGCCTGGATGGTTGTTCACCACAGAGCTTCATTGTTTTTCTCCCTCGTTGTTCTTGACGATCGCAAGAGAATTTCTCAGCAGCTTTGAAATATGTAGCACTTGATCGAGCAACGCAGACTTCACGCTACGATTCAAGCCTTCAAGGGCACCGATGCACATTTCTTGATTAGTCAGAGAGGCGCTGAGCCACGTCTGCACATCCCCTACCTCGTACTTGACCTTGCTAACTAAACTGAGACGAGACTCGTTAACCTGCTGTAACGTGTATTCCAAAAGCTCTATGCAGTCTTTAATGGCAGCATGGTCACATTGATCTCTTCGGCTCACGTGATCAGAGGCCAAAGCTAACATCCTCTGTATTAAAATTGGTGAAAAAACAAAACAAATACCACTAGCAAGCATACCTACACTATGCTACTCTCCTACACCATACTCAATCTCACATTTTCCTGGCCATCCCGTGAGGGATTTAAGCCAGTAGAGGCTCTGATACCATATTAAAATTGGTGAGAGCAGCCATTCCACAGGAATAACACACAATAATTAATTTCTATATATTATGATCAAATGAATATATCACAATTTTTATAGTGCTGCTGAGATCCAACTAATTCCACTCTTGGAGGGAGAAGTTGAGAGAATCTATCAACATCCTCCAACAAACCAAACCAATCCCTAATCTTTAGTATGCATCATAAATGAGGCATTATCTCAAACAAGGGGATCATCAGGCCAAGTACTTCGCCATTCAAGTCAACTATTATTCTGGTGCCAAAGAAGGATGGAACATGCTGCATGTGTGCGTACTTTTGTGCATCGAAAAAAATTACGGTAAAGAATCATTACCCACGTCCTGAAAAAGTTTGATTGTTCAAAAAAATGTGGCTAAAAGTTTTTAAGAGATTGGGTGACCTATCTTTTTAAAAATAGTGCAGAGATGCTTGTATCATTATCAATGATTTTTGCATATATCTGTAATATATATATTCATGATTTTGATGAGTGCAATCATCATTCTCTTGATGATGAACTACACTAAGTAGTTCGAAACACATCAACTCTATCCAAAAAAAATATTTTACGAACTTTAATTTATTTCATAATTTTCAAAAATGTTAATTATATATATGGGCAATCACAAACAGACAAAAAAATTTCCATTTTGTTATAAATCTTGTTAAAAGTAAGCTTTTACCTATATTATCGTATATGTAGATGTTATTAGTATAATTATTTTTCTTTTTAATATAAGTTAAATATTTTTAAATTATTAAAAATTTGTATATTCTTAATGGATGAATTTTTATGTTTAAAAATTAAAATGTATCCCGCAGATAAGATGTGAAAATGGGAATAGCCTCTCTAAATAGAAAAATCTAACTCCAAAGACGACGTATAGAGATGGCTAAATCTTAGCAATATAATACTTTTTCCAATATTCCAATAAAATTGACTTTTGTGGAACTTATTTGCTATTTCATTGTATATATGTTGCTGGATTACTCAAATTTCTTTTCTTTAGATACATATTAAGGTGAAAATCCATAGAATAGAGTGATGATGAGATTGTAGATGTTTGGACATGATATTCGTTACGTATATGTGTTTGGAAATCTCAAATATTTATTAGGAATTTATTTGGTTTGAGTAGTTGTGTAAATTAGATGGTGATTTATTTGTTGGAAATATTTTAGTTTTATGCGGAATGCCATGTCTCTGTAATAGTGGGTTTTATGATTGTGTATAATGGTGTGTTTTATGATTAGACAAGCGTATTCTGAATATGTTATAATCAAGTTATATATATTTAAAATAAAAATAAAAAGCTATCATAAGATGTTCTTGACACCGAATTTCAATAGATATGCAGTTATAATTATAATTACAAAGTGTTTTATTTTTTGCTAATAAATCTACCTTTAGATTAATTTGCCGATTCCAAATATTATGGACAACAATGTAATTAGATCATGCATGGGTAAAGAGTTGTTAATAAGTTAATGAATCATTTTATTATCTATATTATCACGATTCTTTAATAAAATGAATATGAGTATGTAAAAATTACTTATAGTTAACTTATATTTATCCGTCACTAAATATCCTATCCATAAATAGAAAAAAATTAAGAATACTTTTAATAAAATAATCTACAAGAATGGTAACATATTACAATAGTATTTTTACTATGCAAACCAACGCCAAATCTTACTAGGCACCATAAGGTTACTGTGATACACTTTTGTATTTATTGCTCCAACTATGTGGTTATGTTCTAGTTAATTCCTCAACGCTCAAACTTAATTTTATAACGTTAAGGCTTTTATCATATACCTTTGTAATAATACAAGGGTTATTGTTATGATAAATTATTGTTCTTAATTGATTGCACATGGTGTTTGTGGTGTTGGTGTCGGTGTACACCAGCTATTCCACAACATTCTTAACCTCTCTTGAAGTTCCTAGTACTCTGCCACATGGGATATTGCCAGTCGTGGATCTGTTTAAGTTTGATCCAACGGTCACAATCGGTTCTCCAGAGATAAGATGTCCTCTTGACCTCCAGTCTCAGATTTTAGTGCTTCTCTCGATTGGTCTTCTCCACTGTGAACTCTGTAGGTATTCTAGTTTCTGTCATTTTCCTTCTGTTCATTGACTACACCATTGTTCATCTTCTAACTCCCTTTCGCTCCGTGTTAGATAAACACCTTTGCAAGGAGCTAGGGTTTTTCTGCAACTTGGCTCTAGTTGTATGTTGGCTTCTATGCAATTTAATTCCACTTGTATGTTGGTTTGTTCATAGAGAAATGTGAGCTTTCCTTTATATATATAATTTAATAGTCCCCACAGTTATTATGCCCTCTTGATACGAGTCCTCGGTGGACGCCTTAATCAAAGCAGATGAGTGCGAGCCCTGAGTGATTCCTAGGTAACCTTTCCACCCAAATATATGTTCTTGCTTATCTGCAATGCACTACTAGTATGTTGAATTGGTCTAAGATGATATTTGTTCATCCTCCCAGGGTTTCCCCATGTGGAAATCACAACACGGGTTGGCTTCTTCTTCACACGGTCCTAGAGGAAAGACTTTGGGTTTCTTCCTAGTTATGGCACAATTACCTTACCAGGTACTGTATTCTTCTACACTTTTAGAGAGAGTGTGGGTTTCATCTCCCACTGCTTCACTCTAGATTTTAGGGTTACAATTTTTAATTTGGAGGGTTCCAGCCTCGAGGGTTACTATATTCTTGGGATGCGCACCAATTGCTTCTTAGTTTGTGAAATTAAAGTTCTATTATGCGTTCCCTTTTTGTGATGTAAGATGGATTGTAATAAGTTTGTCATATTTGGCTTATAATTAAATTTTCTCATGGCTTGGAATTATGGAACCTCCAAAAACCCTAACTTCCTCAGATTATACCTCCGAAAATTTTGCTGACCAAGATCTAAAATTCGTACACGATATTCACCGATATTTTAGCTCTACGTGGTTGTAATTCCATCTTCTGAAAACTCGTAGAAAAAACGCTATAGTGAACATTCCAAGATGACCCATTTGAAGAAGGGAAATCCTAGAATCAAAAGCTTTGATACCAAATGTTATGCAACCAACTCACATAATAGAAGAAAATATAGATCAACGACTTCAAAATTGTCCTCTTCAAGGGCAAAATACCTTTTACATTACATAAATTAATAATTATTGGATGATGCAAATGATAAGACCTTCTTGGTATATATAGGAGTCTAAGAGGTCACAATATAGTCAGAGTCTACATTAATAATGTAAGGGCGTAATAATAACAATTGTAGAATTCTATGGGGCACAAAAATAAAAACATGGGGGTACATAGACACATAAATAGCAATAGGTGACTACATTAACAATAACAATAAGGGGGATACACTAGTATTATTATAGGGACCTAAAAAAGGTTAGTAGAGTTTAACGTGGTGTCATCCCTTCTCATATAGAATATTATTAGATAATGAACGAAAACAATAAATGACTGAAGGAGATTAAGATAAATTATCTTCACCACAAGCTACTGGCAACAAATTTGGTTTCTGATAAAAACGACGAAAAATATTTTCGACACTAAATCTAGTCCGCCAAAAAGGAAAAATAAACCTCCGTATTCGAGAGTTGTATAATTTGCAAATTGTTTTATAGTTGTTTGGTGTATATGTTGCACATGGATGTATGGCTATCTAGACATTATATATTTTATGTATAATACCTGTTTTGGTATCATACTAGGGCTATTTAGACACTTTATATCTTGGTACGTCATTTTCCTCAGTGTTTTGTTGTGTTATAATTTTTGTTCTAGTATCATACATTTATTCAGATGTTTATGTAGCCTATTATATGTCTAAATTTCTATTAAAATATAGCTTTTCTTAATTTTCAAATTGATATGTTAATGGAAAAAGAATGTGCTTAACAATAAGATGATGTTAGCAAAATTATATGTAATTTGGTTAATTAAATCGATCCTTAACGATGCGATGTTGTTATGAAAAATATTGGAAAATGTGTAGTTAAATAACACCTCAATACATTTGGCAGAATGTAATCCACCATTGATTGTAACATACATAAACCTTATTTTATATATATATATATATATATATATATATATATATCATGAATATTTCATCCACTATAAAGTATATTATATATATTCATCCACTATAAAGTGTATTATATAATATGTGTGGAGATATTTATTTATTAAATTATTGGAGATGATGAGTTGGGATAGAGAAAAGTCTATTAAAAAATAATAATTTATAAAAAATATATACATGTATCTTATAAATACTTCATCCATTATAAAGTATATTTTATAATATGTGTGGAGATAAATTTATTTATTAAATTATTGGAGATGTTGAGTTGGAATAGAGAAAGGTCTATTTAGGATTTTATTTTTAATTTTAATTTTGTTAAGCTACTAGTTTTGTTTTTGTTTTTTTTTTTTTTAAAAATAAGTCTAATTTGTTAAGTGAGTTCCATGTAAATACGATCGAAACTTGCAAAAACTAAGCAACATAAAGCAAGAGACGGTAATGAGCTTGTTCAACCTCGGACCCCAAAGAAAAATGGAATGATTAAAAGTGGGATGACATAAAGAAGCTGACAGAAGGCTTTGGACCAGATGGATGTACGGTCGAACTTTTCCTTTCTTTTATTGTTTTGACCAGCCATTAACAGTTTGTTGGGCGGAACCAGTCTAACAGATTATTTCTTCTTTATGAAATGGTCTCATATGCGAATCGAAGGCTGTACGGAACGTTTCGTTTCCATGAGGGGGATCTCGGGGGTGGCCAAGACGTGGCTATTTAGTGCACATCTTTCTTTCCATCCTCTTCCAAATCTTCCTCATCCGAGCTGGAGGACTCTAGATCATTCATGGGGGGTGGATCGTAAGGTTTCCAGCTCTTGGACTTCGATTTGCTATTGGTTTTCTTTGTTCTGCCGGGGAAGCTGGAGCAGGTGTTCTGAAGATGCCCCGTCTGATGACAATTTCTGCACCGGAATGCAATGTTCTCATAATCCAAGGTTTGTGTCCAATGAAAGTCCCCAATCTTGAGGCTGATCTGATCAGGCAGTCCTTTGCTTAAATCTATTTCCGCACAAATTCTGCCATAGGTATAGATTCCTTTGTCCGCTCGAGAGGTATCAGTAGCCAGAAAGCGGCCCAAGGCATTTCCAATCCCTTGGAAAACCGAGACATGCCAGAGGTGAGCCGGAAGGTTCGGAAGACGGACCCAAATGGGAAGCTTGGTGATAACTGCTGAAGAGGGGTCGAAATCTGGGAACCAAGGAGTGAGAAAAATTCCGGCTGCTCCCCAGAACCATGGGCCTTCTGTTAAGGCTTTCTGATAATCTTCGCTGAATGGAAACACTACTATGAAGAAACCCTTTGAACAAAGGAGGACTTGGCATCTGTCTGTCCAATTGGCGTGGATCCATTGATATAGATCTGTTGTTCGAGGCCAAAGGCCATTGAACCTACAAATGATGGCAGATTCTGCATATATCTGAATTTGTTCGTCCAGCGATGGATTGGAAATTTCAATAGAGGGGACTTCCTCCGTCTTGTCCACAAGGAAAGGCTTGGGAGCCTCAGCTGAAGAAGCAGATTTCTTGGGCATCTGTGCATGAACCGCATCCTTATAGGAGAAGGCAGGAGTGGAGGATGGTTTCCCAGGTGCTCCTCCTCTGAGTCTCAGGGAAAGCACAATCGATGCATCTCTATTAATGCTGTAATGAGAGAGGGGAAAAGGGTTTTCAAGTTGTTTACCTTTGTGTAGCAGCCTTTGGAGCTCCGATGGAATCCCTAATCTGCGTTCGAGATTGTTTAAGAGATCTTGCACTAAATCTGTAGCTTGCACCCAATGCAGCATGGTTCTGCCGGATAGAAGCGTGATCTGGATCTGGAAAGAAGAGAGGTGATTGGCCTTAAGAGCAGCCGGTTGAAAATCGAAACCCTCCTGCGGCAACCTCCTATCAGGATTGCCTTGCTTGTTCGAGAGGCTGTATCGAGGGTGGGAAGGGGATTTCCCCTGCGAGAGAAGCCGATCCCATGAAAACAGCGACAGATCTAAGTCCTGGTTCGCCAGACTATGAGCGTTGGCCAGATCTGGATGAGGAGCCCTCTCTTTGACGATTTGAGCTGCCAGTCTTGGTGTCTCTGCAAGCGAGTCTGGAAAAAATGAGACGTGGGCAGCCGATTTAAAATCTTCTGGAACCGTTGCAAGGAATGCAGCCTTCCAGACTGCGACCTCAAAGCCACAGAAAGCTCTGTGCAGAGGTTTTCTAGCTTGCCATACCAGCGCTGCAACCTAGTTGATGCATATTTCCAACAGTGTAACCTCAGCAGACAGATCTGGCGGATTCGAGAGGCAGAATCACTGCTGGCGTGCTGCTGAGGTGAGGTCATGGTGAATGGCTATGAAAGCCGCGGCGTCAATGCAGTCCGGGTCAAATGCCAAGAATGTGCCCGCCCAGAAGGTTGCATCATGAGTTCCGTGTATAATCCGATGCAAGAGCGTCCATTCTTGCAGATTCAGGTCTGCATCCTTGCTCTGGAGCTGAGGGCGTCCGGTTTCTGGAGCGGCGGAACCTGCGCCGACCAGAAAAGCCAAGCTGTGAACCCTAGAAACTCCTGTTGCCATCGCAAGCTCAACCTTTGTTAAGCTACTAGTTATTAGTTCAATCTGAAATTAATAGTTAATTGGGAAATTATATGTCTTAAATAATTTACTTATTTTAAAATTAAGTTATTAAATAAAAATAATATTGTATCTATATTTATAAAATTTCATTATCAAATAAAACTAGTACATTATTGTTATTATATTTGTAATAATCTCTACTCTCATCTTGAAACTCTCCTAATTTGATATGTCCTTAATCACAAGAAGACCCAAAATATATGAAGGGTAAAGCAAATGTTTGTTTGTTACAACTATTTTTTTGGTCGATCTATGTTATTAGTATTTAATGTTTGTTATGAATGTAGGGATTTGTGTGGAAGGATGTGATACTATTTCAATTAGTACCTATAAGTATGGTCTCGTGCCTCGAGACTAATTACTAATGTGGGAATATATATAATCTAAGTTTTATGGTTTTATTTTAGTAATTTAGAACTTAGATTAAATTTAGATTATGTTATTCTATGAATTGAATTTATTTTTTGTAATAATTTCTATGTTTATATGTTCATTTCGATCATATGTTTGTTTATTAGTTTCCTTCATAAACAAGTTATGTAATTATTACAGTAACCTTGGTCATCTCGATTGACTAAAAGAAGTAAATTGTATTTGTTAGTTTCTTTTGTGTTCATGCTTGATGTTGATTATTATAATAGGTATATTTTAATCTGCATCTCCTCAAAATATAAGAGTTTTCATTTTAGCAGCTATTTTTTTTTTATTTCACATTAAAGATTGTCTTTCTTAGTTTTAATTTTAATTTATAACTTTATATCAATTAAAATTAAGATTATTTTTATTCTTTTTCAAATAATTGCATCTCCTCAAAATATAAGAGTTTTCATTTTACCAGCTATTTGTTTTTTATTTCACATTAAAGATTGTCTTTCTTAGTTTTAATTTTAATTTAAAATTTTATATCAATTAAAATTAAGATTATTTTTATTCTTTTTCAAATAATTATATTTTCATAGATAATTATATTTCCATTCTTTTGTACTGGTTACATTTTTATTGTGGATTTTACTTCAATGTATCATAATTATTTGTACATATTAATATGGTTAATCATAATTTAATTCTTATATATTATTTTATTTAACTAATATTTTAGCTATACAATTAACAATTTAGTTCTATTGTATTTATTCATTTTAACTTGTAGATTGTATTAAATTTATGAACCCCTAGTTTTAGGAATATAGCATTAGTTTAGGTATATATAGTTAGTGTAGGTTAGTATTAGTTTTCCTTAACATTTTTCTTCCGTTGAGAAAGAATCCAAAGGCTAATATAGATTATAAACCAGTTGAGGAAAAACACACAAAACAACTAGGGCCATTAAAGGGCTCTCGTCAATGTTGTCTCTCCCTTGTTGACTAGGATGCATAAAATCCAGGTCAATAAAACCTAAATTATTTTGGGAAATAGATGTACTAGAAAACCATATTGCAAACATTTATCATGATAGGCTCATAGAATTTTTTGTTATTGTATATTTTACTGAGAAAAATTTATCTGCTTATCTTTTCTCCTCTACATTTTATCCCACCTTTTGACATAGGCTTCTTTTTTATTATGTTGCAAGAATTATCACCATCAATAAAAATCATTTTAAAACAAATTCACCATGTAAATACGTTAATATAATCTAGGCACTAGTCTAGTCAGACATAGGTTTTCGCCTCTCTCCTTGAAAGACTTCGCCAATTCCTTACATGGGGGGCATTGAAATAGGAGATGTGTAGTAGTTTATTGAGATGTTGGTTCTCCTCGGCCCAAAAAATATGTTTCCTTTACCTCAACTCGTGAGTTTGAGGTATGAAGAATATTCAGAATACTGCAAGATCTAGTTCATGCCTCTCTCATGCATTATTCATGTCCTTTCTATTTTCTCTTCCTTCCTTCTTATTATTTATAATTTTTTTTCATACATAGAAGTCCTTACAAGGGAGAAACATGACGTGCACAGATTTCACACTTTAATATTTACATATTCTTACATAGTTAGTGGTATTCTATTGCGTAACCTATTTTGTGTTGTTTTCAACTTATGATGGTTTATTTCTTACTATTATTTTTTCATGCAAAGGCTCTTCTATGGTATTCACCCTCCCTTTAATCTCAATATGTTAGCCTAGATTACTAGCATATTTAGAATGTCTAGCGGTTGGGTAGGGTCCTTTTTCACTGCCTCTCAAGCTTTTAGCATTTTCCATTATCAACTTCTTTAAATATCTTGGCCTTTATTCATTTTTGTTTACTCTAGTAAACCATTTTTGATAATTGTAAAAGTCTCGGGTTGCTCTTAAGAACCATGTCACTATTTTATGATGCTTCATTATCGGTCCTTCATGTTACAAATCCATTTGGAAACGTATAATTGGGGATCCACTAGGTCAAACCTTCCTTAAACCTTCTTGATTAATTTTTATCAAATGTACCCTTGCTTAGGTTGGATCACATATGTATGTGGAATACAATACATTTTCTAAGGAAAATACCAACAGTATGAGGTTTGGAACATGGGGCTATCTATTAAACCCTATAGCATACTTGTTCCATTTGCAACACTTTTCCCAACAACTAATCAATATTCACTTACATCTTGATGTGATCTTCTTGCCTATGTATATCACTCAAATTGTTGTTGTAAAGGCTCAAAGTTTGATTGTTCTTATATTCTTAATTTTTTATTGGAAGGACACTTTCATATTAATGCTAAATATATATGTAGCTTTGTTTCTTCTCCTCCATGCTTACTTCCATAACCTTTACAAATATTCTTATAGTTGGTTCCGTTCTTCTTTAAAATATTTTTGTGTTGTTTTGATACTTTATATTGTCTTTTTCCCCTACGAAAATGTGAATGACTATTCTCCTTTACGGAATGGGAGGTTTTATCCCAACTAGGGTTGGGGAGTTATTATATTGTCTATTTTTCTAAGGGGACCTTGAGTGACAACAAAACGTGTTGATCATTGATTAGGTAGATTTAAAGGATTTTTGTGCATTTTTTTGGACACTCGGTTAAAATTTCTTTTCCAACATGTGTTGGGAATGATGATGTTCATTAGAACAAAACCTACAAGCGTTAGTCATTGATTGCATCACAAGAGATAAGGATCCACGAGAGGAGGTTAGTCCATGTTGCTAAACACACAGGGAGCGTTGGTTTATCCAATGTCCAATAATATCCCTCCAAACATGAGCCGGGTGTGTATCGAACTTGAGACCTACGCTCTAATACCACTTGTTGGGAATCACAATTTTTGTTGGACCAAAACCCGCAGGTGTTAGTCAGCAATCACATTCTAGAGATAAGGATCCACGAGATTTGGTTAGTCTTTCTCGCTAAACACACAGGAAGCATTGGTTTATCCAATGTCCAACAACAAGGAGGGGAATTTTGCACAAGCTCATTGAAGGAAGTTTCGTCACTCTTGTTTATTTTACATCTTAGAAAATTAAGTTGACTAACTCAATTTTGTAAAGAAATCCAATGAAAAGATATAGCAAGGATTTCTTTAATAATACACCTCATGGAAGAAAATCTTTCATAATACATCCATTTACCTTCAATTGAAAACAATACAACCTTTCACCTTCAATCGAAAAGCAAATCAACCATTCATTTCTCACTTTAATTCATATAATCAACTAAGAAACCCTAATGAAGAGAATAATAATTTCTCATTCTATTACATTTTTAGTAGATCTCACCTATTTGACATACTATCTCCTTAAAAATACATAAAAACAATAATATTTTTAATAATATAAATTACATAGGTTTTATCTTATTGTTTTATATTTTATAACACTTATTACATACATGTGAACAATGTAGAAATTTCTTACCTATTATTATAATTTTAAAATGTTTATGTTTATTATAATTAACATTTAAGTGAATGGTTGGATAAGGCGTAAATAAATTGATTTGAGTATCTTTTAATATAATTTAATGTTTTAATTTGATGAAAGAAAATTAATTCATTTTCATAGGAAGAAATTGAGAGTGGAAATTTCAAAACAAAACTACAATAATTCTTTTACATGTTTTAATAATTGAATAATGTTTGTATTTATTATAATTAATATTTTGAGTGTATTTGTGAATAAGATGTAAACATATTGGTTCTCTAACTTTTAATATAATTCAATGATTTAATTTCATAAAAAAAATTAATTCAACTTTATATAAGAAATTGGGAATGAACTCAAAAATAAATAAATAAATAAATTTATATCCCCTTAATAATGACATTCTTTTTGTGAGGTTGGATGGAAAAACATTATTCAACCCACCCACCCAATCAGAGAGCCTTATTTTTGCCTTTCAAACCAATTTTTTTTTACGCATGGAGATAGTTTTTCCTTTAAACGTCATTTTCACTGCTCAACCCATTATTTGAGACACAACAAGTCCCACCAAGTCTGTCAGTGCAAAAAAAAACATGGTGCGTAAAAGTCAAGTCGGTGTGGAAGAACGTACTAGAGAACTCTCAACGTGTGGACAAGTTGTTTAGTTGAGTGCTCTTTGGTTGGAAAGTCATGATGTATGGTTGTAGAGATGTGATACTCGGTCGCATGACCAAGTGTTAGAGATCAATATGACATGTAACGAAGGAGACCCGACCTTCGACTGAATTCATAAAGCGTGTTACTTTTCCATGCGAAAAGAAGGGAAGAAGATAGGGCATTAAGGGCAAGTCTTTGCATGAGTTGTTTGCTAAAGAAGAGGACGACGATTCTTTGTATTTCTTCGTTTGGAATCGTGTTGGAATCCCACTACAAATTTTGTAATTAATTGTCAAAATATGCAACAGATGACAGCGAAACCTCTTTCTAGAAGTACTGCCCCAGCCACTGATGAGTCAAGGTTGGAATTAGATGACTCGGGGGAAACTAGTGAAGGAAATGGGGGAACTGATCAGATTTCAGATCCACATACAAGAAGGAGGAATTATTCTGATTCAAAACAGAATCATGGAAAAGGGATGTCTTTATTGAGCTCTAAATTAAGACAATCCTACAGTAAATAGCAAGAAAATGAGAAAAAGTTGTTCCCTTGGAGATATGATTGGGAGAAGGAACCAATAGAAGTAAGAGAGAAATGTCAACGAAATAATAAAATAAAATGCACAAATATGTAATGTGTGTGGTTGATCATGTCTCTGTTCTAAATGCTCTCTCTCATACATTAGAAGTTACAGAAGAATCTTATCTTGAAATGATAGATAGGGTTCTTGATGAGAATCCAAAGCTTGCATTGATGAGATCTTGTCTACTGGTGAGGTTGAGGAAGAACCAAGATGTGTATGTGATGAATGTTGGTGACAATCATGCTGTTGTGGCATAGCTAAGTCTGGAGACAAATTCCCATACAAAGCAGCATTGTGGTCATCTAAAGGGAGATGGACATGATGAAATGGGTTCAAGGGAGGCCTTTGTAAGGTCAGAATTAGAGGATATAATAGAGGAACCTCCTGCAGATTCTACACCAATTGTGTTGAAAATATTAAAGTCACCTGCCGTGCCTTGGGTAGGAAGAACAAAGAACAAAGTACAACAGCAGCGCAGAGTTTTGAGTGCACAACACTCTGTATTAAAGAAGAATGAAGAACGTAAGGAGAAGAATTAAATTTTGATGGGCTGCAGCCAAGTATAGCAGAGGAATTAATTTTGTTATGGGTGAGAAGTTACTTCAGTAGAGAAATGAATATTTTTGTCTACGGAGGAGCAATTTTATTTAAAATAGTCAAGTCGGGCGTAAAAGCCCTCAACAACCAAATTGAAGTGAAATTGAATTAAACAGGCAGAAGACTTAAAAGTTATGAAGAGGCCGGCCAAGTGCTCCCTACCACTTAAGCGCCAAAGTGCAAATCGCAGATCACAGTTTTGAAGTTTGAGACCACAGGTGTCTTGTTGATGTGGAAATCTGCGATGTGCGATGGTTGCGCCATCGCAACATCGCAACATCGCAATATCGCATTTTACCGCAATCACCCTCCGCCCATTGCCAGATTTTTGTTGAAATTGCGATGTGCGATCGTCGCGCCATCGCAAGATCGCACAATCGCATATCGCAAAGATGTTCCGCCACATATATATGTGTTGATCGCAAATGTTGAAAGTTGCGATGTGCGCCCATCGCACCATCGTAATATCGCAATATCACATTTCCATTGTTCGTTTCCGCCATGTGTTATCACAGATATTTGCGATGCGATCCCATCGCACATCGCAAATATCGCAAATCGCACTTTTGCCGTTCCGCCATATCGCATATCGCAAGACTATCAATTGCGATGGCCGACTACGATGTGGACCCCACTCGTACGTCGCGCCATGTTAAAAGTTTTATGTCCGCAAAGATTTTCCTTTGTATTTTGGTTTATTTATTTGTTTATGTTTTATATGTGTTTTGTATCCATCGCGCCATATAAAAGGAAGAAAAGGCTGAGAGTATTGAAATGAATGCATTGTATTGTATTGCATTGTAAACGTTGTGTGAGCCCGCAGGCAAAGAAAACACAGTAAGAAGAACCGAGAACTGCTTGTGCGTTCTTGAGAGACAGAGAGAGAGAAGATTTGTTTTATATAGCACTTCGTCTGTAGCAGTCGAACATATTTTGTGAATCCCTCCATTGAGGAAGAAAATTTGTAACAGTTTTTTTAAGTTCTGTTAATGAAATAGAAAGAATATTTCATGCCATCTCTGTCTGCGATTAAAATTTCTATTTTTAAACATCTCTGTGTTGTAGAGGAGAGTTTTTTCTCTCCACTGTTGTTTGGAATTCTTCAATAATTCCAACATGGTATCGGAGCTAGTTTAGGCTCTTTGAATGTTTCAAAGAAGCTAAAGAAGAAGAAAACTTGTTGCAGCATTTTCTCCAGCAGCGTGAAAAGCTCGACAGAAGTCACAGTCAGGTATTTCTCAAAGAAAATAGAGTTGTTGTTTTATGTTTAAAGAAGTTTGTTCTTTCAGAAAAGGAAAGACAGTTTATTTAAGATTCAGAGTTCAGTTCAAGAGCAATGGCTGGACCAAGTACTGGTATGAACATTGGAAATGTTCAGCTTCCACAATTTAATGGAAAGAACTATGATTATTGGGCCATTACCATGAGAGCCCTGTTGGGAAAAATACTGAGAGGGGGGGGGTGAATCAGTATTTACAGCATACTCAAAACTTTTCACTTTTTCATTCCTTAAAACCCATACGCTACTTTCCTTTGGTAAACTCGCGTATACACGCGGATATCTTTCAAACAGCTGTCGCGTATACACAGAGATCTAATTATGCCATTAGTTCTTCACTTATATAATTCCATCATTCATTCATTAGATGTTTTATAAATAGTAAACATGTGCGGTAAGAGCAGAATAAATCATCACACAAAGCATCACACATGAACACCAGGATTTTTAGGTGGAAACCCAAGTCGGGAGAAAACCACCGCTGCAGTTGCTCAGCCTTCAATATTTTATTATAGAGAAAACATCTTACAACATATGTGTTGGTGGAGACTCCTACCAGCACGGGCCCACAAGCTCGTTTACACCGACCTCTCACAAGGAATGAGTCAACCCCACAGGCTTTCTTCCACATTTCTCTGGAAGGAGCTATGACCCTTTGCTCGTTTACCGCCTCACACAGGAAGGGAGCTACGACCCCCTGACTCGTTTACCAGCCTCTCCTGGAAGGGAGCTACGACCCCCTGATCTCGTTTACCAGCCTCACCTGGAAGGGAGCTACAACCCCCTGACTGAAGGCTACAACCTTCAGCACCACCTTGGACCACGTTTCATCAATTTTCACACTGGATCCAACCACTTCAATAGAACACAACTTGTAGGCCACAATTCATCATATTTCCAGACCGAACCCTTTCCATACTTTTAAGCACAAACATACATCATCAACAGATACATATCAACACAGATCAGATAGCAGAACAGATCAGATATTTCATACCCCTTGCTTCATCAAACCCTAGTTTGCATACGCGCTTTTACTTCACTGATGTCGCGTATATACGCGCTTCCGTCCACACAAACCAGCGTATACCTCAGTGTATATTTTATTGCGCATACGCGCTTTCTCTTCGCTGAAGCCGCGTATATACACGCTTCCTCCGCGGCGAAGTAGCGTATAGATCTTCAATCATTACAGAGCAGCATACTTCATCAGATCAGATATTCAGTTCAGATCTACCCTTTTGCTTTAGACAGATGTTCGCCTAGATGCTCGCCTCATCACGGATCTAAGCCTTCCATAATCAGATCTAACAAATACAAGAGCAATTCAGATCTAGATCCCCTTCTTCATCATTGGTGCATCATACAATCAGATTTATCATTCAAGTGTAACCCTTTCCATTCAGATATACTTCAGAGAGAAGTATTCATTCAAGCTCAGACATCTTGCACCCACACTCATGATTTGCACAATGAATTTATTCTCCTTATATAGGTTTACCCTTTTTCAATACCATGAGCCCCTTTTTCAATACCATGAGCCCAAAACTACATTACTTCCGATGGTATTCCTGGACGGGGTCATTTAGGCGAATCATTACCCAATACAATGGGTCAATACCATGGTGGTTACCCCTGGTTTTGCACTTTTTGAGCGCTTTTGCCCATACACGACTTGGAACGTTGTTTCCCGCATGCATACGCGACTTCTCCTAGACATATCCGCGTATGCCTTGAGACATACTCTTTTTCATCATAGATCTAGCACATACTGAATTCCTTTCTTCATTGCCTTCTGTACTCACTGTAGATACATCAGATTTAGTTCATCAAGAAATATTCTATCAAGCACACCTTCATCAAGTAAGTTGTCATCATCTTCATCAAGTGGGTTGCCATTCAAGGACAACACTTAGCATCATATTGCTAACAAACATCCTTTCATATTAGATTTACATCATTTACCAAGTCCATCAGATCAAGAATAACTTCATCAGGTGGTTTGCCATCAAGGACAACACATGTCAATAATCTCATGTCTTCATCTTCATTCAGTGGGTTGCCATCAAGGACAACACTCTGCATCATATTGCTAACAAGCCCTGTTTGTCTCACAAGACTTATGGGAGTTTGTAGAAGATGGTTTTGTTGAACCAGCTGATGAGCAGGCTTTTAATGCCTTAACTCAAGCAGAGAAGGACTTACTAAAGAACAATAGAAAGAAGGATGCTAAGGCCCTCTTCTATTTGTGTCAAGCTGTAAATGAGAGTGTGTTTCCAAGGATAGCAGCAGCTAAGAGATCCAAGGAGGCATGGGAAACTCTGAAAGTAGCCTATCAAGGTATGGAGAAAGTTAAGACAACAAAACTTCAATTGCTAAGAAGAGATTTTGAAACTCTTTGCATGAAAGAGTCAGACAATGTAGACACATTTTTTACACATGTGATTGGGATTGTAAATCAGATAAGATCCCATGGAGAAACTCTTGAAGAAAGAAGAATCGTGGAGAAACTTTTGAGATGCTTACCCTCAAAGTTTTATGTAATTGTTACCACCATAGAAGAGACCAAAGATCTCTCACATTTCACGGTAGATGAACTTCATGCCTCACTAATAACTCATGAACAGAGATTGAGCAGAGATGAACACTCATCTTTTGAGCATGCCTTCAAGACCCAAATGCCTTCAGGAAGAGGAAGAGGTCAAGGCAAAGGAAGAGGTAGAGGCAGAAGCTGTTAGCCATCAGTATTTTTTACATGTTAGTGATGACTATATCTACAACTGAGTTTTCTAGAAACTGATTTCCTTATGTCAATATGTCATCCAGAAAACCCTCCTAAAACTTTTTTCACCTTTCTACCTTTCCAGTTCGCCCATGTCGAATATCAAAACCTCATATCACAATCCTATCTAGCTTCAGCCTTATTGACTTGCCCATCAGCTTTAAAAGGAAAATCCAAATCTGTTTCAAAAGTACCCCCTATGTTAGGAAGTGGCGCTTTAAGACATTTCACCCTTGGCAATCATCAAAAAACTAAAAAGCCTCCATCTGCTACAGGTCTACCATGACTGATCCTTTACTTTGCAAAATAAATTGACAAACAGCCTTAAGTCGCGCCACTCACGCCCCCTAGATCTCAGCACTGCATAAAATCCAATCTCAAGCTGACTATTAGGTTTTTCACAGTGTTCTATGGTTCTACAAAGACAGGAAATATATTTCATCTCATGGAGTAAAATGTTTGAGTTTACAGTTAGAGGAACAGCTGCTTCTAAATGTAACTTGAACCTTTAGATATGTCTGCAAAACAGAAAGCTAATCATCTAGACTTTACAGCTCTTTTCAGCATAAAAATCACAGTAAGAAAGGGTCACTACTGTCTCAGCAAACTGGTAAAATGTCAAGGCCCAGAACCTCCTTCATTTACAAGCAGAGGGTTAGGGCGCCTCCTTCATCCATAAGCAGAGGGCACGGGCAAATATTGATTTAGATAATGGCAAAGATCCAGGTTTGTCTTGAGCTGAAACAAATGAAACAAGGACTCCAGGTTTTATGAATATGGCTAATGATCATAACAGGAATGTAGTGGAAATATGATAAGCTCAAAGGAAAGGGGAGTTTGGCTTGATAAAGGAGCTCATTTCAAACTTGCAAACCATATGAATTGTTGAACTTTAGAAGGGCCTGTCATCAGTAAACATCCAAATCATAAAATGCCTGTTTTGTTCAAGATCAAATGGAATAGATGCTGTTAACCAATGCCATTACACAGGTAGAAAGAAAGCCCTTAGCTTTTTCAAATACACTGACCTTCATAGTCACAAAGAATTTTTGTCAAGTAACAGGTCATGAGATAAACAATCCAAATGATAAATTTCTCAGTCACCCTTAGAACAGTGTCACTGTGGCTAGGGTTTTCTTCTAAAAACACAGTGATGCTTGCAAGTAAAGATGCTAAGATTGGTGTTTTTCAAGAAGTTTTCTTACCACCACATTCAGAGAAAGGCTGTGTCGAACATAATGGTCAAAAAGTCTCCGGACACCTTATCTGATGAAGAGCCTCCTCCATGCATGAGTAGAGGGCCAAAGCCATTGCAAGTTGCTAAAACTAATTGATATAAGAAAGCAGTGGAAGGATACCAAAAACTGAATAAAGGTCATTGCACAGGTGAATGATAGTGCTGATGATGCAAAGGTATTGGTGCTCCTATTCAAAAGAGCTGTCTGTCAGACTGTACCTGAAATGGAAGGGAGACAATAATGAACATAGGCATGCATTGATACTACAAGGAGTAGTTGCTTTAAAAAAAAGGGGTTAAAGGTACCCCATTGTCACCTTCCATTAAGTTTAAAGGATCTCTTTTTGAGTAAAGTAGAGGAGTATAGTGTGAAAGCATGCAACTACAAGAAGGCGCTTACAGCCCAAGGAGAAAAGCTTATAAGTCACCTAAGAGTAGAAATTATTAACAAGTTGGAGTGACACAGGCAATCCCCTGTTGAGTGATAAAACAGCTTCAAATGCCTTTTGCCAGTTTTTGGATGATTTTTCTTCCTTAACATTTCGCCTAACTTATCAAAACAGGGGACAAAGTTGAGTTTTTGCAATGTCTCTTTTATAAAAAGACCAATGCACCAGTCAAGATACGTTAACAAAGCAAGCCCTGTTTTTTAGAAGCATAACAGTTGTTTTTTAGCATTATCTTCACAAGTGGTAAGGTGGGTTTCCTTACGTCAGAAATAGCACCAATATTGTTAAAAAACAATAGCAGAGATAATATAGATATGCTTGGATTATTGGTCAAAGTTCAGAGCTCGGGGTCAGAATCAAAGGGCGGGTATATATATGCAAATAACAAACCCACTGTTTGAAAAAACAAACAGAGTTAAAAATCAATGTTAATTCCGAAAGGGTAAGTGACCGTTGGAGAGTTATGGTGATATAGTATCAAAGGGTAATTATGGTGTAAATTTTTCATTTTCAAAAATCTGAAGAAGAGCCCACGCCTCTCCACCATCGAGACAAAGAGAATCTGGTCGGAAATTCACAGGTTTGCCCTAGAAAAAGCAGCGCGACGTGCCTGGGATTTGGCGCGACGTGCCTGGGCAGCAAAATACACGGGGCCCCTTCGTCGGCGCGACGTGCCTGTAGGTTGGCGCGACGTGCCTGTACAAGGTCGCCCGACCACACGACAGGCCGACCCGACAAGCTTTTCCTGCGCGACGGGTTTTCTCCAAAGGTTGCCGCGCAGCTATCCAGAGTGTCCAGTGCTTCTTTCATCCTTTCAAGCGGGCATCCATCAAAATTTGAGGTATTTTTATGAACTCCCCATCGATTGCAAGGTGTTGATAAATGACAAGAATGTTTGAAAGCCCCGGACCTTGCCATTATTGTTAAAAACAAAAGCAGTTTTTCCTACACAGTGAGATGAGGTAATTGCATTGTGAATATACAGGGTTTTATGGTTGGGAACCAGTTTGTGTCGTTTTCAAATCATGTATTGATTGACATCAGAGATTTCAAGAACAGAGTGACTGTTGCCATTATCTCACAAGCACACCTTTGTAGCAAACTGCCCCCTGTTTCAAGGTTTTTTGTCACTACTGTGAAAAATTGTTAACAAAGAGTTTCCAAAGGTATAGGGCCATTTTCCTGAGGGCAGAGGTTTTTGATGGTTGAACTCTAACATCAAAGACAGGAGCATAGATGTATTAATAGATCTTTTGAACCCACAAGCAAGGGTGTGTTTCCTAAAAAGCATAGTGCACTAATATGTCACCTAGCCTAGTTCTGCTTTTTTTTTCACTGAATGGTGTCATTTTGAAGAGTTGTTGTTGTGATATGTTTCGAGGGGAAGGTCATTTCTAAGGAACGGGGTTATCAAAAAACTTATCACAACAAGCCCTTTCTGGAGACCTGCCCCTATTTCACTGTATTTCACTACTGAAAGTTTGTTGACAGAGAGCTTCCAAAGATGACAGCACATTAAAAAAGGCAGAGTTTGTTGATGAGAAGTTAAACATTGGAGGCAGGGGTATAGAGGTGTTGGTGGACTTTTTAAACTCACAAAGCAGAGAGTGTGTTCTCTAAACCACTGTTGCACTGATTTTACACCTAAACTAAGTCTGCTTTTTCATTGCACTACATTGTATCATTCTGAAGATTGTTGACGGAGGATTCGAAGTGAAAACGGGGCCATTTTCTAGAAAAGGCAGGTTTGTTAGTAATTGGGCACTTGTTGATGATCAAAGTTTACATTGAAACGGAAAAACCAAAAGTGGTGTTGGATTTCTCAAAACTTCACAAGTGAAACAGGGCCATTTTCTAAAGAGCAGAGTTGTTAGTATTTGAAGTTAAGATTAAGACAGAGGTTGAAGATTTGTTAACAGGGTTTTTCTGAAGGTAAACAGAGCCACTTTTTAAAGGGCAGAATTGTTGATGGTTGAAACTTTAAAACATTAGAGGCAGAGGTATAGAAGTGTTGGTTGATCTTTTAACTTCACAAGAAAAGGTGTCCTTCACAAATCACTGTGCACTGATTTTACAATCTAACTCGAGTCTGCCTTTCCTAGAAACCATATTGTATCATGTTGAAGACTTGTTGACAGAGATTTTCAAAGGTAAACAGCATAGTGGAGGACAGAGGTTGTTGATGTTGGATTTTTACATCAAAGGCAGAGGTATAAAGGTGGTGATTGACTTCTCAAAAGTCACAAGTGAAAGGTGTTTTCCTTAACACTGTGGGCTAATTTTTCACCTAACCAAAAGGTCTCCTTTCTTTCCACTGTATGGTCTCTACAAAAATCTGTTGACAGAGGTATTCTTCAAGGTGAATGACCTAAAGAGCAGGGTTTTTTATATTCAAGTTTTGTTTGAAAACACAAATAGCAGTGTAAGGTTGGCCTCTAACAAAGTCACAAGAGGGGTGATTGTTCAGCGTACCTGAGGGAATCTACAGCGGTTACCCCATCTTTTACATGGTACCATTGTTAAAGGTTACATAGGCGGGAGTGTATCAGAGTTGAAGGGCTTGTTTTAAGAAGTGTAGAGGGGAGCTTATTGAGGAAGCATTGTTACATTTCATTCAAAACCACATTGTCTAAACTATCCAAACAATGTAGTGGCCAGTTTCAATCCAGCAGAGCATTTTTCATATAACGAAGGCATTTTGCCTCTTCCAAAGCTTGTTTCAAAGTCAGAATGCCTCCAAAACGAGATCACAAAGGCGGACAACATAAGAGATATGAGCCTATCTCCATAGAAGAAATCAATGCTCACCCATCAGTGCTTTTCAATTTCCATGAAGTAGGCCGTCTTGATTTCTGTCAGAGGATAGAAGAAGTCAAGAGTTTCTCGCCACTTACACATTTGTGCGCTTTGAGATTCAAAGACAAACACTTCCAGTTAGCAGGTCTTGACTTCAAAATCTCCCCAAGGTATGTATCCAAGGCTACCAAGATCCCGTATCATGGTGAAAAGTGGTTTAAACAAGCGCATCTTGATCTGGAGGATTATAAACTTTTCATCAAGTCGGAACATAGAGAAACCATCATTGCTATTTTCCCTTTCTCCTATCTTCTTGACAGTTATGCTCCGCTGATGAAAGCCATAATGAGATATTTCACTTGTGATGGGAGGTTTAGCCAAATTTTTGCCTATCATGTTCGCTTATTGATGCATTTTACTAGAAGCAGGCAATTAAACCTTCCATACTTTTTGTCCAAAAGCATAGAGAAAATGGCAGCTACTGTCCAAAAGAAAGCTCCACCTCAACAAATCCCTTCTCTCTTTCATCATTCCTTGATCAAAATCATCTTCTTACACCAGCTGGAGAAGAAAGGGGTTTCATGGGATTCATTCATTAGCCATGCCGATTTCGCCACTGTCCCTCCTGTTCATGTGTCTCCTACTCAGCCTGTCCATCGCCCAGTGCCTTTATCTAGTAGGCCTACCCCTAAAAAACTCAAGATGACCACTGGGCAGCCAAGTAAGCAGGGAGAAGGAGAGGGCAGTGAGCCACAAGGAGAAAAGGAGGATGATGAGCAGCAGCAGCCAGATTTTGAGGGACAGCAGCAGTTGGAAATCAGTGGACAGCAGCTAGAGGTTGATGAACAGCAGCAAGTACAGGAAGAGGAACAGCAGCAGACAGAGATTGAAGAGCAGCAGGTTGAGCAAACAATTGAAGCATCTTTTGAGCCACAAGCTGGACAGGATGTTGAGGAAGGACAGCAAGCTGAAGCTGCCTCCTTGACAGTGACCAAAACTGTTCCTAAAAAGAGGAAATTGCCCAAAAAGACAACTTCTAGCTTTCCAAGGAGAAAAAGCGCTAGATTGGCCTTCAAAGGCAAAAGTGCAGTTGGAGAAAGTGCCAAGCATGGAGGTAAATCAGATGTCATCCCTATCCCAAGCGATGACAGTGATAATGAGGCCCGCATCCTTGAAAACCTCCTCATTCACAAAGAAGGGCAAATTGAGGTGTTACAAGAAGATCTTCAAAGGGCGAGGAATTTCAACCATTTCTTGGAGGTTGAAAACAAACAAATGAAGTATCATGCATCCATTCATGAGGCAAGGGCGATCAAGTATAAAAAGGAGGCAGAAAAGGCGCAAGTAAGAATTGAAGAGCTCATTGGCGAGTTTGATGATGAAGAGGAGGAGGACCAGCCTAGGCGAAAGAGGCCTAGGACCATCGGGCTTAGAAAAGCCTTGGAGAAACAGAGAGCGGAAGAACAAGCTCAATTCGAAGCCTTTCCTCTCACTGCCCTCTTTGAGCAAGAAATTGAGGAAAACAAGGAAGCATGGCTTGAGAGGGCTAACCAACATTTGGAAACAAAGCTTGAGAAGGCAAACAGGGATCTTGAGCTACAGAGAAAAAGGACTCTTCACTTTCAGAAGCTAAATCAGTTTGCCAGGCGAAAATTGAAGGTAGCACAAGAAAAATTGAAAAAGTTGAAGGAGAGGCGCCTAGCACGGAAAGAAGCAAAACACATATCAGCCCTTGATATTTTGGCTTCAGCTTCGGAGCATGTTTCTATGGACCCTTGAGGGTCATGCATGCCAATTTTGGGCCTGTTTCGGAAACTTTTTGTTTTTTGGCATTTTTGGGGTTTTTCGCCAAAAACTCATAAATGCGCCATTTCAGTTTGATGAGTTGTCAAGGGAGGAGGATGATCCCAATAGGTTCCATAATTCCATGAGCAGGTCTCCAGCGATTTTCAGGGCATTTGAAGATCATTCGCCCCTCCAAATTGGCGAAAAATAGCCTCATTTTGCACATTCTGCCCGCCATATCAGCAGCCTGCTATTTTCTGGGTTTTTGCGCACAGGTACAGTTTTGAGGGACTTTCAGAGATCAGATTGAGGTGATTCCACTTGCGCCGGAAAGCAGACACAGAGAGATTTCCAACGAGCCATCATGAGCCTCATTTTGACATCGGGAAGGCTTCCATTTGCATCCAGAAATTCAGGGGACCTTTTTCAGGCATAAATATGAAGTATTTTTGTAATTTTTGAACTCCAAAAATCTGCTTTTCCCAAATGTGCGTTAAGCTATTTTTATCATGGGAAAATCATGTAAAGTCAATATAATTTCCGTTTTTAGCAATTTTTTAGATATTTTATGGGATATTTTGTGCCTTGGGCTTTGCAAAGCCTCAAGGACAAGTTTAGATATTTTGACTTGGCCAATGGGATAGCTAGTTGCTCCATGAGGTTTTCCTTCCTCAAGCCTATTTATTCCATGTTTCTCATTGTAAATCAGAGGCTGAAATTGAGAGAAGAATTAATGCATTGGTCATATGAGCTTTGAAGAATACACTTGAGTTATGATTTTTGGACTGCCTCTTGGATGCTTTTGAGGAATGTTGAAGGCTTGCTGATGGATTCCTTGACATGGTAGAATGGTATAGTGCTTCTTAATGTGTTTTGTCTTCTAGTTTTCACTCATAATTCATTTTTCTTGCTGCTATAGATCAGTAAAGATTGATTTTGAGACATGCCCATGGAGGCACCTCAAAATCCCCGAATCTTCATAGCTTGATGTTTTCTTCTCCCTTAGTTATGCTAAAGAATTCTTAGCTGCTCTTTAGTAACTTAAGGTATTGTTGCTAAGTTTTATTCATAAGTTCTATGTATGCTGAGTAGGATGTAAGGTTTGCCCAACCTACCTATCAGCTGCCCATAGTTCTGTCCATAAAACTTTCTCTTTGACTGATTTGTTGATCATCTTGTTGAACCAAGGAGGCCTAGTCCCGATCTAGCCCTTTGCCTAAAACTATAAAAACTTATTTGTCCAAGTGCCCAATGACTTAGAGACTATGTTTAGGCGTTCCGGCATAGTTTATGAGTTGTTAGTTTGTCTCATGTGTTTTCCCCAAAATCTGATAGCCTTTTCCCGAAGTTAGAGGGTCTTATACCTCTATGTATGGCTGGAATGTTTGATTTCTATGTATTGATTAGCTTATAGTTATTCCTAGCATGATCAATGGCTTGCTATTACATGTTTATGTCTGCTATTATCTAGTTTGCATTTGAAATCCCTTGTCTTTCACCAACTTATTGTCCATTTAATCCATTTTGCCCAGAGATCCCTTCTACTGTGAATCAAATCGGCCCTACAGCAGCTTTACATCATCACTTCATAGCTTCCTTGACCTGTTTGACCCCATAGCCCAATTTATCTACATCTTGTTATCCAGTTTATGTATTTGATCATTTTCATCCCTCACAAACTTAAAAACTAAAAAACCAAAAACACACTTCATAACTAGCCTAATATCAGAACATCGCAAATAAACACACCGACATCTTTTGCACTTATAGAGAGAGCCCTCTCCGAGTCCAGGAAGGCTAGGTCCTTGGGCTCCAAAGCTTGGTTTGATGTTACATCGTCATTTGGCTAGCCAATCGGCCAAATCACGGGACCCTAACATAATGGCGATCACGGTGGGACATGTTGAGTACATGATAGTCTAGCGAACTCTTATAGACTCTTTAGTCCTTCAATCCTAAACTCAGACCATCAGCCTTTAGAATCATTTAGTGTAAACTCTCTGTTTCACCATCTTAGCAAAGTGATGAATCAAGTTTATAACACTCTTACATCCTAGGCTGCACATAAAACTCAGAAAAAACCCCAAAACACTCCCTTAGATTGGTTTTTTCCAAGTACTGGTGGTGGACCATACAAATATATCTCAAAACAACTAATTTTCCACCTGGCGACTCCACTAACTTCTAGTAAGCCTTACTATTTCACCAAACTCTAGGCTACTATTCGATAGACCTATCCCATCACTCGCTAACATAGCGGGAGATGGTAAGACATTGAGTACATAATAGTCCAGCAAACTCTTATAGACTCTTTGGTCCTTTAGGTACCATAAACAAGCAAGCAGTCCATAGACTCATTTTTTAGAGTAAACTCTTTTTTTTCTCATCACCCTAGCAAAGTGTTGAAACAAGTCTAGGATACTTTAACAAAACATAGGCTGCACATAAATTCAGAAAATCCAAAACATTCTCAGATTAGTTACTGGTGGTGAACCATAGCTATCTTCACAAAAACAATCCATTTCCACCTGGCGACTCCACTAATCCATCCCTTCTATTTTTGACCATCCTTCGCCTTAGTATAACTTTAGAGAAATCACTCATCCAGAACATTCACCAATATCATTCTCTCTAAGCTCTGGATCTAAAATCTGGCTTCACGAAGAATTAATACCAGATCCCACCCAGACCCAAATCCCCCTATCATAGTAGATGACCCAGAAAAGATTCTGTGGCAAGCTTCTGAAACTGATCATCTAGCTACCGATAGATCCATCCGTAGAACAAGATCTATACCTAAAACTCGCAATATCCTTCTAGATTCACCTTCGGAACTAGAGTCATCACAAGCTCTTCCCCGAAGAAAATCATATAGTAAGATAAACTTCGACGATCTTGAACCCCTGAACCCACCACAGAGTCCTATTAGAGAAGCTTCACCCACCACTCCTCCTGATTTCCAGCTTCTTTATCAATTTGGCTCCTATCATCCTAGATCTTCTCAAAACCAGATCACTAGTCCAAGTTCATCCGCTACACCTGTTCAAACCACTTCATTTCAGCCTACTAGTCCTCATCTTGTACATCATCCATTAGCTCCAGTCATGGCAGCCTGGTACGCACCTTTGGTGTTGCCACCACCTTTAGCTCCTCTCCCAAACAAATATCAAGACAAGATCCCACACTTTACCGGAGAAGACACCACCACACCTCAACAGCATATAAGTAGAATGACTGATGCTTATGAATACCTAGAGGTACAAGACGAGACTGTCCGAATGAGAATATTTGCCCAAAGTCTTGGTGGTGAACCCAAAGCATGGTTCAAGAGCTTAGCTCCAAACAGCATCCATAATATCCCCGAACTGCATCAAATCTTCAGAAATAGGTGGGAAATCCGAAGAAACCCCATTCAAATCCTGTCAGAATACAACAATCTAAAACGGGAAAATGGGGAAAGTGTCCAAGCTTACTGTACTAGGTTCAACAGTGTATATAACTCCCTCCCACCTCATTTCAAACCTCCACTTGGTTTAGCTTTGGCAAAATTTCCTGAGGGTTTTGATCCGGACATGACATATCATCTGAGAGATAAGGATCCCCCTACCTTGGAGGAAATGCAACAAATAGCTATAAGAGCAGATGCCAACTTAGCTGAAAAAAAAGCCAGAACTAGATCAGAGAGAAAGGTCACATATAGAGATGAGGTCTCCACTTCATCACCTTCCCTAGATCCCAGAATAGATGACTTAGTCAAATACATGGCTAAAATGTGGGAAAATATCAATGAAAAATCTCCTGTTAGAGACAACCAGCCAAACCCTCCAATCAGAAACCGAAACTAAAACTTTAGGAGGGAACAGCCCCAAAACAGACCAAGGGATAATGACCAACAGATCAGGCCACCATTCAATGAAAACTATGTGGAAGAAGATGATAGGAACTCAGAACCTCTTGATGAACATCATTTAAACCTCATAGGGTCTGACAATGAAGGTGAGGTGTACCTCACCGAAGAAGAACAAGCCCTCTTTTCGCCTGATCAAGATGAGACCAATTATGAGGATCTTGATGACCCTGCCATAGAATTTCAAAATGCTATTGAAGAAGCCCACAGGCAATATGACCTTAGGAGCAAGAGAAACCAAGATAATGTCAAGAGAGGTAACTCTGATACTGCTAAAGCTCTAGATACCATCCTCAAAAAAGCATCAAGCAGTGACAAAATCAAGGTTGAAAAGACTGATCAAAGCCAAGCTAAAGTTACCCAAACTAGTCCTCTCTCATATACTCCTGATACTTCTACCAAGGTCACCAAAACAACTATGGCAAGCAAAATCCCTAAACAAGGTCAACAAACTCAGAACATAGACAAGGTCTTAGCTGAAAAAGCTGAAACAAACATATCTAAACTTCAAGTGCCTTTTAGCTTTGAAGGCGAAATCGCTAAGATCAAAATCACCATGCCTCTTACTGAACTCATTGCCCAAAACTCTTATAAATCCCAAGTACTAAAGGTCCTAAATCTAGGGAATGATGCAAACACTGTTAATCTCACCGATGACATTCCTGAAGTATTGTTTGGTCCAAAGATAGAGGGAAAATTCCAAGAGGGAGCTACTCTTCCTTTTTACATTAGCCTAAACATCCACGACCAAATCCTCCACAATGCCATGCTGGACTCCGGCGCCTCGCATAATCTTATGCCGAAGGTAGTTATGGAAAGATTAGGCTTGGAAATCACGAGACCATACAAAGACTTATACTCATTTGATTCAAGCAGATTCCAATGCCTAGGTTTGATCAAAGACCTTTGCTTTAGTCTGGCCCAAATACCCGCGAAACATCTAATCATGGATATAGTAGTGGCAGACATTCCTCCCAAGTATGGGATGCTTCTATCTAGATCTTGGGGAGCCAAACTCCAAGGGAATATTCAATTGGATATGTCATATGCCACCATTCCTGTGTTTGGTCAGAACAGGATACTCTACCGCGAATCACACATGAAATACATGATTAGCAGCCAAGATAGGCCCGATAACATTCCAATGTGTTCTTTGCGCTCCGACTTAAACTCTTTCATTATGCATATTGATGTAAACTTGGAGGAAGAGTCAGAAGAAGCTGATATAGACTTAGATCCACCACATCAGTTGTCCTTGGTACCTTATGATGAGCTGGACACTCAAAACTACCATGATCATGAACAACTGTGTCTTGAGGAAAGTAAGTTTTCCCTCTCCAAAGTGGGGTTAGAGCAAGAAGCACAAACTCTCATGTACTATCAAGCAAATTGCTCTAGCTTTAATCAAACACCAGCAGTAACTTGTGGAAATTTCTTCCGGGTAAAAGCTTTAGAAGACCTTCACATCATAAACCTATTTGGAACCCGGGAGAAAGGGAGTTTGATGTTTCTACCATACCTCAAAGATTTACCATCATGTGACCCTCCTACTGCAAATGAAATTTTGACCATAACCTTAGTAGCTCAACATCTTGAGAAAATGCCAGATGAACTTCTTATAAGCAAGGATGACAGTTATAATCCCAGCATACCTGAACTACTGAAATTGGCTCATATTTTGTCTTTTCATGAAGAACTCAGAAATGCCAAAAACAGGAATTTCATGCAAAGTACTAATTTCTACAGAAAAAACAAGGGAAAACATTGTATCACTACCTTTTCCTCAAAGAACAACTTTAACAAAAGCAAACACAGCAAACTGAGACAAACTGAAATGATCAAGGAAAAAACTAGTGGCCATAGAATTTTCTTTGATTTTAGAAATAATACTGCATCTCCATATAACAAAAATCAGGTTTTTTCTACTCAAGATCATGATTCACCAATTGAAAATGTTTCTAATCATGTTTTCTCGCAAGATCATCTTTCAGATCATAAACATCATATTCCTTTGCAAAGTAGACAACTTAAAGATTTTTTCCAGTTTACAGGAGGTAAACCTGATTTCAAGTTCAAAATTGCTAAACCACCCAATATCAGAAATCTGTTCATAAAGACCATGTTCTCAGTGTTAAATTTCTGTGTTGTTGCATACCTTGATGATGTCACTATCTATTTCAAGAATTATCAAGAGTACATACATTACCTGAAGAAAGCATACAGTAAGGAAAGGAGTGGAAATCAGATATTCAGAGAGGTACAGAGGGAGGATACTGGGCTGTTTAGAGATTCTTGCATGAATCCCTATGTCATGTTAGAGAGAGAAAATTTCCCAAATTTTTCTTTTCAAGAGTTAAGTGGGCCAAGGGTGAGAGGAGATCCTTACGAAGATAAGATGCTGAAATTCCGTCATTTCCAAGATTTTTGAGTTTGAGACACTTTCATTCATTGTACATACCATTGTTTGAAATATTGAAAAAATAGAAAAGTCAAAAACAGTAAAAGATAGGAAAGTCAAAAACAGCAAAAAGCAGAAAAGAGGGCAAATGAAGATAGAACCAAGGCCCCATGTTCCAAAAAATAGTCTTTCAGAAAGCGAGCAAGTCTAAATGCCGCTACTAGTGCTTCAATGTCTTGTTCAGCTATCTAGCCTAATCATAGCTGAGCATGTTTAAATTTATTTGCTGATAAGTTAGTGAGCGCCAAGATAGTCAACATTGTGTAAGATTGACTTATCACAGGGCTTAGATTAGGGAGAGATTATGGTTCCACATGCCTAAAACAGAACCAAAGAGAGAAGCGAGGGATGAAAAACACATTGTACATCTTAGCCCGCTTGTCTAGTTTCCTTTTATTGCAGAATAACATGTGTGTGCAGCTTGTCTTTTATGCCGCAAATGCATGACAAATCAGACTGCTTAATCCTGATTTGATCATTTTTGAATTTCATGTTGTAGATTAGAGAATGAAATCCTGTCAAACTGCTTAATCTTGACAGTCGATCTAGTTTTAGGTAGAGAAATGAAAGGAGTTCATCAGCTTAATCTGAACTCCCGGCAGATATAAGAGTAGAAATAGATAGTTTCATTTTGCAAAAAGAAAATTATGCATTGTCAAAAGGCTGCTAGTTCAAAATGCGCCGAAGAGAAGAAAAAATGTTAGGAAAGATAGTGGGGTAGGTAGAAGTATCATTGATGTTAACCATGCTGTCACTTTTCAGAAATGACATCAAGAGAAGGGTAAATTTTGCGCCAATGGATAAGGCACTGGTCTTCATAAGCCAAAAATCTGAATTCTGGACATCTCCTGACGAGGAGCTGCCCTCCCCAAATGGAGCCACTGTTAGCCATCAGTATTTTTTACATGTTAGTGATGACTATATCTTCAGCTGAGTTTTCTAGAAACTGATTTCCTTATGTCAATATGTCATCCAGAAAACCCTCCCAAAACTTTTTTCGCCTTTCTACCTATTCAGTCCACCCCTGGCAACATCAAAAACCTCATATCACAATCCTATCTAGCTTCAGCCTTATTGACCTGCCCATCAGCTTTAAAAGGCAAATCCACATCTGTTTCAAAAGTCTCCCCTATGTTAGGAAGTGGCGCTTTAAGACATTTCACCCTTGGCAATCATCAAAAAGCCAAAATGCCTACATCTGCTACAGGTCTACCATGACTGATCCTTTACTTTGCAAATGAAATTGACAAACAGCCTTAAGTCGCGCCACTCACGCCCCCTAGATCTCAGCACTGCATAAAATCCAATCTCAAGCTGACTATTAGGTTTTTCACAGTGTTCTATGGTTCTACAAAGATAGGAAATATATTTCATCTCATGGAGTAAAATGTTTGAGTTTACAGTTAGAGGAACAGCTGCTTCTAAATGTAACTTGAACCTTTAGATATGTCTGCAAAACAGAAAGCTAATCATATGGACTTTACAGCTCTTTTCAGCATAAAAATCACAGTAAGAAAGGGTCACTACTGTCTCAGCAAACTGGTAAAATGTCAAGGCCCAGAACCTCCTTCATTTACAAGCAGAGGGTTAGGGCGCCTCCTTCATCCATAAGCAGAGGGCGCGGGCAAATATTGATTTAGATAATGGCAAAGATCCAGGTTTGTCTTGAGCTGAAACAAATGAAACAAGGACTCCAGGTTTTATGAATATGGCTAATGATCATAACAGGAATGTAGTGGAAATATGATAAGCTCAAAGGAAAGGGGAGTTTGGCCTGATAAAGGAGCTCATTTCAAACTTGCAAACCATATGAATTGTTGAACTTTAGAAGGGCCCGTCATCAGTAAACATCCAAATCATAAAAAGCCTGTTTTGTTCAAGATCAAATGGAATAGACGCTGTTAACCAATGCCATTACACAGGCAGAAAGAAAGCCCTTAGCTTTTTCAAATACACTGACCTTCATAGTCACAAAGAATTTTTGTCAAGTAACAGGTCATGAGATAAACAATCCAAATGATAAATTTCTCAGTCACCCTTAGAACAGTGTCACTGTGGCTAGGGTTTTCTTCTAAAAACACAGTGATGCTTGCAAGTAAAGATGCTAAGATTGGTGTTTTTTTTTAAGAAGTTTACTTACCACCACATTCAGAGAAAGGCTGTGCCGAACCTAATGGTCAAAAAGTCTCCGGACACCTTATCTGATGAAGAGCCTCCTCCATGCATGAGTAGAGGGCCAGAGCCATTGCAAGTTGCTAAAACTAATTAATACAAGAAAGCAGTGGAAGGATACCAAAAACTGAATAAAGGTCATTGCACAGGTGAATGATAGTGTTGATGATGCAAAGGTATTGGTGCTCCTATTCAAAAGAGCTGTCTGTCAGACTACACCTGAAATGGAAGGGAGACAATAATGAACATAGGCATGCATTGATACTACAAGGAGTAGTTGCTTTAAAAAAAAGGGTTAAAGGTACCCCATTGTCACCTGCCATTAAGTTTAAAGGATCTCTTTTTGAGTAAAGCAGAGGAGTATAGTGTGAAAGCATGCAACTACAAGAAGGCGCTTACAGTCCAAGGAGAAAAGCTTATAAGTCACCTAAGAGCAGAAATTATTAACAAGTTGGAGTGACACAGGCAATCCCCTGTTGAGTGATAAAACAGCTTCAAATGCCTTTTGCCAGTTTTTTGATGACTTTTCTTCCTTAACATTTCGCCTAACTTATCAAGACAGGGGACAGAGTTGAGTTTTTGCAATGTCTCTTTTATAAAAAGACCAATGCACCAGTCAAGATACGTTAACAAAGCGAGCCCTGTTTTCTAGAAGCATAACAGTTGTTTTTTAGCATTATCTTCACAGTGGTAAGGTGGGTTTCCTTACGTCAGAAATAGCACCAATGTTGTTAAAAAACAATAGCAGAGATAATATAGATATGCTTGGATTATTGGTCGAAGTTCAGAGCTCGGGGTCAGAATCAAAGGGCGGGTATATATATGCAAATAACAAACCCACTGTTTGAAAAACAAACAGAGTTAAAAATCAATGTTAAATCCGAAAGGATAAGTGACCGTTGGAGAGTTATGGTGATATAGTATCAAAGGGTAATTATGGTGTAAATTTTTCATTTTCAAAAATCTGAAGAAGAGCCCACGCCTCTCCACCATCGAGACAAAGAGAATCTGGTCGGAAATTCACAGGTTTGCCCTAGAAAAAGCAGCGCGACGTGCCTGGGATTTGGCGCGACGTGCCTGGGCAGCAAAATACACGGGGCCCCTTCGTCGGCGCGACGTGCCTGTAGGTTGGCGCGACGTGCCTGTACAAGGTCGCCCGACCACACGACAGGCCGACCCGACAAGCTTTTCCTGCGCGACGGGTTTTCTCCAAAGGTTGCCGCGCAGCTATCCAGAGTGTCCAGTGCTTCTTTCATCCTTTCAAGCGGGCATCCATCAAAATTTGAGGTATTTTTATGAACTCCCCATCGATTGCAAGGTGTTGATAAATGACAAGAATGTTTGAAATCCCCGGACCTTGCCATTATTGTTAAAAACAAAAGCAGTTTTTCCTACACAGTGAGATGAGGTAATTGCATTGTGAATATACGGGGTTTTATGGTTAGGAACCAGTTTGTGTCGTTTTCAAATCATGTATTGATTGACATCAGAGATTTCAAGAATAGAGTGACTGTTGCCATTATCTCACAAGCACACCTTTGTAGCAAACTGCCCCCCTGTTTCACGGTATTTTGTCACTACTATAAAAAGTCATTGACAGAGAGATTCTAAGGGTGAATAGGGCCATTTTTCTAAGAGCAGAGGTTTTTGATGGTTGAACTCTAACATCAGAGACAGGAGCATAGATGTATTGATAGACCTTTTGAACCACAAGCAAGGGTGTGTTTCCTAAAAAGCATAGTGCACTAATATGTCACCTAGCATAGTTCTGCTTTTCTTTCACTGAATGGTGTCATTTTGAAGAGCTGTTGTTGTGATATATTTCGAAGGGAAGGTCATTTCTGAAGAACAGGGTTACCAAAACACTTATCACAACAAGCCCTTTCTAGAGATCTGCCCCTATTTCACTATATTTCACTACTGTAAGTTTGTTAACAGAGAGCTTCCAAAGATGACAGCACATTAAAAAGGCAGAGGTTGTTGATGAGAAGTTAAACCTTGGAGGCTGGGGTATAGGGTGTGTTGGTGTATCTCTCAAAACTCACAAGCAAAGAGTGTATTGTCTAAACTACTGTGTGCACTGATTTTACACCCAACCTAGGTCTACTTTTTCTTTTACACTACCATTGTATCATATTGAAGATTTGTTGACAGAGGGATTCTGAGGGTGAAACAGGGCCATTTTCTAGAAGGCAGGTTTGTTAGTAATTGGGCACTTGTTGATGATCAAAGTTTACATTGAAGCCAGAAAAACCAAAGTGGTGTTGGATTTCTCAAAACTTCACAAGTGAAAGGGGCCATTTTCTAAAGAGCAAAGTTGTTAGTATTTGAAGTTAAGATTAAGACAGAGGTACAGGTTGAAGATTTGTTAACAGGGTTTTTCTGAAGGTAAACAGAGCCACTTTCTAAAGGGAAGAGTTGTTGATGGTTGAAACTTTAAAACATTAGAGGCAGAGGTATAGAAGTGTTGGTTGATCTTTTAACTTCACAAGAAAAGGTGTCCTTCACAAAGCACTGTGCACTGATTTTACAATCTAACTTGAGTCTGCCTTTCCTAGAAACCATATTGTATCATGTTGAAGACTTGTTGACAGAGATTTTCAAAGGTAAACAGCATAGTGAAAGACAGAGGTTGTCAATGTTGGATTTTTACATCAAAGGCAGAGGTATAAAGGTGGCGATTGACTTCTCAAAAGTCACAAGTGAAAGGTTTTTTCCTTAACACTGTGGGCTAATTTTTCACATAACCAAAGGGTATCCTTTCTTTCCACTGTATGGTCTCTACAGGAATCTGCTAACAGAGGTATTTTTCAAGGTGAATGACATGAAGAGCAGGGTTTTTTAGATTGAAGTTTTGTTTTGAAGACACAAATACAAGTGTAAGCTGGCCTCTAACAAAGTCACAAGAGGGGTAATTATTCAAGACTGTGCACAGAGAATCTACAAAACAGTTTCTTACACATGGTCCCACTGTTAAAAGGGTTACATAGCTGAAGTATATCTAGAATTGAAGGACTGTTCTTAGGAAGTGTAGAGGGGGCTTATTCAAGGCAGCATTGTTGCATTTCATCCAAACCACAGTGTCCATATCTGTCCAAACAGTCTGGTGGCCTGTTTCAATCCAGCAGAGCATTTCTCATATAGTGAAGGCAGTTTGCCTCTTCCAAAGCTTGTTTCAAAGTCAGAATGCCTCCAAAACGAGATCACAAAGGCGGACAACATAAGAGATATGAGCCTATCTCCATAGAAGAAATCAATGCTCACCCATCAATGCTTTTCAATTTCCATGAAGTAGGCTGTCTTGATTTCTGTCAGAGGATAGAAGAAGTCAAGAGTTTCTCGCCACTTACACATTTGTGTGCTTTGAGATTCAAAGACAAACACTTCCAGTTAGCAGGTCTTGACTTCAAAATCTCCCCAAGGTATGTATCCAAGGCTACCAAGATCCCGTATCATGGTGAAAAGTGGTTTAAACAAGCGCATCTTGATCTGGAGGATTATAAACCTTTCATCAAGCCTAAACATAGGGAAACCATCACTGCTATTTTCCCCTTCTCCTATCTTCTTGACAGTTATGCTCCGCTGATGAAAGCCATAATGAGATATTTCACTTGTGAAGGGAGGTTTAGCCAAATTTTTGCCTATCATGTTCGCTTGTTGATGCATTTTACTAGAAGCAGGAAATTAAACCTTCCATACTTTTTGTCCAAAAGCATAGAGAAAATGGCAGCTACTGTCCAAAAGAAAACTCCACCTCAGCAAATCCCTTCTCTCTTTCACCATTCCTTGATCAAAATCATCTTCTTACACTAGCTGGAGAAGAAAGGGGTTTCATGGGATTCATTCATTAGCCATGCCGATTTCGCCACTGTCCCTCCTGTTCATGTGTCTCCTACTCAGCCTGTCCATCGCCCAGTGCCTTTATCTAGTAGGCCTACCCCTAAAAAACTCAAGATGACCACTGGACAGCCAAGTAAACAGGGAGAAGGAGAGGGCAGTGAGCCACAGGGAGAAAAGGAGGATGATGAGCAGCAGCAGCCAGATTTTGAGGGACAGCAGCAGTTGGAAATCAGTGGACAGCAGCTAGAGGTTGATGAACAGCAACAAATTCAGGAAGAGGGACATCAGCTAGAGGTTGATAAACAGCAGCAAGTACAGGAAGAGGAACAGCAGCAGACAGAGATTGAAGAGCAGCAGGTTGAGCAAACAATTGAAACATCTTTTGAGCCACAAGCTGGACAAGATGTTGAGGAAGGACAGCAAGCTGAAGCTGCCTCCTTGACAGTGACCAAAACTGTTCCTAAAAAGAGGAAATTTCCCAAAAAGACAACTTCTAGCTTGCCAAGGAGAAAAAGCGCTAGATTGGCCTTCAAAGGCAAAACTGCAGTTGGAGAAAGTGCCAAGCATGGAGGTAAATCAGCTGTCATCCCTATCCCAAGCGATGACAGTGATAATGAGGCCCGCATCCTTGAAAACCTCCTCATTCACAAAGAAGGGAAAATTGAGGTGTTACAAGAAGATCTTCAAAGGGTGAGGAATTTCAACCATTTCTTGGAGGTTGAAAACAAACAAATGAAGTATCATGCAGCCATTCATGAGGCAAGGGCAATCAAGTATAAAAAGGAGGCAGAAAAGGCGCAAGTAAGAATTGAAGAGCTCATTGGCGAGTTTGATGATGAAGAGGAGGAGGACCAGCCTAGGCGAAAGAGGCCTAGGACCATCGGGCTTAGAAGAGCCTTGGAGAAACAGAGAGCAGAAGAACAAGCTCAATTCGAAGCCTTTCCTCTCACTACCCTCCTTGAGCAGGAAATTGAGGAAAACAAGGAAGCATGGCTTGAGAGGGCTAACCAGCATTTGGAAACAAAGCTTGAGAAGGAAAACAAGGATCTTGAGCTACAGAGAAAAAGGACTCTTCACTTTCAGAAGCTAAATCAGTTTGCCAGGCGAAAATTGAAGGTAGCACAAGAAAAATTGAAGAAGTTGAAGGAGAGGCGCCTAGCACGGAAAGAAGAAAAAAGCATATCAGCCCTTGATATTTTGGCTTCAGCTTCGAAGCATGTTTCTATGGACCCTTGAGGGTCATGCATGCCAATTTTGGGCCTGTTTCGGAAACTTTTTGTTTTTTGGCATTTTTGGGGTTTTTCGCCAAAAACTCATAAATGCGCCATTTCAGTTTGATGAGTTGTCAAGGGAGGAGGATGATCCCAATGAGTTCCATAATTCCATGAGCAGGTCTCCAGCAATTTTCAGGGCATTTGAAGATCATTCGCCCCTCCAAATTGGCGAAAAACAACCTCATTTTGCACATTCTGCCCGCCATATCAGCAGCCTGCTATTTTCTGGGTTTTTGCACACAGGTACAGTTTTGAGGGACTTTCAGAGATCAGATTGAGATGATTCCACTTGCATTGGAAAGCAGACACAGAGATATTTCCAACGAGCCATCATGAGCCTCATTTCGACATCGGGAAGGCTTCCATTTGCATCCAGCAAGTCAGGGGACCTTTTTCAGGCATAAATATGAAGTATTTTTGTAATTTTTGAACTCCAAAAATCCGCTTTTCCCAAATGTGCGTTAAGCTATTTTTATCATGGGAAAATCATGTAAAGTCAATATAATTTCCATTTTTAGCAGTTTTTTAGATATTTTATGGGATATTTTGTGCCTTGGGCTTTGCAAAGCCTCAAGGACAAGTTTAGATATTTTGACTTGGCCAATGGGATAGCTAGTTGCTCCATGAGGTTTTCCTTCCTCAAGCCTATTTATTCCATGTTTCTCATTGTAAATCAGAGGCTGAACTTGAGAGAAGAATTAATACATTGGTCATATGAGCTTTGAAGAATACACTTGAGTTATGATTTTTGGACTGCCTCTTGGATGCTTTTGAGAAATGATGAAGGATTGTTGATGGATTCCTTGACATGGTAGAATGGTATAGTGCTTCTTAATGTGTTTTGTCTTCTAGTTTTCACTCATAATTCATATTTCTTGCCGCTATAGATCAGTAAAGATTGATTTTGAGATATGCCCATGGAGGCACCTCAAAATCCCTGAATCTTCATAGCTTGATGTTTTCTTCTTCCTTAGTTATGCTAAAGAATTCTTAGTTGCTCTTTAGTAACTTAAGGTATTGTTGCTAAGTTTTATTCATAAGTTCTATGTATGTTGAGTAGGATGTATGGTTTTCCCTACCTACCTATCAGCTACCCATAGTTCTGTCCATAAAACTTTCTCTTTGACTGATTTGTTGATCATCTTGTTGAACCAAGGAGGCCTAGTCCCGATCTAGCCCTTTGCCTAAAACTATGAAAACTTATTTTTACAAGTGCCCAATGACTTAGAGACTATGTTTAGGCATTCCGGCATAGTTTATGAGTTGTTAGTTTGTCTCATGTGTTTTCCCCAAAGTCTGATAGCCTTTTCCCGAAGTTAGAGGGTCTTATACCTCTATGTATGGCTGGAATGTTTGATTTCTATGTATTGATTAGCTTATAGTTATTCCTAGCATGATCAATGGCTTGATATTACATGTTTATGTCTGCTATTATCTAGTTTGCATTTGAAATCCCTTGTCTTTCACCAACTTATTGTCCATTTAATCCATTTTGCCCAGAGATCCCTTCTACTGTGAATCAAATCGGCCCTACAGCAGCTTTACATCATCACTTCATAGCTTCCTTGATCTGTTTGACCCCATAGCCCAATTTATCTACATCTTGTTATCCAGTTTATGTATTTGATCAGTTTCATCCCTCACAAACTTAAAAACTAAAAAACCAAAAACACACTTCATAACTAGCCTAATATCAGAACATCGCGAGTAAACACACCGACATCTTCTACACATATAGAGAGAGCCCTCTCTGAGTCCAGGAAGGCTAGGTCCTTGGGCTCCAAAGCTTGGTTTGATGTTACATCGTCATTTGGCTAGCCAATCGGCCAAATCACGGGACCCTAACAGAAGCTAGAACAGAGGTGGAAGGAAAAGCCCTTCACATTCACATGGAAGGAGCAACAGTTAAAGTCAGAGCCACGGCCAATGCAACAGCCATCAAGGTGGACATCAACACCAACATGCTCATGGACAAAGGTATGACAAATCCAATGTCCAATGTCATTATTGCAAGAAATATGGGCACTATGCCAATGAATGTAGAAAGAAGCAAAATGACATGAAAAATAAGCAGAATGCTAATGTAGCAAAAGAAGAAAAGAACCCAAGTAATGTGTTGTTAGCTGTAATGTAGCACAGAATAAAGATGATAATGTTTGGTTCTTAGATTCTGGATGTAGTAATCATATGACTGGCAACAAAGCAATGTTTTCCAATCTAGATGAAGAAATAAAATCTGAAGTGACCACAGGGACTGATACTAAGATCTATGTCAAAGGAAAAGGCAGAGTTAGTATTCGAGCAAGAAATGGGGAGCAGAAATTTGTCCCTGATGTGTATTATGTTCCAGGTCTGAAGTGTAATCTTTTGAGCGTTGGGCAGCTCATAAACAAAGGTTACAATGTAATTTTTAAAGATGATGTGTGCACAATAAAAGATATACCTCCAAGTAAGAAAATTATTGCTGAAATCCAAATGACCAGCAATAGAATGTTTCCACTCAAGCTCAACATTGACTTGAAAGGAAAAGGAAAGAGTATAGCAGCTGTAACACAAGAAGCCTTCCAGAAGGAAGAAAAAGATGAAAATTGGTTATGGCACTTGAGATTTGGACATCTCAATTTCGGAGGATTAAATTTTTTGCACAGAAAAGGAATGGTAAGAGGTTTATCATTGATTGAAAAACCTGACAGCCTATGTGAACGCTGCATCTTGGGAAAGCAACACAGAGAAAATTTTCCTTCAGGGAAAAGCATAAGGGCGAAAGCACCCTTAGAAATAATTCACTCAGATTTGTGTGGGCCGATGCAAACAGCATCAGTTTCAGGCAACAACTATATGCTGACCTTCATAGATGATTTCACAAGAAAAGTGTGGGTTTATTTTCTGAAATATAAGAGTGAATTTTTTCAGAAATTTTGCCACTTTAAAGCTCTTGTAGAGAAACAAAGTGGGCAGTATATAAAAGTCCTCAGAACTGACAGAGGAGGAGAATACATATCAAAGGAGTTTCTGCTTTTTGCAGAGAGAATGACATACACAAGCAATTTACTACAAGGTACACACCGCAACATAATGGAGTTGCTGAAAGAAAGAATCGAACCATAATGGAAATGGTGAGAAGTATGCTAAAGGCAAAGCACTTGCCGAATGAGTATTGGGTAGAAGCAGCAAACTGTGCTGCATATATTTTAAATAGATGCCCTACAAAAGCAGTAATGAACAAAGTTCCAGAAGAAGCGTGGAGTGGCAGAAAATAGGGAGTCACCCACATGAGATTTTTTGGATGTGTGGCATATGTACACATTCCAGACAAATTGAGAAAGAAGTTGGATAGTAAGGGGGGGAAGTGCATTTTCCTTGGATATTGTGAAGATTCCAAAGGATATAGACTGTATAACCCATCCACAAAGAATTTTGTGATAAGCAGAGATGTGCAATTCATTGAAGAGGAAGCATGGGATGGAAGAATAGAGAAAACAGTAAATGTTAAAATTTGTTTATCTCATGATGAAGATGAGGGAGATGTGGTTGAAATTAATAACTCATCTGTTGCACAACCTCGACCAGCACAAGGATAGAAAGGGACACCTCAAGCAGCAGCGAGAACACCCTTGAGAAGAAGTGGGAGTGCATCACCGAGCAAACCACATCGAGAAGGATCGAGTGCTTCATCAAGCACAACTACACCAAGTGAAAGCGGAACAAGGTTTAGAAGCATTAGATAAATCTATGAGCAAGGAGAAGCAAAAGAAGGTATGAATTCCTTGTTTGCCTTGTATTGTCAAGTTGATGATCCTATTCATTTTGAAAATGCTATTAAAGATTGAAAATGGATAGAAGCTATGGATGATGAAATAAAAGCCATAGAGAAGAACAAAACATGGGAGCTGGTTGATCTCCCAGAAGGTAAAGAAGTCATTGGTGTAAAATGGGTCTATAAGACCAAAAGAAATGCTAAAGGAAAGATAGAGAGACACAAGGCCAGACTTTTTGTCAAAGGATATAAGCAGAAGCAAGGAATTGATTATGAAGAAACTTTTGCACCAGTTGCAAGAATGGAAATAGTGAGAGCAGTGCTGTCCATAGCAGCACAAAACAAATGGAAAGTATATCAGATGGATGTAAAATCTACATTTTTAAATGGAGTTTTAATGGAAGAGGTATATGTGGAACAACCTCTCAGATATGAGAAGAAAGGCCAAGAGCATAAGGTCTGTAAATTGAAGAAAGCTCTTGATGGGCTGAAGCAAGCTCCAAGAGCATGGTACAGTAGGATAGATTCTTATCTATTGGAAAATGGATTTGAGAAGTGTGAGGGAGAACCCACCCTCTACATCAAAGAAAAATATGGTAAGATGTTGATTTTTGGTTTATATGTTGATGATTTAATTTTTACAGGTAATGATGATTACCTTGTTGAAAATTTTAAAACAGTCATGAAAGATGAGTTTGAAATGACTGACATGGGTTTGTTGAGATACTTCTTGGGAATAGAAGTAGAGAAAAGTGAGAAAGGGATTTTTATTTCCCAAGCAAAGTATGTGAATCAAGTTTTAGAAATATTTAATATGCAGGAGTGCAAAGCTGCAATTACTCCCACAGTAATGGGATTGAAGTTGAGAAAATATGACAGCAGCAAGGATGTTGATCCAAGTTTGTATAAAAGCATAGTTGGCAGCCTCATGTATTTGACTGCAACTAGGCCAGATATTATGCATGTTGTTAGTCTAATTTCCAGATTTATGGAGAAGCCAAAAGAAGCACATTGGCAAGCAGCAAAGAGAATTCTGAGGTATGTGAAAGGAACAAAAGGATTTGGTATTTTATATACTACTTCAGAAAACTCAGAATTAGTTGGATACACTGACAGTGATTGGGCCGGAAGTGTAGATGATCGGAAGAGCACTTTCGGTTATATTTTTCATATGGGTTCAGGAGCCATTTCATGGGCTTCCAAGAAACAGCCTATTGTAGCATTGTCTACAGCAGAGGCAGAATATGTGGCAGCTACAGCAGCAGCGTGTCAAGCAATTTGGATGAGAAGAATGTTGAGAAGTCTATGTCAAGAACAGGTAAAAGGGACAGTGATTTATTGTGACAATAGCTCAGCTATTGCATTATCAAAGAATTTTGTGTTTCATAAAAGAACAAAGCACATAGACACAAAATTTCATTATATCAGAGAATTGGTAAACAATGGAGAAATTCTTTTATAGCATTGTAAAACAGAGGAGCAATATGCAGATATTTTAACAAAGCCATTGGGACAGAATACCTTTGAATTTTTAAGAAAACGTTTGGGTTTGATGGATAACCCAACAGCTGACTTTAAGGGGGAGTGTTGAAAATATTAAAGTCACCTGCCGTGCCTTGGGCAGGAAGAACAAAGAACAAAGTACAGCAGCAGTAGCAGCAGCGCAGAGTTTTGAGTGCACAGCACTCTGTATTAAAGAAGAATGAAGAACGTAAGGAGAAGAATTAAATTTGGATGGGCCGCAGCCAAGTATAGCAGAGGAATTAATTTTTTTATGGGCGAGAAGTTACTTCAACAGAGAAATGAAGATTTTTGTCTACGGAGGAGCAGTTTTATTTAAAACAGTCAAGTCGGGTGTAAAAGCCCTCAACAACCAAATTGAAGTGAAATTGAATTAAACAGGCGGAAGACTTAAAAGTTATGAAGAGGCCGGACAAGTGGTCCCTACCACTTAAGCGCCAAAGCGCAAATCGCAGATCACAGTTTTGAAGTTTGAGACTGCAAGTGTCTTGTTGATGTGGAAATCTGCGATGTGCGATGGTTGCGCCATCGCAACATCGCAACATCACAATATCGCATTTTACCGCAATCACCCTCCGCCCATTGCCAGAGTTTTGTTGAAATTGCGATTGGCGATCGTTGCGCCATCGCAAGATCGCACAATCGCATATCGGAAAGATGTTCCGCCACATATATATGTGTTGATCGCAAATGTTGAAAGTTGCGATGTGCGCCCGTCGCACCATCGCAATATCGCAATATCGCATTTCCATTTTTCGTTTCCGCCTTGTGTTATCGCAGATATTTGCGATGCAATCCCATCGCACATCGCAAATATCGCAAATCGCACTTTTGTCGTTCCACCATATCGCATATCGCAATACTGTCAATTGCGATGGCCGACTACGACATGGACCCCACTCGTACGTCGCGCCATGTTAAAAGTTTTATGTCCGCAAAGATTTTCCTTTGTATTTTGGTTTATTTATTTGTTTATGTTTTATATGTGTTTTTTATCCGCCGCGCCATATAAAAGGAAGAAAAGGCCGAGAGTATTGAAATGAATGCATTGCATTGTATTGCATTGTAAACGCTATGTGAGCCTGTAGGCAAAGAAAACACAGTAAGAAGAACTAAGCACTGCTTGTGCGTTCTTGAGAGACAGAGAGAGAGAAGATTTGTTTTATATAGCACTGCGTCTATAGCAGTCGAACACATTTTGTGAATCCCTCCATTGAGGAAGAAAATTTGTAACAGTTTTTTAAAGTTCTGTTAATGAAATAGAAATAATATTTCATGCCATCTTTGTCTGCGATTAAAATTTATGTTTTTAAACATCTCTGTGTTGCAGATGAGAGTTTGTTCTCTCCACTGTTGTTTGGAATTCCTCAATAATTCCAACAAATTGAAGCCAATGGGAACGATGGCTCAGAATTGCCAGCTCCTCGAACAAAGTTGAGTGTGTTACAACTATCGACAAATCACAATACCAACATTGAAGAAGAAGTGAGGAGAATTAATGTCGAACATCCTGATAACAACCAATCTATTTTGAATGATCGAGTCAAAGGCCGCTTGAAAGTCACTCGTGGATTTGGAGTACGATTTCTCAAGAAGACTAAGTGGAACAATGCCCTGCTGGAAATGTTTAGAAATGATTATATTGGGATGGATCCATACATCACTTGCATGCCTTCCCTTCATCATCATAGACTTGGTCCAAATGATCAGTTCTTAGTACTTTCAAGAGATGGTTTGTATCAATATTTAAGCAATCAAGAAGTTGTTTCCCAAGTGTAGTTGTTTATGGAAAATAATCCTGATGGTGACCCTGCACAACATCTCATTGAAGGATTACTCATTCGGGCATCCAAGAAAGCTAGTATGGACCTATATGAATTTTTGGATATCCCTAAGGGAGATCACTGAAAATATCATGATGATGTTTCTTTTATGGTAATAACACTCGAGGGAAGAAGGATAGGAGGTGGAGGTCCTGTGGTAAGTATTAATGTGATCCCTGCACTGCCTTTTTTTTTTATGCCTGCACATGGTGATTTGGACACTACTTATTCATTCCTTGTCAGTATGTTGAGGTTTATTTTTTGTTGACTACAAGTTGATTTCATATGTATTCCCAGTAGAGCAAGACGTACACACTTAGATTTTGGTAGTTTTCATGTATCCTGCTTAAGTGGCACTTAAATTTCATTTTAATTAATAATGATGGTAAGAGCAAAGAAAAATTATTTCACCCTGTACACCTGAGATATTGAGGCATATTTAGAAATGCCTTGTGCAAAGATTATTTTTTTATTTGGATTTGAAAGCTTCATTATGAAATCTTTCATTTGCAACAAGGTGGAAACTACTAAATAGGGGATTACTTCGGTTCTATAAGTATCTACAATAAACTATTTTGTATAAATCTTAAGGTCACAGATCCATTCCCGAGAGTGTTTTGAAAATTTAAGAGCATGAAGGTAGCATTTGTTATGAGCCAGCTTTAATATTTATCAAACCTTGGCTTGGTATGCTTTCAAAATTTCGTTTCGGGAGAAAAATCAAAATCAGCCTTTTATCGCTAAAAGGTTCAATTAGTGCTTTATTTGTTCGACTCTCATTTATTTACTTTTGACTCTCGTTTAATTTTTCAGAAGAAGCGTTGTTTTTATTTCTTCATGTATTTTATGTATTGTCTGTATGTATTACAATTTCATTTCTCTACACTTTAATGCCCCATCTCAATTTCTCCAACGAATGTGTTGTTGGTGATGGAGAGAGACCAAAACACGCAATTGATATGGTTCTTTTTCTTTCTTTATGTATTTTATGTATTGTCTGTATTTATTACAATTTCATTTCTTTACACTTTAATGCCCCATCTCAATTTCTCCAATGAATGTGTTGTTGGTGATGGAGAGAGACCAAAACATGCAATTGATACTATCTTGTTCCTTCATTCTGCTTAGCTTGAAAGTTTTGAACTCTCATTTTTCATGAATGATATGGAAAAGTGAACATTAGTAAAAAATTTCAGAGATGGGTTTATTCTGAATTTTTAAAAACAGTGAAACAAATCACTCTCGGCAACGTTTTGACTTGAAGTTCCTTAGATGCTCCAACTTCTGACAATATACTTGAGCATCTTGTACCAAAATGCCTTCTTCTTGAAAATTAGACTATTGAATACCATGAAGGGATGAGAAATGTGAAAAAAAATTTAGGTAATCTCAACTGTCTCGATATTACTGAAGTTGAGGGTAAAATCTCGGTGACAATGAACTGCCCAATCTGGTGAATTTTGTGGTGCATGTTGGAATATATAATTCCTACTTGTCTTCTGTTTGTGATTCTCTCTATGTATAGAGTCTGTTCCTATCTTATAGGTTAGTTCCTAGTTTAGTGTGAGGTTGAGATATTCTCTCAAGTACATTATTGTGCGTCCAAGCTAGATTTCCTATCTTGAGACTATCTCATGTATAAATGTGTGTAATCAGATTGATTAATCAATATAGTTTGCAGAATGATATTTTATCATGGTATCAGAGCCAGTAAGGGCCTTTGGCCCTTCTTGGGCATAGGAAAATAAATGAATGTATTTATATAGTTTTTTATATCAAATTTTTGTTTGTCCATCTTGCAACAACATCGAGCAATCTTCCCAAAGGAGCAATTTGTGTTGGTTGGTCAGGTTGTATTGTAGCAGGATTGTGGCTGTAGCCAATGTTTTTCCAAGCTACAGATCTGAACACTTTCCTCTGCGTCGAGACACAGAGGAGATCTGAAAGTTGTTGGCATGTAGATCTGAAAGCAGCTTGCACATTAGTTTGGTGGCCATGACCATTTGAGCCTCTCTTCTTTAGCGTTGGACTTCTCAGAAGGTAAAAGTCATATTAGTATTGGATTAGAGTAGTTGACTATTGTGTTCATGTTGCATTCGCTTTGCGCTGTGGTGTGGAATGCGTGCTTTGGAGAAGAACCTTCAGCGAGTTTAGCCGCTCTAGATACCTACAGTAAGGATCAAAGTGAATCTGTGGAGGAATTAAAGCAGTGTGTTGGTGCTTCATGTTGGATCTGAAAATAGTTGATAAGATTGGTAGCATGTTGCTGCCTTTATCCACCTGGATATCAGACCGTGTTGTGGTGCTTCTGTGCTGCGGTTCAAGAGTTTTTTTGGCTTGACTGTCCAAAATTTTTTTGGTGCAATCCTCCTTCCTCCACTACTCATTGCTTTGTGCGAATTAGGCATATCTCTATGAGATTTGGGCAATAGTTCAGAAGGATTTCATCTTCAGGGTTGTGTGCCGGTGGTGAAGAAGTCAAATCTTCAACGAGTTTGGACACGCTAAATATATTTAAGCAGTGCGGGGATAGTGTTCTAAACGCGCATCTAGATCCAGTTCTCATCGGCTGCTACAGGCATCTTTAGATCTTTGATACCGAACAGGGTTTCTTTGCGGGATTCCCTTCTTCTTTGTGGAATTGCGATCGCCTTTGATCTGAGATTGGTGCACCATAGCAGTGACCACCATGGAAGAGATTAGGAGTAGGAGAATCAACAGAGAAGATCTCAAAGCCCACGACAAAGAAGGGAATTTATGGCTCTGCATGGAATAATTTGGATCAATTATTGATTAGGTTTCTTGGATTTTGTTTTTTCTGGACTTGGTTTTCATTGCTCGTGTCCTGCTTGCCCTCTTGGCCGGAAAAAAATTCAGTTCGTGCTCTCCAGCTTCACGCTAACTAGAATCCAACATGTCTAGCTCTTTTTAAATCATTTTTCGAAGGAGAACTATGTGGGAAGGCTGTGCAGCACATCGTGGCTTGAAGATCAGGCCAGGGGGACGCTCGATATACAGTGTGGGCTGTGGATGGACTAGTTTCACGGGGGATTGCAATTTCAGGTGGAGCACCATATGTTCCCACAGTTGCCTCGCTACAATCTCAGAAATATTTCTCCGCTTGTCAAATCGTTCTGTGCAAAGCACCAATTTCCTTACACCATGGTCACCTTCTGGGAGGGAAATGTGAGAACCATTTCCACTCTGCGTGCTGTGGCACTTGAAGCCCGAAGACATTGGTGCCATTATATATATTGCACAGTTGTTGAAAAAACTGGATGCTGGTGATAGACAGCTTCAGCCTCTTGCAGGTGCCATATATGGTGCGGAGATTGGAATACTGAAAATGCATACCTTGAAAGTGAACATATGTATGCCGTGGACAGTGAAATCATGGAAACGCATAGCGCGGATGATGTTGGCAGCTGAAGCCAAATACCATTGGTATTGAACACATCAAGAGATTGTGGTTCTTTGTTCTTGGAAACGAGGTGAGTGACTCTCTGATGATTCTAGGACGAGTAGTGTGCATTGGAACTGGTCATTCCAACAATACAAAAATTTGCAGGAAAATTATTATCTACCTGATGACATGACACTGAAGATGGGAGAATAAAAAATTGGAGGATGATCGAGTTTGTGTGTGTCCAGTGTGATGGAAACAAATTGTGGAGACAGATGTGCATGTTCAATTGCAAGGAGATTAGCTCGACAATGGGTCTTAGTTGTTGCAGTATGTCAGCGAGCATGAGAAGGTATGCTTGGAAGTAGTTACCAAACCTTGATACTGTGAACAGGTGAATTTGTGGATGATAGAGGATTGGACCATGGAGTCCTGGATTATTGTTTTTTGAAGGGAAAATTGTGTCTCTTCGTGAGGTTGTGAGTGCCTATGTATGGATCATTAGTGTTTTAATGCACTGCAATCAGTCTAGTTGAAATGACATCAATCCATTTCTTTATCAGTGGACCCCTCATAGGTATCTTTGGTGAAAAATGGTTGCTGGGAAATAATCATCTTTGGGCAGAGATAGAGAAATTAAATGTGAAGAGTTTATGTTTTTTATTTAATTTCTTAGAACCATGTTTAAATTTATTGAGCCTTATTGAGCCTAGCTAACTCAATGTAGCTAAAGTTATTTTGTTAGAATTAGCTAATCTAACAAATGACAGGTGAAACGTGAAGTTCCAAGTTTTTAATTGACAATGTCAAAGATGCCCAAGATGTGAGCAACGAAAGAGGAGGCAATGAAGCAGCAACAACTATTATGATGGACAGCAAAGTAAATATTTGTTTGAGTTACTGTGGATTTATGGGATAGACTCCTTAGCATGTTATAAGAAAATCTAGGAAAATTGTTGTAGTGGTCATGTTATGTACCTAGAAACTCCAAAAGTTGGAGTATGGAATGTATGCCTTGTTAAGGCATGTGTAAATTTCATGGTAATCTCGAAACCACCTTGTAAGTAAAGGTTTATGGTTAGCCGAAAACCATCTTTTGTCACTGTAAAGTGATGGTTTGTGGTGAACCAAAAACCACATACAAGATCCTTCATGGCTACATGAGCTTTCGTGGCTACAGGTGCCCTGGGTGCACACAAGAGCTTAAATGCTCACAGGAGTAGGTGGACTGCAATAAACACCTCACTCATAGGTCTCAGATATTGTTGTTTCTGAGCACAAGAGGGTCGGCGCATTTTTTCTATCTGACAGTCTCGTCGAAAGGTGCAATCAGCACGACTGTTAGGGATTGTTATTTGGATGTGTATATTTGGCTTAGAAAGGCGATGATCTCTCTTTTTGGGTAGTTCTGCACATGGGATTCACCCGTTTGTGGTGGATCTGAGTCGCAGACAGTATTGTCGGTTCTGCACATGGGATTTTCCCGTTTGTGGTGAATTTGAGTCACAGACACACTTTTTTTGATACAGGTACATGTATGCAGTGATAATGGTTGACAGAACCATGTATGTGAAGGACATCCTATGAGACCAGCAGGTGCAGCAGTTGGTACCCATGCATTCTGGTGGATGGTTGCTCTTTTATATGGACGTCGACATATCCTTTTTTATGACTGACCACAACTAGACTTTGTGAATTGATATCATGACAAGTAGTCGTTTAGGGGGAGTTGGAATATGTAATTCTTACTTGTCTGTGGTTGTAATTCTCTATTTAACGAGTCTATTCCTAGATCATAGAAGGTAGCTAAACTATATATTTCTGAGTTTGTTTATGTTTGTAGAATAGACTCATGAATATGGTATAGTATGAGTCACAATTTGTAATTAAAAGAAAATATACATGTCATTTATTGTTTGTACATGCTGTAAGACCCAGAGAGGCATGCATACCCCTTTGTTATATGTTCCCTCTATCAGAGAGTTTTAACACCCTGGAAGAGTGTGTCATGCGAGATGGATACACTTGGGTGGGCCGTATTGGTTTTAGACTCCATAAGATGAAATTTTATATCAAGGGGGAGTTATTCAAGAAGTTGGATGAACCATGTATGTGAAGGACTTCCTAGTAGACTGGCAGTTGCAGTGCTTGGAACCCATGCATTTCGGTAGATGGTTGTTCCTTTATATGGACATCGACAATAGAACCAGGTGTAGATTTTGTAGATGGATATTGAGACAAGTAGTCATTAAGGGGGAGTGTTGGAATATATAATTCCTACTTGTCTTCTGTTTGTGATTCTCTCTATGTATAGAGTCTGTTCATATCTTATAGGTTAGTTCCTAGTTTAGTGTGAGGTTGGGATATTCTCTCAACTACATTATTGTGCATCCAAGATAGATTTCCTATCTTGAGACTATCTCATGTATAAATGTGTGTAATCAGATTGATTAATCAATATAATTTGCAGACTGATATTTTATCATTGCATGATTGTCCCAGTATGTTAATGTTGGAGCTCAAGTCTTTTAGGTCTCTGCATTTTTCCACAATGGAGTTTAATTTACTTAAAGGATTTTCTACTGCAAAATATGTGAAGAAAGTTTCCCTTCATGGGCTCAGGAGGCAAGCGCCTTCTCTTGCAGTTCTAGAAAATTTGGTCTCTCTTAAAGAACTCTAACTCGCAGTTCATTAGATGTTCCAACTTCTCCAGTGAATTCCCTACAATTTTTAATATGAAGTAACGATAAACCAAAGCAATTCCCATGATATACACAAAAGGTTCGATCATAAAATGCTTGGTCTACCAAACATGGTGGCGACTCTTTGAATTTCCTACAAAATAAACAAAACCAGTGTTAATTAAAATACTTGATTAGTATAAATCTTGAATATTCATGTTTCCCATATGCGGGTGCTCCAACGGATGTCTGATTCGATGGGACAAAGGTGCGGCGAGGTGGTTCGACACCTGCCCACCACAGACAGCGAATATCTCAGTTTGATTTGTAACGGATTTGTGCATTTAAATCTCGCATAAACCAAAGGCTCCGGTCCAACTGGTTTTGTACCTCACCTCATGCCCACCGATCTGGCCTCTGCTATCACTCGCTTCTGCACAGATCTCTTTAATGCATCAGTTATTATGGGGGATTTCCAACAAGCGTGCAGGAAGATTAAGGGGTGGAGTCACGATAAGACCATGATGCCAAGGTCTCCAACGCATTGCGTCCGCCTCCTTCTCCTCTCTGGTCTCAATTCGGCTCTCTACCTGCGTGGAATCGTTATCGTCAATTCAGCTATCTTGAGCAGTCTGAAGGGGGTTCATCTCTTGAAGCAGCGCTCCAGTTCGACTGAAGTGCAACCTCTTCTGCACATTCGGAATTTGTCTCGGATCACCGTTCTGGTTTCAAGTTCCCATACCCCTGCCACTGTGGCTGCTTGGATACATTTGGTTTCCATAATGCCTCGTTTGCGCCACAGGCTTCGGATTCGTCGTGGAGGCACAAGGGGTCGTCCTGCAAGAGACCACTCCAGCCCATCTTCGGTCTCGGCCTCTCTCTCCAGCGGCATAATTCCCAACCATTACCCTCACACATGCAGTGGTAGGGGGCACTATCTTGACAACCATCATGGTTGGATATCCCCTGCCCCCGCCCTCCTGCTACCTCGCCTCCTCCCACAACAAGTTCTGCGCGTTTTGCCTTCACCAGCTCCCTGATTCGCCCAAGAATCACTGCGCTCTTCACGGTGGTTTTTCATGAGGAGTCTAGCGCCCTTCCTGCTGGCCCTAAGATGGATCCTGCCCAGACTTCGAATTTTCAGATGGAGGCTGGCAGTGCGTCGTTGCAGGTGCCAGAGATTCCAGCCAGCAGCGTTTCTGATGTGGTTATGGCTCCTGCTGATCCCAGTCCCTCTGAATCTGAGGAAGCTCTGGCCAGAGACTTGATGGCTTCAGGTTGGTGTCGAATTGTAGAAGAGCCTCCTGATGATTAGTATGCCTTCTGCTTGTCTTTCTTATGTTCCTCCTGCCCACACTATTGGGCTTGTCTTTGTTCAAGTGGTTTCAAGTTTTTTCAGCTTATTTTGTATAATTTTGGTCCTATGAAAACTCAGAAAAATCACAACTGGCTCCCTTGCGTGGGTTTTGGCTATCTTTGTCTGACTGGTTTCCCGATCAAAGGGCAGTCTCCACAACTGGTTTTCAAGACATTTCTGCCTCCAAGGCAGTATTTTTTTACAGCGGTCACGTTGTATTTTTATCACTCTGTTAATAGATTACTCTTATTTAGAAAAAAAAGAAGTCTTGAATATTCATGTAATATGATTTATGACATAAGGTAAGGTATGGTGTCATTTTGTTTCATTTAATAAATTTAGGGGTGATGAAATGTTTGTCAAAGGTGGATTAATAATGATTTTTATAACTCTCTCACCCTCTATTTTGGTGATAGGTGTAAGAGTATTTCAAACTCATGAACCTATGAATTTACATCCTATCCCCATAAAATATAACATCAAATATATTTTTGAAATTATTATAGCATTGGCAAATGGTATTTAGATTAAACATTGGATACAAGCTAACTAGCCTAGGCAGGAGAGGCAGATTTTCCAATAGGTTGGATAGGGTTTTCATAGTTGTCTTTTCCAATGTGGAAGATATGGAACATATTTTTGAAAGAGAGTTGTATTTTCTTAAAAATGTAAGACTTTACATTAGGAACTGGAAAGCATACATATCAATAAAAGAGAAATATGATTAACTTGTATATATATATATATATATATATATATATATATATATATATATATATATGACTACCAAAAAAATATTTAAAGTCTAATTTGATTATTTTATATATCAAAACTTTTAAAATTATAATTTTTAAATAAAAAATATAATTTTCTTTTATTAAATGTGACTTAGCCATTTAATTTTTTTCTATTCAATAAACAAAAATTTTATAAGAGCTATTTCGAAATAAGCATCCCTGTCAACTAAAAGACAAATAAAACGAACTTTTTCAGTTTTTTTTAGAAGATCTATTCATATTATGTAGGAAAAATATCGTACAAAAAAAGCCTCATGGGCAGCAGAACATAGTCCGAAACTTTCGCAGGGTTGAGCCCACACTCAGGGAGAGGGAAACAGGGGAGAAGAGCTGAGTGGGGAGACATAAAAGCACTGTATAACTGTAAAATACCGCAGTCTTTCTGGAGCTGTAAAAAAGATCAGTTTTCTCGCATGCTGAGTGAACTTCATACGGACAAAAAACAGAAAATACCAGGAGAAAACGGGAGAGTTAAGGACCCAAGGGGGGCTGCACCTTTTCTTCATCATTGAGATAGTCATCCACACTTATTGGGTGATCCAGGGTCCCTTCCTCAAGGTCAAGAAGATTTCGGTGTGACTGACCAGCTTCCTGCAGATTCCCCTTGGCAGAAACTTCTTCCTTGACTCTGGGCTTCAGTTGATGATGCTTGACTGAACTTCATTTCAGAAAATCATAGTGAGGGGAGGAACTGTCAACGAAGCGAAGGTGGTGGACCACTCTCACGTATGCTTCAAATTTTTCCGACAAAGCATCCATCTTCTTTTCCAGCCGCTTGGTAACATTGTTCTACTCCTGGAGCGCCATGGCTAAAAGGGTTTTGGAGTGCTAGTGTAAATCAATGGCACAAGTATAAAGGTTCTCACAGCTCCTGGTTAGATCGTGGTTAGGGATCCAATGTAAGGCATTGTCAACCGTCTCCAAGGGGGTGGACCTGCGGCAGGCTGAAGCCTCCTCATCCATCCCAGCCAGAATTTCCTGCACCAGCTCAGAAGTGTTCTCTGCGAAGATTTGAGCCACATTGCGTGCCATGGTCTCCACCCTTGTAACTGGGTGACAAGAGCGATTATCCCAGTTGGAGTTGCAATTGCGGCAGGGCTAGGGAGGAGGGTGGAGACAACGTGGAGCCATGGGCGACAGCCTACACAGAGAGAGGGAGGGGTGCAGCTGAAGTCATAAGCTACAACTACTTCTTAGGGTGAAATGGGAGCCGAAAATAGGGAGATAATGAGGATTGAAGGCATGGTGAGGGGAATTTATGGAGGTAGGCCAAGCGGAATGAGGAGCGAGTGAACAGCTATTACGTATGCAGCCATATGTGAAGGAGGATGGCTTGGAGTAATGGTAATGCATGGAGGCATACCAGGGCGAGCATACCAAGGACCAGTCACCACCAAGATCATCTGTGAGAGGGAGTACTGTGAACCGGGTCATCAGAATGAAAGGAGCTGGCGGTTCTGACAAGACCACTACCTTTTGAAGGTCTGTTTCATTTATGTACGTACAAGCAGTTTTTACCATTGGCAAGTTGATTTCGATCTAGTCCTGAGAGACAAGTCTAGCTGAGGTCTTTACTCCTTGGTTAGCAAGGTAGTCAGCCAACTTGTTAGCCTCCCTTCTGACAGCTATGAAATATACCCCTCTTGCTTCCCCTATACTTTCTTTGATTCTATGTAAGATTTTATTAATATGCCAGCAATCAGAAACCTGAGCTACGCTACGCCCCTATTGCAGCTTCCTGCAATCTTGGGTAGCCACATTAGAGTCACCCTCAACAAGAAGGGGTGAGTAGTTGTTTTCCTTGGCAATTTCCAATCCATTAGGTAGCGCGTGGAGCTCCGCTACATTATTAGTGTTGTGCCCTAGATTTCCATAGTAAATGCAAAGGGTGGAGCCCTGAGAGTTGCGAAACACATCGCCGAAACCAGCCATTCTTGAGTTGTTCTTGGACACTCCATCATAATTGAGCTTGGTGAAGGTATGAATGGGAGGTTGCCAAATGGACAATGGAAAGGGAATGCTAGAATCAGTAGGGGAAAGGGTGCAGGAAGGGGGGGGGGGGGGGGTTGAGAAGGGAAAGGATTCTGCAATCATTCACTAAGGGAGGGTGTGGAGGGTTTCGGAGTTTGGATATAGAGTTCGATTCACGCAGAGTGCCTTTAATTTTGTGGAGAATTTGTTCTACCTATGAGGCTATATTCTTGAAGATAGGGGAGTTTCGCTCCTTCCAAAGGGCCTAGCAGATGATACCCGGGAGGAGATTCCAAGCTACATTGATGAGGGGTTGTTTGGAGAAGGTAGGGCACCAATTTTCCAAAGAGGAATGGATGGAATCGTGAGTGCGGTCAGAGGCTTTGAAGACATGTAGGAACTAGGACCAAATGTTGGAAGCATACAGGCAGGTGTTGAGGATGTGCTTGGTCGTTTCCACTTCAGAGTGACATAGCATGCATACTGAAGGTCTTATGAAAACTTTATTTTGAAGATTATCCCAAGTAAGAATTTTCCTGTGAATAACCAACTAGAGAAAGATAGTGATCTTCGGACAATGTTTCCTTCTCCGGAGTTTTTTCCATTTGCGATCTTGTTGGACAGGGGTGGGATTTTGCAAGATGTTGTAAGCTTCTTTGATGTTGAATTTCCCTGCCACATTAGTGCCCCAGCGTAGAATGTCTAGTCCTTCTTCCTTTTGAATTTGCATGTTATTTAGTTCCTCTGCAATAATATTCATCGGCTTATATATATGGATGGGGATAAAATATTTGATGTTCACCCATTCCCTCCATTCTGAGACTCCCAAGAGTTTCCAATAGTCCTTGACTCTACTTTTATTTTTGGCTTCCAGTTGCCTTCTGGCCGGTTTGTAGATCTCCAAGTTACGTTTGGGGCATTTCTCCCAAGCATCTGCCCAGAACAAGGCATTCTGACCATTACCTATCTCCCATAAGCTATGATTTTGAATGAGAAATATGTTGTCCCAAGCCTGATTCCAGATAGGAGATCCTTTGAGGTTGCCTGAGAGCCTGATAAGAGAGTCCCAAGGCTGCGAGGGAGCATATTTGGCCTTCCAAAGCAAGGCCCAGGGGGTGGAGGGATTAGTGAGCCAACGCCACCAGGTCTTGGTGCCCAGAGTCTTACCCAGGATGCCTGGATCATGAAGGCCAAGACCTCCATCGATCTTGGGCATGCAAAATTTATCCCAAGCCACCAAAGCCCATTTTCCACTATTGGCTTTGCCTTTCTAGAGGAAATCTCTCTGAATGGCTTTGATCTGGTTTGAAATGTGTCGAGGAGCAGCTAAGGCTGAGAGTTGGTAAAAGGGCATGGCCTAGAGAACACAGCGGACATGGATTAATATTCCCACCAGATTGAGGGACCGAAAGGTCCAATTGGAGATATTTTTCTTGAGCTTGAAAATGAGGGGTTCCCAATTCAAGAAATCCAGAGGTTTGTTCGTAAGGGGAACACCCAGGTACTTGGAGGGGAAACTGCTTTCCTGGAAACTGTGGATATGGGTGATACGATTTTGGATGGCGGTGGGGGTGTTGAGAAAGAATATTTTAGGATTGGCATCATTAACTGTGGATCCAGAGGCATGGGAGAAGTCATCTAGAGCTTTTTTGAAAGCAAGGGCCTCCCTGGCTGTAGGGCAACCCATAAGGAGCGTATCGTCCACAAATTTCTTGTGGGTAGTGGGAGGGAGGGGGGGGGGTAGAGATTAAGGCCAGAGAGGAGATTGCCGAAAGAGGCTGTCGAGATGGACCTGCCCATACCCTCAGCCATGATGAAAAAGAGGAAAGGGGAGAGAGGATCTCCTTGTATGATACCCCTCGAAGGGTTGATGACTGAGGTGGGGGAACCATTGAGGAGGATTGAGAAAAAATCCCCTGAAACCAGAGCCATGATCCATTTGATGTTGTCTTTGCTGAACCCGAAGGCGGCCAACATTTGTCTAATGTAATTCTAGTTGATCTTGTCAAAAGATTTGGACATATCAAGCTAAATTAGCATACCTTGTTTGCCCTGGTCTTTGAGAGAGTGGATAATTTCCTGCGAGAGAATGATGTTGTCCATGATTTTTTTGTCCTAAACATACCCCGTTTGATTGGCCGAGATCAGGAGAGGCAAGAGAGGTTTAATGCGATTGGCGATAACCTTGGAGATAATCTTGTATATTACATTATAGAGAGAAATGGGTCTAAATTGATTAGGAGAGTCGGCCCTATCTGATTTAGGAATGAGCACCAGAAATGTAGCGTTGAGGGAAGGAAAGATGGATTTCTTCATCCTAGATTTCTCCACCAATTCATAGACCTAATCCTTAATCATGCTCCAACAAGCTTTGTAGAAGTCGATGGTAAAGCCATCAGGCCCGAGTGCCTTTCCATTTGGCATTGACTAAATTTTTGCTTCCACTTCCTTCATGGTTATCCTTTTTAACAACATCTGATTATGTTCTCTAGTCAAGATGGACGGGATGTTGTTGGTGATCTTCCTGATATAATACTCATTGTGCTGACAGCCATCTTTGAGGATGCTCGAGAAGTGTTGATGCAATTATTCCTCAATTTCCTGATGGGTATTTAGCACATGACCCTGTTTTTTTTTTAGATTGAGAATCCTCTTGTGCTTTCTATGTTGGATCATAGATTTGTGGAAGAAGGCGGTGTTTTTCTCCCCATCTTTGAGCCAGTTGATCCTTGATTTCTGTTTCCAAAGGGTTTCTTCTTGGGAGACCCTAACCTCCCATTGTTTCTGTAGTTCCATTTTAGCTTGTTTGGTTTCCTCTGTCATTCCATTTTGAATGATTTTTTGTTGAATTTCTCTCATTTTTAGCTCTATCACTTTTTCCTCCCTTGTGATATCTCCAAATATTTCCTGGTTCCATTTTTTTAATTCTTGCTTGATGAATTTTAGTCTTTGATGGAAGCCTTGCATCTTGCTACCCTGTTGAGGGAGCGATGTGGTCCACCATTCATTAATTTTGTCTTCGAAATCTGGGTGGGAAAGCCAGAAAGCCTCAAACCTAAAGGGAGCATTCTTCGGACTCTTAGAGATCTTGATGGTTAAAACAATCGGCCAATGGTTTGAGCCAACTTGCGGAGCAATACTGGCCTCTGTTTCCAAAGAGGAGAGGAATAACTCTTCCGAGAGGAGAGAGTGGTCAAGTCTGGAGGAAATTTGACGCTCACCTCCTCTCCTGTTATTCCAGGTGTGGATGCCATTTTTAGTGGGGTTATCTATGAAGCCTAGGTCATCTATCATAATTTGAAAAGCTTGAGAGTCTGAGTCTAGTCTGCGAAGCGTGCCCCTTTTTCCCCCAAGTTTAGGATCATATTGAAGTCACCAACCAGGAGCTGGTACTTATGATCAAGAGGCTAGAGGAAGGTTTTGAGATAGTTGAGCCAAGCAAGGCGCTCATGAACTGTATGGGGACCATAGACATTGGTAATACAAAGCATTTCTATAGTTCCGGTTATTTGGAGAATCATAGTGAGAGCATGTTTGGAGGCAAAGGAATCGATCAGATGAAACTTTGATTCTTTCCAGAACATAGCTATGCCTCCAGAAGTGCCAGAGGTAGCAATAGCTAAATGACTGTACTGCTTCCTAAAGCAGGCTTGTTGAATGGTCATCATTTCGGTCAGTCCACTTTTAGTTTCTTGTAGCATTAAAATATCAGTTTTCTCTGAGGTAACTTTGGATTTGAGGATCCTTTTTTTTGTAGGACTGTTGAGTCCTCTGATGTCCCAAGATGTGCAGATCATGATAAAATGTTGGGAGTAAGAGATAGAACCTTTACCTCGCCTGCATTGATAAGGCTACTTCCGAGCTCTTGGAGGTGTTGACTATTTGTTTTCCGTCCCCTTCTTTTTGGTTGCCCCTTTTTGATTTGGTTGTTGGCTTTAAGGTTCGCTTTGATTACTCTATATTGGTTTTTTCCCTTGCTTTCGTGTTCTCTTTTCTTTTGGAGGTTTTGTTGCAGAGTATATGCTTCTTCAATTCTTTGGAGATAATCTTCTGGTATACCTTCAAAACCTTTTTATGTCCATTCCTTTCAGATCTTCTGCAGGTCCATACCCATCAGGATGTCCTCTATCGCTTTTTCCTCTGATGTTGGTATGTCCTGCGTGAAATCCATTTCATTTTCTTCCTGTGTTGCTTGTTCTTCTTGAGAGAGAGTTATTGTGTTCTCCATGTCTGTGTCCATTTCCTTGTTATGTTCATAGATCTGATCCTTGCTGTTGCTATGTTTTCGGGTTTCCTCTGTTATAGGAGAAAGGATTTCATATATGTTTTTTTGTGCTAGCTTTGGGATTTCTCTTCTAGTGTTGCTCCTTCTGATTTGCCTGTTTTTATGACTTACTTTGATGAATCCTTGTTCGTCCTTCTTGCCAATTGGATTTTCTTTTGGGGGTGGCTAGTTTTGTGGGAAGTCTCTAAAGAGATGACCATGCTCATGGCATTTCCTACAATGAAAAGGTATGTGTTCATAGTCCACCGCTTGAGTCCATGTTTCATTTTGGAATTTCAAGTTGATGGCTTCTGGAAGGGCACCAAAGACATCAATATAAGCATAGATTCATGCATATGAGATATAATGACCATTCTTTGTACCCTCTGACATCTTGATGTATTCTCCCAGACTGTTTCCAATGGCTTGGAGAACCAAAGGTGCCGAGTAATCCGTAGGGAGAGAAGAAAGTCTGACCCAGATTGGGACACGAGTGAAGTCTTGTTTTTCAGGAGTAAAGTTCTCCTTCCAGAATCTCATGTAAAGACCAGCAGAGTTGAAAAAATATGGTCCCCCTTCAAAGATTCTATCCTTATCTTCTAGGAGAGCAAAATCTATAGTGAAGAATCCCGTCGAACCGAGCTAAAGGTCTATTTCCCCTTTAGGGTTCCATTTAGCTTGTATCCACCCTTTAAGAGTTCTTTTAGAAGGCCAGATTCCCATAAATTTACATATGATGGCATGTTCTCTCATGTACTCTCTGTAGACCTCAATATCTGGATCCTGAATGACTATTGCTGGGATCTTCGCTCCTTTTGGGTAGCATAAATTCATGTTTTGATGCTTTTTTGGCTCCTTCTCTGTAGTCGTAAAGTTGTTATCGTCGGGTTTCTTTGACAGGTATGTTGTCCGCGCAGGTTCCCCTGTCTTATCTTTGTTTCCGTTGGCAGAGCCGTCCTGCTTGGGGCCAAGGACTTCTTTGTATTTTTCTTGAGGAGGGGAGCTCGTACGCAGCTCCAGATCTGAATGGGGAGAGGCCGAATAATTTATAGGGCGCGTGAAGAACGAGAGATTAGGTGAAAGGGAGGAGCCCACAATCTGATCTTTGAAGAAGGGCACCGTGTGGCTAACAGTCTGCTCCATTGCAGTAGCCCATAGAGAGGAGCTCTGGAGAGCAGGTAGGGCTACAGGTGCAGAACCTGTAGCAACTCGAGGCAGGGCTGCAGAGGAACCCAAGGATTAGGTCATGAGCTAGGGTTCTGTTGTAGAGCGCTCTGTGTGTCTCCCTTATCCCCCATTTAAGCCATTAAAAATTATATAATATTTTTATTAAATCTTACCCACCCATTTAATTTTTCCTATTCAATAAACAAACAAAAAAAAAATCACTATTTAGAAATAAACATGCCTATCGACTAAAAGAGAAATATGAGGAGCTTATTTAATTTGTTTTTAAAGTTATATGGTGCACCTAATGGTTAAGAGGATGGGTTTCCTCTTAAGAGGTCACACGTTCAAGAGGGGGGTAGAATATGTATGCCTTCGTACACTGAGCAGTCAAATCCCTCCAAGGAGGTGGGTCCCTTATCCCACAAACAAGAGTGTCTTATACACCAATCTGGTGTTTCGTGTAGGGATTGCCTTAAAATTGGATAATAATAATAATAATAATATAATATTAAAAGATAAATTATAATAATTTTAATTTATTTAGATCTTATAGTATATATTTGGAAACTTAATAAAAATGTTTATCGTTTTAATTTTTAAAATATAAATAAAGATAGATCAATTTTAAGTTGAGTTTAGTAACTGTAGAGAGATCAAATCCCTTAAGTTGTAAACTTCTTTTTGAGTGTAAAATTTGAAGAAAAATTCTCATGTGGAGAGATTTGATTCCTCCCCATGCTTAGTAAATCATAACTATAAATCTATAATAATTTTTAAATCCCAATTCTTCAACATTACTTTGCACATTTTGATGCAATTGCTAATTTAAAATACATTTTGATGTAATTGCTAGTTTAATATATTTGATGAACAAATTACTTTGCACATTTTGATGCAATTGCTAATTTAAAATACATTTTGATGTAATTGCTAGTTTAATATATTTGATGAACAAATCACTAGGTGAATTGACAATTGAAAAGCCCAAAGAAAGCTACTGCCCCGACTTCCCATGTGTTGTTTAATAAAAGTGCAAAAAAGTGAAAAAGTTTTATTTATGGTACAAATGATTTGCACTCATGTATAATGAAGCCGTCATTATGATCTTAAGCTCATACATGTTAAAGGGAGTTGTCTACAGACGCAACAGAATAGTTGGACCGCAATTTTTTGCCGGAATGTGGTAAACAAAAATTCAAAAAATCAAGTAGTTGGAGGTAGTTGGAGAGTTTGAATTGCAGTTTTAATGGTGAAAATAGATTCAACACCATCAAAACCCCCTAAAGAACCCAAAACACTGAAATTTAATAACTCTAAACCAGATTTTCAAAAAATTTTACCAAAATTTTTCAGAATCTTACCAAAATCTCTAAATTATTATGTGGCCTTTTTTAAGACTACGGCCATGCCAAAGGCCTTTGGCTTTTCGTCACTATCATCAGATAATGGCCACTAGCCCGTCACCGGACATACGTAGTGGTTTAGGTTAACATACCAAAACAAAACATCGACAGCCAGATTTTGCCACTGGTCGACCATCCATAATAAAGTAACTTTACGTACACAGAATATGTTTCGGAAAGCCGTCTTTCTCGGATTTAAAGAATAAATAAATCTACGTTGGTACGAGTTGAGAGCATGGCAGATCGCACTGGGATTCTCCTCTCTACCATAAAGGGACTGCCTAGTAATTGTTACAAAGTCGATCACGGGGACTGCCTTTACATATACATTTATCTTATTCTCGCCAAGACTGTTATCCTACATAGGCAGATCAACAGAGAAGAAGTGGTCGCTGAGAGATTATATAGAAGCTCTCATTTGTGGGATCGATCAGATCATACATCATGGATAGATCTCGCAGTTGCTTCTGTGCAACAAACGATAATAAGGGTCTCAAACGCGGGGCTTGGACTCCTAGCGAGGATAAAATTTTGAGTGATTACATTAAAATTCACGGAGTTGGTCAATGGAAATCTATTGCAAATAAAACGGGTGAGTATATCTTTATAATAATCTTCACTGTCCTTGTCTGTGCAAGTAAAATGACGAGTGATCCTCAGATTTTACATATTGTTGGAGTTTGTATGAAAATAACAGAGCGTTTATCATGTGAAGCCAAGTTTAAATATATTAAGCTCAAGAAATTGCTTTTGTAGGCCTAAAACGATGTGCCAAGAGTTGTAGATTCCGTTGGTTGAACTATCTTCGTCCAGATATTAAGCGTGGAAATATTTCCCCAGATGAAGAGGAGCTCCTCATCAGATTACATCGTCTTCTTGGCAATCGGTATGTGATCAGCAATAATCTCTCTGCAACAATTGTCTAATAATTTTTGCTAATTGGGTATAAAGTTCAGTGTATTCAATCAAAAGTTCATACAATGATTTCATATATATATTAATTAAGGTGAAAGTATTATGGAATGTAATGTGATCATATGTCCAGATGGTCGTTAATAGCAGGGCGACTTCCTGGTCGATCGGATAATGAAATAAAGAATTACTGGAACACCCACTTGAGAAAGAAGCTTCAAATGGGGGAATTAGAGCCCAAACTTCAGAAGCCCTTCAAGAGAATGGATATGCCTTTTGACTCCAGTAATAAAAATGAGAAAGAAGTCGAAGATATAATATATGATGGCCTCTCTGAAAATACAGCCCTGAAAACAAGGTCAGTCAGATACTGGGAAAAGGAAGTAGTAGATGTAGAGAATCTTGATTGTTATAATTATGACCATCTACCATATAGCCATGATGGTATTAATCCAGAAGAAGAAGAGGACATGAAAGCAGCAGATTATTATGTTGGTGAACCCTTCGTTTCCCAAAGTGACAGTGAAATATTGCAGGAAAAGCAATCTTCTTCCTCCTCCAATTTACTCGAACTGGAATTCCTGCATACTGAGAATTCTAATTCAACATACTTCGACAGTTTAGTAGAGTTGGACGAGCTGTCATCCCTTCTCTTATAGAATATTGTTAGATGATGAAAGAAAACTCTAGACCGTGGAGGAGATTAAGAAAAATTATGTGCACCGCAGGCTGCTGACAGCGAATTTGGTTTTTAAAACATGAGAAGAATATTGTGAACACCGAATCTACTCTGCCCAAAAGGACAAATCAACCTCCGTATTGACGAGTTGTATATAATTTACATTGCTTTTCTACCTGTCCGGTGTGTATGCTGCACATGGTTCTAGGGTAATCGAGACGCTTTATATTTGAGCGCGTCATTGTCCTCACTGTTATGTGTCCTGATAATCTCTTTTATGGTATCATAGTAGGACTATTCAGACCTTTTTTAATTTGGCACGTCATTGTCCTCACTATTATGTGGCCTTATAGTTTCTGTTCTGGTATCATATGTTTATTAAGATGTTTATGTAGCCTATTATCCGGCTAAATTTCTATTAAAATATATTTTTTTCTTAATTTTCGAATTTATATATGCTTAACAATAAGTTGTTGCTATCAATTTTTTATGCATTGAGGTCAAAATCCATAACCATAAAATTTTGTTTTGAAAATTATGGGAAACTAGGCCAATTAAATAGCACCTCAATATATTTTTGGGACAATGGAAACCACCATTTCACTTTAATAGAAACTAAACTTTATATAAAAAACAATTAATATATATCTCTCAAATATTTAGAGGGCAAATTGAACCTCTCTCAAGTGGCAATGGTGAAGGTCGAAAACCCTAAGGATGGTGACCGTACTCTATCACAAGTCACCTCAAGTAAGCATCTTTGGATCCAAGGCTTTTTTTGGGCATAAGGCACCTGGCAAAGGTGTCACGGTACGACAGACACCTCGGCTGCTCGAGATACCACACGACAAGCATTGAGAACGGTAAGGACGAAATTGGGGGTTTAATGCTTCAAGAGGCATTTAGGTTTTATGTTTCCCTAATCTCGCTGCCCTACGGAAATCAAAGCATGTGCCCTCAACGATTGTAGGGGTTTACCGTTTCTAGAGAAGCATCTTCCCTGCAAACAGTGTGATTAACCATGGTTAGAAAACGAGAATTTGTGCATCTTGATCCAGAGCCAGGAGACATCCTAACAGTCTGGGGTTCGGACGTTTCAAAGCGGAATATTGAGAAGTATATCCATCCAGGAGGGCATGTAGGAGCTAAGTCGCAATGCTCGAGGGAGGTTTGTGGAAAAGGCAAAGTGTTAGATTTGCTGGAAGAAAGCCTGCTCAGTACGAGCTACAGAGCCGTGTCGGTCGAGAGAAGCCTGGACTTGCAGCATAATCTCACACCCTCATTGTCGAAGAAACTGTTGGAGGAATCAAAACGAAACCAAGTAAGTACTCTCTTGCCCCGTGGTCTTAAAAACTCTGTTTTTTCGGGAGGACTTGAGGACATTATGGTCAGTTATATTTTCAAAGGGAAAGTAGGTCTGAAGTCCTTCCTGGTTGAGTCCAAAGGGCAGTCGAAACCAGTCAGGGGGTTTCGTTTGGATTGTGCAAGTGCATATAAAAACCCGACATAAACTAAGGAAAGGGTTTTGCATGAGCCTCCCTACCCGAGCCAAGGTGTCAAGGCAGTGGATTCTTGGTTGGGAACTCACAAAAGGTTTTTGAAAAACCTTGGTTCAGTAGGGGGTCGAGAAGTGACCTGCTCGAAGGGGTTCTGCTTTCGTAACAAGCAAAGGATCAGGGAAGCGTCCTGGGTGCTCGTCGAGAAGAGATTGGTGTTACATGCACAGGGGGCAGGAAGGGTCAGGTAGGAGCGATTCCCTCTTTTATAGAGGCTCTAAGCTCAGAGGCACGATAGTAAAGGTTGCTCGCTTCAGAAGGACTCAATGCAAAAGTAACTACACCAGGGGTCAGGGAAGGTGGAGGGATGAGGGTTGCAGGAGGTAAGAGAAAGAAAAATAACCTAATTAAGAGAAAGGAGTCAACTCTGAGCCTGGTGCTAGGCACTAATATTCAGATCAACGAGATAATGGAGGCGGTTCAAACCATATTAGTGGGCAGAGCTAAGGGGAAAAAATATTCATTCAAATACATCAAAGAATGGCTTTCTATAGCCTGGAAAGAGGCTCCAGAGCGGTAGGTCGATGTATCCACCCTTGCGTGTGGTTGGTTTATGATCAAATTCAACAAGAACAAGTCGCAAGAATGGGTCCTGAGGTGCAATTGGAGTTTTGGCAAGAGCCCAATTCTCTTCAAAAAATTGAACCCCTTATTTGATGTGCAACGTGAAAAGGTGGAAGAGTCTCTAGTTTGGGTAAAGCTACCAGGGTTGCCAATATGTTTCTGGACGGATTCAGTGTTTAGGACCATTGGGAATATTGTGGGATAGTTTCTAGAAGTTGATATGTCTTTTCAACAAATGATGGACAAAAGTGCTACTAGGATTCTGGTTAGCTTAAATCCCAACGAAGGTCTCGTAGAGGAAATAAACCTAAAATATATGGAATTATCCTACACACATATGATCAATTACAAGCATATACCTTTTAGGTGTCACCACTATCACAAATATGGGCATCTGGAAAGGAGTGCCCCTTTGGGTACATGCATCGAAGGAAGCAGAAAAAGGAGGAAGGGGTGGCAAGGAAAAGTAAGGAAAAAGAGAATAACATAGAGGAGGGAGTGGAGGCAATGGAAGGGATGGAAGGGGAAAAAATGCAACAGGTAACAGAGGAACCTCAGTATATGCAGATTGACATCGTCAACAATACGGATCCTACTCAACCAAACGATTTGGGTCGACCAACCCCTAGGGAAGCTGGAGATGGTGTATTAATGCCACAGATGGAGGGTACTACCCTGGACCCTATTCACTCTCTAAATTCTCAATTGATTTATTTTCTTTGTACTCATTCAAGGCTTGGTCCCTCCAGGCCTGCTATTATGGATTTACTGTAGAAATTTGCTGAATAATGATTAATTATTCACCGAGACTATCCTGATCACATACAATTCGAATTTATATGCAACACATAATCTCTTCCACTCAGATCATCACACATGCGGAAATAAAATCAAGCGATAAGACATCAAATCATCATACACATTAACACAGTATGTATGGGGAAAGCTTATAGCTGAAAACCCCGCAGCTATTGTGTATATTATAATGGAGAAATCATGTAACAAAATCAGTACAATACTCCTCACAAGTACTTAGTACTATCTCATGAAGTTACACACAAACTAGCTTGGTTTTGAATAGGTTACTGGTTCAAAACTCACCACTAATTGCCTTTCCTCTATTGCGCAATCATGGCCTGTCTAAATAGAGATCCAAGGTTCGAATCTCCTTGGCTTGAAAGCGCAATCATCATGGGCAATTCCTCCAAGTGTGGTGCAAATCTCATGCACAATTGATGTCGCCACTGATAGCTAACTCCACCCTTTCATCTACCTCTTTCACTGGTCTCCACTGAACTGTCCATGCACTGTAGTGAACTGATGTGTTCTTGAGTTGAATAATGAGTTACTAATTAATGAATTAAATATTATTTAATTCACTCCACTCATAACTAATTGATTAGCTAGTTAAACTAATCTCAACTAGTTCAACTAAAATAAACAGAACACAACTCCACTAGCTGCCTCATTAACTCCACCAAACTTCTGCCACTGAAGTCCTAACTGAAGTCAACCATGCATGATGCCATCAAACCCTTGGGAATAGCGTAATTCCTCTGTCAGATGCATGAGCCACTTCTGTAGCTCGAACTGAAGTGCTCCAAGAGAGTAAACCGCTGTTTAGAGTCCAAATATTATTAAGGGTAAATAATATTTGACTTCCCTATTTTTAGGATAGGCAGTCTAAAAATAGACATCGACCTATCGACCTATAGGTCACAAAAATAGAGGTCCATCTATTTTTTACCAACATGACCAATACTCCAAGAATAACATACTGCAACCCCTGGACCATGCTCCATATGTCTAAAAATAGACATAGTCTAAAAATAGACTTTGCGCAAGAATTCGCCTCCGGGCCCACTTAGTGAAGGCGACTTCATTTCACTAAGCTCCATCATCTTGATGCATTTTCAACACTCCCTCTCAGCAAGATATAGATTATCTGCAACCCCTATCCTGCCTCCGTGGAATTCGAACTTGCTCCTGGTGAGCGCCTTCGTCAGGATGTCGGCATCCTGATCCTCCGTGGGAACATATGAAAGCATCATGATTCTCCACTGAACACAATCTCTGATATGATGATACCAATCTGTGAAGCCATGCTACCTCAACTAATCCTCCTGTCTGTACCATGAACCATATCCCGATGTGCCTCTAATATAGTGCAATACATGCTTGCCTGCCTTCCAAAAGAGCTTGGTAGGCTTAACCATAGCTTGCGAAAGCTGGTTAACTGCATAGCATATATCGGGTCGTGTATTGACCAGATACATAAGCGACCCCACCAACTGTCGATAGACAGTGGCATCCACTACCTCCGCTGAAGTAGCATCCTCCTTCCTCCAACCACCAGGAAGAGGAGTGTCAACAAAGTTGCAGCCTTGCATGTTGAACCTCTCCAGAATCTCCTGGGCATACTTTCCCTGAGAACAAAACAGTCCTCCGCTGCGCTGCCAAATCTCCAATCCCAGAAAATAATGAAGGATGCCCAAGTCCTTCATCTCGAACTCTCGTGCAAGATCCTCCTTGCATGACAGTATCAACTGCTCATCGCCAATCAAAATCAGATCATCTACATACAAGACGATGATCAACAGCTTCCCCTCCACCACAATCTGGTACAGGTTTGGATCTGGCCACTCTTGGAGAATCCAAGCCCGGTGAAGTAGTCAGTTTATCCAGTGTACCAAGACGAGGTGCTTGCTTAAATGGAAAGATACTGCTCTCTTTGAGTTAAGACATGCGACTCATCGCCGAAGATCTCTAAAACCTGTGCCGCTTCTATGTACACCTCCTCCTCAATAACTCCATTGAGGAACACAGTCTTCACATCCATCTGATGAATGTGCCACCCCATCTGCGCCGAGAGAGCAAGGATCGTCCGTATGGAAGAGTACCTTGCGACAGGTGCAAAAGTCTCCTCATAGTCAATCCCCTCGATCTGTGAGAAGCCACGGGCGACAAATCTCGCCTTGTACTTCTCCACACTCCCGTCAGCCGCCTGCTTCACCTTGCAGATCCATCGCGAACCCACCACTGATTTCCCAACCGGTCTTGGGACAATCTCCCATGCACTGTTCCTGATGATCGAATCATATTCTTCGATCATGGCATCAACCCATGCGGGTTCCTCCACAGCTTTCTCAAAAGAGGATGGCTCTGTCACAACACATTGACTCATAAGATCCATGTATCCAGTGTACCGATCCGGTGACTGTCTCTGTCTGCGCTGTGCTGTAGGTGGTCCTACAACCTTCTCTGCATCCCGAGCCAGTCGCTCAGCTTCTGTAGTGCGCATGCGCCCTCTGATGGTTGGCGCTGCCTGGGTGGTTTCTTCCACCTCCTGAACCTCCTCTTGTGGCTGATCCACATCCCGAAGCTCCTCCTTAGGAACTAACAGCTCCTCATCTGCATGCAAGTGTAGCTCCCTCTCAAGCGAACACTGCATGGCTTTCTCCTCCTGAAATTTTATATCCCGTCGCACAACAGTCTTGCGACTGTCTGGCACATACACCCGATAGTTATGAGGTGTATCAGTGTACCCCACAAATATTCCAACCTCGGCATTTGGATCCAGTTTCCTTCTCGCATCCTTCGTCACATGCATGTAGACAGGAGAACCAAAAATCCGCAAATGGGAAATATCAGGCCTCTTGCCAGAATAAGCCTCCTCTGGTGTACTCATGCCAAGAACCTTGTGAGGACAACGGTTCTGCACATACACCGTTGTATTGCATGCCTCAGCCCACAAGTGAAGGGGTAGGCCCTGATCATGCAACATCGCCCGTGCAGCACCCACGATCGTTCTGTTCTTCCGCTCAGCCACCCCGTTCTGCTGTGGGTTATGGGGTGCGATGAGCTCTCTCCGAATCCCTTCTACGTTGCAAAACTCCTTGAATTCATCCGAGATGAATTCACCACCGTTATCACTCCTTAGAGAAATCACCTTCTTCCCCGACTCCTTCTCGACCAGTGCTTTAAACTCACAGAACTTCACGAATGTATCGCTCTTCTTCTGCATGAAGAAGATCCAGCACTTTCGAGATAAATCATCAACAAAGATCACATAATACTTGTGCTTTTCTGTCGAAGCAACTGAGAAAGGACCACACACGTCTGTGTGAACTCTCTCAAGGATTTTCGTGGCACGACTATCCTTCTCGTGAAAGGTGGCTTTCACATACTTCCCCAAGGTACACCCCTTGCACTGATCTGACTGCGCAAGAGTGCCCTTAGGAAGCCCAGTAGAAATCTGCTGCAGGATCTTCAAAGCTCCATGGTGAAGGTGGCCCAATCTCCTGTGCCACAGTTCGCCCTCATCATCCCGGCTCACCACTTCTCCCGCCTTGCATGCCATAGCTGCGCAGCCATCTACCTGCAACCGATAAAGGTTCTTGGTTCGAACCCCTATCTTCCGGGTCTCTCCAGTAGTCTTACTGCGCAGGAAGGCTTTTCCTTCGCTGAAGACCACATCATACCCCTTATCCTCTAACATCGCTACTGAAATCAGGTTCTTCTTCAATCCAGGTACATGCATGACATCCTTTAATACAAAGGGTTTACCAGACTCCCTCTGAAAGGATACGGTACCGATACCAGTCGCACTGTATCTACCGTCATCGCCCATCTCGATGTGCATACCCAAATCCTTGTCCTCCAGATCTGAGAACAACTCCCGATCTCCCGTCATATGAAATGACGCACCGCCGTCCAAGAACCACACCGATCCCATCACACTTGAAACCAAGCATGCAATCAGTGAAAAGTCAAGCTCGAACTGTGAAGCCAAAGCTTCTCCATTTGCAGATCTTCCCACTTGCTTGTTCTTCTTCTTCTTTGGACAATTGGTAGCATAATGTCCGTGATCATGGCAGTGAAAACACTTCACTTTCGCCATATCCTACTTCTTGCCCTTTGCACCAGAATGAGAGGTTTTCTTACCCTTCCCCTTCTTTGCTTTGGAAACCAAAGCGCAGTTTTCTTCATCAGCTCCCTTTGATGAAGATCCATCTCGAGTAGTCCTCCTTATCTCCTCCTACATGAGATCCGCCCAAAGGCGCTCCCATCCCGGCAGCTTCTCCCGACCATTGATACTATCTTGATATGAGTGCCAAGCCTTCGGAAGACCAAGGAGAGCCAGGTCGACCATGTCCTCGTCTTCGACAGTCACCCCCACACTTCCCAGCTCATCTCTGCATTGAGTGAACTTCGTGAGGTATTTGGCGATACTGTCGCCTTTCTCCATCTTCATGTTCCTGAGCTTATCTTTGAGCGCCAGCTTCCTTTGGTCGCTCTTACTCTGGAATAGATCCGTCAAAGCTTTCCACATTAAATATGGAGAAGCCTTTCCATGTAGGCTGGATACAATATGATCCTTGACGCCCTCCAACAGGATCCTTCGACATTTCGCCATCTTCTTTTGCCATGCTTCGACTTCAGCAGGATCAGTGGGCTTTTGGACATCCGTATCTACGAACTCCTTCAGACCATTATTTTCTAATACTTCCTCCACGCGATCCTTCCATGAAACATAATTCAAACTGCCTTCAAGAGCATATTCGAGTCGCAAACCGTTGAAATACATTTTCAACACTAGCACCAAGAAAACAAAACTGCTGCAAAATTTCGAATTCCACCTCAAAGCTCAACCACTCTAGATCTGTGAGAACAAATTATTTCTAGCACAGAGATTGACTGCAAGGGGCTTTTACTGGATATATCACCTTTCAAATAAAGGATGGATCCAGAGGCTACCTGGCCCGCATGTAGACTCTGTCTACCGAAATAAGTTTGTAATCACTGTGATGATCAATCTCTGCTTCAATAGCTCCGATACCATGTAGAAATTTGCTGAATAATGGTTAATTATCTACCGAGACTATCCTGATCACATACAATTCGAATTTATATGCAACACATAATCTCTTCCACTCAGATCATCACACATGCGGAAATAAAACAAGCAATAGCACATCAAATCATCATACACATTAACACAGTATGTATGGGGAAAGCTTATAGCTGAAAACCCCACAGCTATTGTGTATATTATAATGGAGAAAACATGTAACTAACTCAGTACAATACTCCTCACAAGTACTCAGTACTATCTCATGAAGTTACACACAAACTAGCTTGGTTTTGAACAGGTTACTGGTTCAAAACTCACCACTAATTTCCTTGCCTCTATTGCGCAATCATGGCCTATCTAAATAGAGATCCAAGGTTTGAATCTCCTTGGCTTGACAGCGCAATCATCATGGGCAATTCCTCCAAGTGTGGTGCAAATCTCATGCACAACTGATGTCACCACTGATAGCTAACTCCACCCTTTCATCTACCTCTTTCACTGGTCTCCACTGAACTGATCATGCACTGTAGTGAACTGATGTGTTCCTGAGTTGAATAATGAGTTACTAATTAATGAATAAAATAATATTTAATTCACTCCACTCATAACTAATTGATTAGCTAGTTAAACTAATCTCAACTAGTTCAACTAAAATAAACAGAACACAACTCCACTAGCTGTCTCATTAACTCCACCAAACTTCTGCCATTGAAGTCCTAACTGAAGTCAACCATGCATGATGCCATCAAACCCTTGGGAATAGCGTAATTCCTCTGTCAGATGCATGAGCCACTTCCAAGGCTCAAACTGAAGTGCTCCAAGAGAGTAAACTGCTGTTTAGAGTCCAAATATTATTAAGGGTAAATAATATTTGACTTCCCTATTTTTAGGATAGGCAATCTAAAAATAGACATCGACCTATAGGTCAAAAAATAGAGGTCCATCTATTTTTACCAACATGACCAATACTCCAAGAATAACATAGTGCAACCCGTGGACCATGCTCCATATGTCTAAAAATAGACATAGTCTAAAAATAGACTTTGCGCCAGAATTTGCCTGCGGGACCACTTAGTGAAGGCGACTTCATTTCACTAAGCTCCATAATCTTGCTGCATTTTCAACATTTACTTCATGCTGGAACTGTATCGGAGGCATTGGATAGTATCATAACTACAATCCCTAAGATCAACTTGCACCCTCCCGTAGCCTCTTGCTTTGAGGGCCCCTCTCTCATGGCCTATTCCATCAAGAAGCCCCATTATAATCTCAGACCCAGGGAAAAGAAAATACCACCCTAGGATGCAGTGGGTGGTTTAGGCTCTCATCCCATATTAATTGGTCCTCGGAAATCTAGAGGTAGGAAGTCAAATTTCTCCAAAGCCCAGTTAATAACCAAACTTGATATATCCGATGGGAAACAAATTTCTCTGTCAGGGGTGCTTAGAGTAGCATAGACCCCTTCCCATGGTTGCAAATCATTATTTTTTCTTTCAACTATAGAGGGTTTTCTAGTAGCTCCAAAAAACTAGCCTTAAGGGACTTAGTCAAGTCTTATGATTCTAATGTTTTAATGCTTCAAGAAACGTTGGCCATTGGAGAAGCGATAAAGGGAGCCTTGTCCAAGTTGTTTCCGGGGTGGTCCTTCCTTACCCTAGATGGAAAAAGGGAGGTCATGTGGTTTTGCGATGGGAATCCGAGATGGAAGGCTGAAGGTGGTAAATATATGGGGATTGGAACATGTTCGTGAAACAGAGGTATATTCCCTTGAACTATGTTTGCCCTTAATGATTATGAATATATATGGCCCCTGTATAAACAGAGTTCCTTTCTCGAATAATTTTTTCTCTAAATCCTTTTTGGAAAACTCAAACCTGGTGATTGGAAGAGATCTAAAATTCTCCCTCAGGCTATCAGAATATTGGGGACCCTCTTCCCAAGCCGATCCCCTTGCAAAAATTTTCCTAAACAAAATATTCTTGATGATTCTTTTTGACATAAACCTGATCAAGCCATGCCCAACTTGGACGAACAAGAGAATTGAGGCGGATTGAATAGAAAAGAGATTGGATCTATTTCTTATAAAAGATGACTTGGTGATAAGAATCCGGGTGTTCAGACATTGGGTAGGGGAAGGTAGAGATTGGGATCCCCCTTCAAGTTTAACCCATATTGGCTGAAGGATGAATCTTACAATGTGTTATTCCAATCAACTTTCTAGGTCAGGGGATGAGGATTTGGGAATGGAAAAAGGATACCTCTTCATGGAGAAAATCAAGTTAATGAAAAAGGCTTCCCTGGAATGGGAAAAAAGAAGCGTTTGGCTGAGGAATAAACCCTTCATAAGATTGGAAATGAATTAGGTCGGCCCGAAAAGCCGGTGGAAGATGGATATGAAACTAGGGAGAAAAGGGATTGAATCAAGATGTTGGAAACAACTGAAGGAAAATCCTACTAGAAAAGGGAGAGGAGTGGAGACTAAAATGATGTGCTATCTAACTAAAAACGGGGATGAAAACTCAAAATTATTTCAGAATTTTTCAAAAGGAAGAAAGAACATTAACACTATTTGGGGCATGAATTCGGAGGAAGGGAGGAAAACAAAATTCTTCGAAGAGATGGCCTTTCTAGGAAACAATCACTTCAAAAAAAAATTTAAATCCCCTGATGAAGCATCTATTGTGGAGGTGATTAGGGTGGCGCAATTTTTCCCCCGTTATGCGGAGGAGGAGGAAAATGAAAATATTATGAAACCTGTGTCAAAAGAAGAGATTGGGGGAATCCTAAAGTCAATGCAGTAGGACAAAAGCCCAGGTCTGTATGGGTGGAAAATGGAATTATTCCAACACTTTTTCGAGACACCGGGGTAGGAGTTGGCAGGGTGGTTGAAGAATCAAGGGTCGAAGGATCCATCTACCAACCTTTCAATTCAAATTTCTTGGCTCTTATCCCCAAGAAGGAGGACCCAATATATTTTGAGGACTTTAGACCCATTTCTCTATGTAAATGTATCTATAAATTTATAGCAAAGGTAATTGTTGTTTGTTTGAAGCCCATCATTTTAAGGAAAATTTCAAAAGAGTAGTTTGGGTTCTTGGATGTAAGACAGATCCATGAAGCGGTTGGAGTGGCATAAGAAACTCTTCATAGCCTCAAAAGGAGTGGGAAGAAAGGAGTCATTGTTAAAATTGATCTATCCAAAGCATATGACCACATAAGCTGGCTCTATCTTCATCTACTCCTAACCCATCTGGGATTCGAGATTGCTTTCATAAACTGGTGATGGGATGTATCTAAAATATAAGTTTTTCTATTATGATTAACGAGGCAGCCACCAATTTCTTTCAGAGCTAGAGAGGCCTATGTCAGGGGTGTCATATTTCCCCCCTTCTCTTCCTCTTAGCAGCACAAGGCCTCAGTTAGATGATCCTTGAAGCAAGAAGGAGAGGAGACATAAAAGGGATTGAAGTAGCTGTAAATATCAATATAACACACCTGATGTTCGCTGATGATATCTTTTTGTTTAGTTCTGGTAGCAGACCTGAAATCTGGAAAATTAAAGACATTCTAGACCTGTTCCTAAAGGAAACATGACTGAGTATAAATGGTAAAAAATCCTCTATAACAATTGAATGTTTCTCAAGTGTGGAGATAGGAAGGATTTTAGAAGAGCTCCCATTCGAAGTAAAAAATTTGTCGGACAACTTCAAATATCTGGGGTTTTACTTAAAACATGATTCTTATAGGATTCAGGACTGGAACTAGATGGTGGTGAAGATTGAGTCTAGGATAAAGAACCGGAGCTTCAAATGGTTGTCTAGGGAGGGAAAAATAGTCTTTATTAAGTCTATTGTTCTGGAAATTCTGGTCTACTGGATTTCCCTAACTTGGGTGCCTAAAGGAATACTCTCAAAAATAAGGAGGATCTGTAACATATTCATGTGGGCAGGTTCAAAGGAGGACTCATTACTCCCTTCGGTGCCATGGGAGAAAGTGGCCCATCTGAAGGAGTGGGGTGCTTGGGGCATCAAGGATACCACAACTTTTACCCCCTCCCTGACAGCAAAATTAGGTTGGAGGTTGATCTCTCTAAACAATATGTGGATCAGGGTTGTAAAAATGAAATATATAGACCCAACTCCATTTGGGAATGGATCAGAACACCTTTCAAGAGACATTATAGGCCTCGGTGGTTAGGAAATCTACGTTGCAATATATAAACATCATTGAAGATGGATTGGCATGGCTTGTAGGGAATGGAGAAATTTCATAATCGGGCAAGATGGATTGGCATGGCATGTAGGGAATGGAGAAAATTGCATAATCGGGCAACATACATGGGTGGGGTGCAATTGTACTTTTTCTCTCTCTAGGGAGTTGATTTACCATCTCTCCAATAGAGGGATTCATCGACTATGCTAGATCGAGCAAGTAGGTCAATCTTCAGTTTGGGGACAGGTGTGGAAAATAGGAGAGGATTTACAGATTGATGAACCGTGGTGGGAGGAATGGAGAATATTTATAATGGAATTGCACAGATCCAATGTTCGCCTTCATTGGTGTCTGGACTCTATGAGATGGGTCCACTCTCCCTCTGGTAAGTATGCTCTGAAGTTTAGCTACAACTGGCTAATGTCACAAAAAGGATGAGCTGCTCCTGAATGGTGGTACAAACTGTTATGGAAATATAAAATTCCAGAAAAATATGGCCTCTTCTTCTAGTGCATCCTTAAGAACAGGTACCCAACATGGGACAACTTCCAGTAAAGAAGTAAGATAGGTTCTGGTTGGAGCTCTCTATGTAAGGGAAACGAGGAACCAATACACCATCTCTTTCTAAACTGCCCTTTCAACATAAAACTCTGGGATGAATCCTCGAGGCTTTTAAATCTCACTCAGAGATGGGGAGGGTCATCCATTAATGAAGCATGACATACTTGGTATAATGAAACCAACGATGATAGAGTGAAAAATCTACCGTTGATTGTCTCCTGGGGCACTTGGCTTGCTCGGTACAGGGTGATTTTTAGGGACATTTTCCTTCCCTCAGAACTCTTACTGATAGAAGGGGCCTCTATTTTTTAGAATATTCCCATGGCCAGTACAAAAAAAAAGAGAGGGCCATTAGGGTGGAAGAGATCAGAGAAGATATTCCCTCATATTATTTTGACGATGCTTCAGACCCACAAAACATATGTGGAGAAAGGATCAAAATCCATTTTCCTTCCAGAAAGCTATTAAAAGCCTCTATGGGTCTGGGATCTGGAACAAACAACTTTGCTGAACTTCAGTCCCTAAAATTTCTTCTTTGCTGGCTTATCCATCTAGGAGTGAGAGTGGCCCAGATATCTACAGATTCTATGAATATCATCAAATGGTTTAATGGAGAATTTGAATGTCAAAATTATATGTTTCTTACTCTATTAGAAGAAGTTTCGAATTTGAAACAATATTTTAGTGAAATATTTGTATGCTACATCTACAGGGAACAGAACATGGATGCAGACCTCCTATCTAAGGAGGGTGTACAATAGGTTGTGGGCATCTGGTCGATAAAATAAATCGAAGAAGGATTGATCCAATCCTCAGAACAACTTCCTTTTTCTCCTTAACATGGTATTAAACTTCAGGTTTTGGGACATTCGGTATTTTCTGTGTCCAATGAAATTTTATTGTTTCTTTGTCTCAGTCAGAGAAAATTTTAGCGACGAATTTTAGCCCAAAGGCGAATTTTAACGGGTTTTAAATTTTTATAGGGCGAATTTTTTATATAAAACCCATTTTCTATAGTTTTATAAAGATAGCCTTATAATTATTTTAAAAAAAATTAATTATTAAATATTAGCCCATCAAACTAAATGCCCATAAAACTAAAAAAATGGAATTCGCTCTCGATTCTCTTTGTTTGGAGAGATTTCAATGGCATTTGCTCCCGATTTTCTTTGTTTGGAGCAGATTTCAATGGAATTCACTTGGATTTACTAGGTCAAAGGGAGGGGTTGGAGTGATTCGCCCCATTTTTTCACTGGTTGTGGCTTAGAATTTGAAGGTGCAACAAATATTTCACCAGAATTTACTGGGTCAGAGAGGTGGTTGGGGCTTGGAAGGGGATTGGAAGTTATGTGCAAACCTACCAGATCGATCGAGGTGGAGATCGATGGAGGTCTGTAAAGAGGGTGGGGAGGTGCTGTGAGTACCTTCTGGCGCTTAGTTTAATGATTCTTACTTAATAAATTTGTAGCTTGGCAAAATTTTTGTCATAATCTTTTGAGGTTTTCTTGTTGGTTCTGACTCATTTAGGTGATTGCAAGTGTAGGTCCATGTTCAGATATTTGCTTAATTTATCCATATATCTGTGAACTATACGATATCGATTGTTGTGGTCAATCCTGTACGGTTTTATCATTTATGTATAAGTAACAAGGATTCTATTATCTTTCTCAAGGGAGTTTGAGTGAGTCCAAGTGTTCACTTCAAGCACCTGGCCTGCTTTGATTTTTGCACAGTGGTACATCCAGCTTCTTTATGGTGAATTTAAAGTGAGATGCAAGTGTATTCTTTAGAGACTAAGCAGAACTGTGTAATTTCAGTAATCAATAAATATGATTGTAAATTCATCATTTCATCTTTAATTGATGATGGCTCTACAGAAGTTGAACGTACTGACATGAAAACATCAAGGCATTCCTAGTGGGAGAAGGTGATCGCTTGACCTCTCACCCAAGGTTGCTTATTCCCCTTTTGCACAAAGTAATAGTTAGCGATTATTCGTTCAACAAAGGAAGGAATAAAAACCTTGTTGGCTTAAACAACTAAGCTTGGAAAAACTTGAGAAACAAGATATATTTATTGTAACTTTTGCATTACATAGCACAATATAAATTATGTACTTCATAGATATGGAAATTCTGAACAGACAGCTGAACATGGATAAATATAGCGAGTTATTTGAGCCACCATCATTGAAAGGCATGTGCATTATTGTGTTAGCTGGATTTAGATGTTGTGTACAGCTGGTTTTCAAGCAATACTTTTAAATTAGATATTTTTTTTCATAGATAGGTTGTTTATTATACATATTTTTACAGTGTAACTAGATCTTCAGGGATACTATACAATTCACTGCTTCCTACTTCTGATCTCATGTATCAGGTGTTGTGATGGAAAAGACTGCTTCGTAACTTACCATATAGGTTGCCTTGACCCACCCTTGGTTCAAGTTCCTTCTGATGACTAGTACTGCCCATCTTATACTTACATGAGAATATCATGTGGTGTACGCTCTATCTGCAAAGGAGTCTAATCGATATGGGACGTCAAACATGTTGAACTTGAACAGTTTGCTGAATTGGATGTCTTTGTGGAAAAAAATGAGAAAGTGAACAACATTTTTGAGAGCGAATATGGTGTTCATACTGTTATAGGTTGTTCAATGTCGGCTTCAACTCAGAGAGATCATTATGGGCTAAAAGAAAAAAAATTGTTTAAATCTAATAATGTTGGAGATTTTGAAATTACTGTGAAGACTACATACCAAGTGAAATAAGATAAAGTAGTAGGACAACTCAAGAAAAAACAAAGGATATATTTTGTTAAGTATAGAGGACTCTCTCATATTCGTAATTGTTGGGTCAGTGAAATTCTACTTGTTAGGGAAGCTCCCAAGCAGCTGGCCAATATCAAGAAAAAACTACAGCAAGGAAAGGTTTTCTTGAGTCTTGACACAAAACACAATTGTCATTGCTTATTTGTTGTAATGAAATATTGAAACTCTTTTGAAACTCTTTTTAGGGTTTATATTTGATTTTTATGTTAGTTACGGAAAGAAGTACTTCGTATTGCATATTATTTTAAGTTTTTACTTGTGTACATGTATCGAATGCCTTTCAATTTATTAATTTTTCTTTAACATAAGGGATATTTTGCAGGCTCTTAAATGGAACTCTGAATGGGCTGAACCACAACGGCTTATTCAGAAGAGATAAATGATATTTCCTAAGCATCCTGATAAAGAGTGTACAGATGCAGTTAGTGAATTGGGATGTCAAGAATGGTTCCTCAAATGGAAGGGGTTAGGCTCTGATCAATGTACATGGCAGTTAGAAGATAGAAGTTTTCTTAACCTAACTTCAACTAAGGAACTAATGAAATCATAGGAACTTCACTATGATGAGGCACACCAGGGAGCTATGCCTACTCAAGCAGTTAAGGTTGTAGTTAAGAGCTTACAAAGTATTTGCACTTGTTAGGCATACTTTCTTTTATTGGTAGTTTTTATTCAATTGGAACATATATGAACCTGGGATTTCAATATAATTTACTTTATTCTGAGGTGTATCTGGATGATGAAATTTGATATTTTTGAATTGGTTTCTAAACATAATCAAGAAGTTGTCTTTCTTTTCTCAGCATGGCTACTTTAAGTTTTTCATAGTTTTGCACCTTGGAACCTTGAGGGGCAGTGTTAATGGCTATCACAATATCTTGCTAATACGAGGACCGAAATGCAGGTTTTAACCCTGAACATAAATTATCTATACATGAATCTTATAACAACAAATAAACAATAGCGAGAGCATAAAGCATAAAACAGATAAACACAGAGATTTTCCCTTGGATCCCAAATCGGGATGACCAGCTTGATATTTCATTATATTCCTTTTATTGTTACAATACATATATATACATGCCAAAGCATACATAAACCCTAATCCATTTACCCTGGATTAGAAAATAATTGTAGTTCCCTTGACCGGATCTACAAAAATACCAGGGGCCGAAAATCATCGTACCCCAAAAACCATGTGCAAAACCATGGGCGCAGACCACCCACCGGAAATTAAGGACCAAAATTTTTTTTCCAAGGCATTTCCCCAGACCCTGACAGGGGGGGCTATCGCCCCCCCTCTTACCCCCCCCCCCGCGCGTGACTAGTTGTGGAAGGAATATAACACATACCCAACATGAACAACATTAAAGGGTATCCCACAATCAAAGATGGCCCTTACCATGCTTGTCTCAACCTCTTCTATTCCTTGATTATCAATAATTTTCAACAATCTACTATCCTTAGCTGGGTTTTATGGATTGCATAACTCTTTTACTGCCATCCCCATCCACTTTCTTGTTTAATGAGAAATCATTGGGTCATTGCTAGGCACCAAAACAAGGAGTGCTAATTCCATTGCTAAACAAGCTAAGTTTGGCTCTTTTATCCTTCAACCTTTGAGCATTATCTTGGTTTCTCTTATTTGAAACCTCACCTTCGGATTTAAAGTTTGTGCAAAAACTTCAACGCAGTTTATGAACTCATGTAAAATGTGAGCCTTGACTCTTGTGTATGAGCTCTTGAATGTTGTTTCATTCTTGCACAAATTGCACCTCCATTCACATGTATCCCTAGAACCCATTTTCCTGATCTTGGTCATATTCTCGCTGCTTGATCGCTTGAGCAACTTTACAGACACCGAGAACACTACTTTCTGAATTCATGACTGCTGAAAAAATAAAAAAACCCTGGTTGTTGTAAAAAAAAGCAAATAAAATTAATAAATCTAGTCAGAAAAAAAGCCCAACACTTTAAAAACCATCACTGCTGCAAAAATTTAAAAAATCCACTCAGAAAAAAAATCAACACTTTGAAAAGCCATGCAAGTTAAAAAAACAACACACTAAAAAACTCTGTTTCCCACAATATTTTTCTCTTCTAATGGTTATTTTGATTGTTGATCAGTTTTGGGCACCCTGATCCGTGATTTGACACAAGTATTATCAATTTTCTTGATGAATCGAGTATAAACCGTGACAATGTCAGCATCCCTATAATCTCTTAAGACATTCGCATTTGAGGAATGAAATCTTCCAATTTCATTAAATATCTTAGTTCACACTTGAAGTTTGATCAACCTATAGTGGCATGTTTATTGTTTTGATATCCTACCTTGAATGATTGGTTATGATTTTACTGGAGCATACCTCTAATAATTTTAAGTAATGACCTAAGTGAAGACATGTGTTACTTTCACTTGGCATATTTAAGTTGAAGAAGTGAAAGGGCATCAAAATTAAGATCTCATCATTTCCATAGTAGTTGTGTTGTCAAGCAGTCTCATTGTATACAATAGCTTTATCTTATTGCAGCAGTAAGCCTCAAGGTTCTCATTTCCCTACAGCAGTTGATTAAGACTATCACTTTAGTGTTTTGATACAACACCTTTGTGACAATAATCTTTTGTATGAAAATAATCCTAAAGTGTTAATGATAGTCCTCCTGTGGGCCTAACTGAAGTATACCTGCGATGAGTAAGTTCTGAAGATCATACAGTTTCTCTAAGCACAAATATCTTTTAGAGTTTGTTGGCATGATATTATAGTCATTAACACTATCTTTAATGAGTGGTTTGAAGAACAAGGCCAACAACCTGAAGGGATCCTAAAAGGCATCAACAAGCCTAAACCTTGTGGTATACTGTTGATATCAAGAAGCTTCAAAACAAAAAGGCATCATCACACTTAAGGTATAATTATCATTGACACATTCAAAATAGAGAATAGTAGGCAAGTTGCTTTAGATGCATTTGATCAATGTATGATACTAGCTGATATAACTTGACCAGAGACTTTAAGTTTGTTTGAACATAGACATTAGAGGCACCACAAAGAGTGATGATGACAAAAATAAATAAGATAGTAACTTTTACTTTAATGACTAAGAGATCTTGATGAGTTGAGCAATAGAAATCAAATTGGCTAATCAGAATAGTGTTTTTAGGAAATGAAGTGTAGGAGGAGTGTAGGAGCAGTGACTATGGACATTTGGAGCAGTGGCAGTGGCAACTACAGCTGTGAATGGTGGCAATATTTGCAGGCGCAATAATGGTGTATGGTAGCATCCATTCACATCTTTGTCTAGCAGTTGGATCAATGCAAGTTAATGTAGCACCTTTATGTCTCAAGTTTTAGGAAGCATGACAGATATGTGCCCTAGATTCCTCTTCTAATGGTTTTTTTGATCGTTGATCAGTTTTGGGCAGCCTAATCCGTGATTTGACACAAATATAATTGAATTTCTTGACGAATCGAGTATAAACCATGACAATGTCAACATTCCTATAAGCTCTTAAGACATTCATATTTGAGGAATGAAATATTCCAATTTCATTAAATGGCCTAGTTCACACCTGAAGTTTGATCAACCTACAGTGGCATGTAACATGTTTATTGTTTTAATATCCTACCTTGAATGACTGGTTATGATTGTACTGGAGCATACCTCTGATCAGTTTAAGTAATGACCTAAGTGAAGACATGTGTTACTTTCACTTGGCATATTTAAGTTGAAGAAGTGAAAGGGCACCAGAATTAAGATCTCATCATTTCCACAATAGTTGTGTTTTCAAGCAGTCTCACTGTATACAATATATTTATCTTATTGCAGCAGTAAGCCTCAAGGTTCATCATTTCCCTGTATCGATTTCTTAAGACTCTCATTGTAGTGTTTTAATACAACACCCTTGTGACAATATGTTAGCTCCCTATATTACTAGTATAGTCCCTTATTGTTGTTAGTGTAACCCCCTTATTTTTATTATTGTACCCCTATAACCCCCATATTTTTATTATTGTGCCCTTAAATTATTATTTTTAGGTCAGCTAGGATTACATTGTGGCCCCACTAGGATTACATTATGGCCCCATGGACTCCTATATATAGAAAGGAGGTTTTGTAATTTGAATCATCCAAGAATTTTTCATTCATGTAATGTATTGGAGGTTTCCCCCTAGAAGTGGATTATTTCTAAGGCATTGATATCTCTTTTCTTCTATTTTTGGAGTTGGTTTCACAACATTTGGTATCAGAGCTTTGGATTCTACAGTTTTGCTGCTCCAAACAGGTCATCGTGGAATTTTTGCTATAACGTTTTTTATACAAAGTTTCAGAAGCAAAATTTTTTAGGGTGTGAAGATGAAATCCTAAGGAACATCATCCAAAAATTTTAGAGCTTGGTTCGCAATATTTCTAGAGATATGATCTGTGGAATTTAGGTCTTTTTGCAGGTTCCTCAATTTAATCTAAACTGGTCATAATGGCATTTGCACTATAACTGTTTTTCTATGAAGGTTCAGAATCTGAAATTTTTAGGGTGGGAAGATGAAATCCTGAGGAAACTCTTTGAAAACTTTCAGAGCTTGGTTCGCAATATTTTTGGAGATATGATCTGTGGAAGGTAGTGCTTTTTCAGGCTCCTAAATTTCATCTCAAAGAGGTGATCGTGGGAAAATATTCATAACTCTCTCTCTGAGCATCAGATTGGAGTGTCGTCAAAATTTATTGCAATTACACAGACTTTAGTTTCTTTGCTATCAATTTCAGAGCTAAAAGATGAAACAGTGACACATGGAAAGTCGTACAAGTTCTCTCTTTGTTGAACTACTCCATAATAGTCATTGTGGGAGATTGGACATAACTTTGCCTTGGAGAATCCAAATCAAGTCAGACCTGTGGCATTTGAAATATAATTTATAAGGCTACCTTAGTGCCCAATTTCAAATATTGAAGTTCCACAATCAGAAAGATAATCCAATTTCAATATCGAGCTCCTCAAAAGCAAGAAAAAGGTGTGTATTTTTTTATGAATTGCATAAGTCTTGTTTGAAGAATCAATTTGAATTGATTCCAAGGGCATATTGTAAAATATATATCAGTATTGGGTTAAAAAAAAAATTCCCCGTAAAAATAATTCAACACCCATTAAGCCTTTAGAATGCTCTACTATGACTCATGAAGATGAAGAATTGCAACATGATCTATCAAAATTACAAGAGCAAGTGCACCAAATTTCACTCTCGCAAAGAGAAACAAAAAATGAAACCGATGTTTTGAAGAAAGACGTGGAAGCGAAGATGGATGGTTTGAAAAAAGGTGTGGAATCTAAGGTAGATGGCATGGAATCTAAGATGGATGACATGGAAGCTAAGATCGATGAAAAAATTAAAGACAACATGGAAAACATGAAGAATGATCTAAAAGCAGACATGGAAGGTTTGACAAAGTTGATACAAGAAATGTTTCCTAATGGTGAAAAAATAGTAGAGGAAACTCATGATGAGAACTTAATCGTGACTTCATAAAATATAATGTTAGTGGGAAGAGCCACCATATTCAAATATGGATATGAGGAAGTTTGATGGAAAGGATCCTGTAACATGGATACTACAAATGGAGAAATATTTTGATCTCCATAATGTGCAAAACACACCAAAGGTACGCATTGAAACTTTACATTTAGAAAAAAATACATTTGTATGGTATCGATGGCTTTGCTCCCGTAAAAAAATTGTCACTTGGTCAATTTTTACGGAGGAAATGATAGCACATTATGAGGATAAAAAGAGCAACACCTTCTTTAGCCAATTGATCAACCTCAAACAAAAGGGTTTAGTGGGGGAGAACATTGAGGACTTCCAAAAATTGAATATAAGGGTAACTGATATTCCAGAGGAACGCAGGATTGATCTCTTCATTGGTACTTTAAAGGATAACATCCAAGATGAAGTTCACATTTTGGAACCTGATTCATTGGAGAAGGCATTTAGGTTGGCAAGAAAAATTGAATGTAAAATTATGGCGACAAGGAAGCCTACCACTCAATTCTATAAAGAAGGAAGTGTTCTTATGCCTAGATTTCCACAACCTACAAGGTTGAAACCACAAAAATTGGAAGAAAAAAGAGAAGAAGGGATTTGCTACAGTTGTGATAACAAATACACTAAAGGTCATAAGTGTGCTAAGAAGAAATTATTTTACATAGATTATGAAGAGGAAGAAGAAAATGAACAAGAAGAGGATATACACTAGGAACCAACCCTAGAAGAGGAAGAAATGAGTCTGACCATATCGTGAAATGCATTGGAAGGAATTACCACTCCTCAAAATCTCAAGATAGAAGGACATATCAAGAACAAAAAGGTAACAGTGTTGATTGATTCAGGTAGCACCCATAATTTTATTCATTGTAAGGTAGCCAAGCAATTGAATTGTTTCCTATACCCAGCACTAGAATGTCAAGTGATGGTTGCAAATGGAGGAACTATAAATTTCTCTGGAAAATCCCATAATATCACGCTAACCATGGGGGAATATGTATTTAATAGTCTAATGCTTTCCATTCCTATGGAAGGTGGTGATGTTGTACTAGGAGTACACTGATTACAATCGTTGGGGACGGTAGCTTTTAATTTTCAAGAACTTTTCTTGAAATTTTTTTTAGAAGGAAAGGAATTGAAATTACGGGGTGTTGCAAGGAATCCAGGAAAGATAATAAGCTCTAATTTCATGACAAAGCTTCTAAAGAGAGAACAGCGAGGCGTAATTGCACAATTATGCTCACTAGAAGTTCCAAGATCAAAATATCCTATTTCTGCAGATCTCCAACAAGTCTTGGACAATCATTCCAAGGTGTTTGAAACTCCCAAAGGACTCCCACCTATTCATGATCATTATCATGCTATTCATTTGATTCTAGGAAGTTTTCCTCCAAACATCAGGCCTTATAGATATCCTTATGTCCAAAAGAGCGAAATTGAACGTATGATTGCAAAAATGTTAGAGGCAGGTATAATTCAACCTATTCAAAGTTCTTTCTCTACTATTGTAGTATTGATACACAAGAAGGATGGATCATGGAACATGTGTATGGATTATAGGGAGATCAATAAGCTCACCATTAAAGATAAATTTCCCATTCCTGTGATTGATGAATTATTGGATGAATTACATGGAGAAATTTATTTTACCAAGTTGGATATTCATTCAGGATATCATCAAATTAGAATGAAGACTGAAGATATTCCAAAAGCATCATTTTTAACTCATGAGGGTCATTATGAATTTTTGGTCATGCCTTTTGGCCTTACCAATGCACCTTCTACATTTCAAGGGTTGATGCATTCCATTTTCAAACCCTTCCTTAGAAAATTTGTGCTAGTATTTTTTGATGATATACTAATCTACAACAGGTCTTGGAAGGATCATGTTGAACATGTTGACAGGGTGCTCAAACTATTGCAGGAGAAACAATTATATGCAAAAACATCCAAATGTTTTTTTGGAGTACAAGAGGTGGAATATTTGGGTCATATTGTATCTCACGAGGGTGTTAAAGTAGACCCTAACAAAATTAAAGCCATTAAGGAATGGAAAGTCCCCACAACCATAAAGAAGTTGCGAGGATTTCTCGGGTTAACAGGGTATTATCGCAAGTTTGTTAAGAATTATGGGAGAATAGCAGCATCTCTAACAACATTATTGAAGAAAGATGCATTTTCATGGACTCCTGAAGCAACTAAGGCCTTTGAACGTCTTAAGGAGGCAATGTGCCATGCACCGGTCTTAGCTACGCCAGACTTCACAAAACCTTTATTGTGGAATGTGATGCCTCAGGAAATGGAATTGGTGCAGTTTTAATGCAGGAAGGAAGACCCATTGCTTTTGAAAGTCGTCCAATCAAAGGAAAGTATTTACAGAAACCTATTTATGAGAAGGAAATGTTAGCAATACTGCATGCACTAAATAAATGGCAAACTTACCTAATGGGAAGACACTTCAAGGTAAAAACTGATCATGATAGTCTTAAACACTTTTTGGAACAAAGACTATCTTCAGAAGAGCAGCAAAAATGGGTCACAAAGATGTTGGGTTATGACTTTGAAATAATCTACAAAAAAGGAAAGCTTAATGTTATTGCAAATGCACTCTCAAGAAAGAATGAAGAGGTGGAAGCATTGCTTTGTGCCATTTCTATTATCCAACCAGATTGGATAACCGAAGCAAGAGATGAATGGAAGAAGGACAAAGAAGTATGGGCACTCATTCAAAAGTTGCAGCAAGATCCTAGTACATCTGATACATTTAGTTGGAAAAATGATTCTTTATGGTACAAAGATCGCTTATATCTTTGTAAGAATTCCCAACTAAAACAAAATATTCTTCTGGAATCGCACACTTCTCCTTTAGGAGGACACTCGGGATTTTTAAAAACTTACCACAGGGTGAAGAAAGAATTTTTTTGGGATGGCCTTAAATCTGATATTCAAAAGTTTGTGGCGGAATGTTTGGTTTGCCAGCAGAATAAAGTGGAAACAATTAAGACCCCGGGACTTCTACAACCTTTATCCATTCCAAGTCAACGCTGGGAGGAGATTTCAATGGATTTTATCACAGGTTTACCTAAGTCCGAAGGAAAGAGTGTCATCATGGTGGTAGTTGATAGACTTACCAAGTATGCACACTTTGTGCATTATCTCATCCATTTAAAGCAAGTACAGTTGCTACTACATTTATGGATAGAATTCAAAAGCTACATGGAAGCCCAAGGGTTATTGTGAGCGACAGAGATCCCATTTTTACCGGAAATTTTTGGATGGAGTTATTTTCTTGTTTGGGTACTCAATTAGCTCATAGCTCATCTTATCATCCTCAATCTGATGGTCAAACTGAGATAGTAAATAAATGTTTGGAAGGATATCTTCGTTGTTTTGTATCCGATAAACAAACACAATGGGTCAAGTGGTTACCTCTTGCTGAATGGTGGTATAACACTTCCTTCCATACTGCAGCAAAAATGACCCCATTTATGGCACTTTATAGATATCATCCACCATCCATCACATCATCTTTAAGGGAAAATTCGAAGGTTCAAGCAGTGGAAGATCACATCGAGCATCAACAAGAAGTTCTCCAACTCTTAAAGGATAACCTGAATTTGGCACAAAATCGAATGAAACAACTGGCAGATCAACATCGCAGCGAGAGAAGTTTTGATGTAGGAGACTGGGTATTTTTACGGCTACAACCATACAAATAAATTTCCCTCAAGCAAGCTAAGAAGGATAATAAATTATCGTCAAAGTACTATGGTCCTTACAAGGTGTTGCAAAAGATTGGTACTATGACATACAAATTGGAGCTTCCTGCTCCTTCGCAAGTGCATCTAGTTTTCCATGTTTCATGCTTAAATAAGGTTATAGGTGAAAATATTTCAGTTCAAACAATATTGCCATAACTTGATGAGGAAGGAAAAATCATATTGGAACCTGAAGCGATCACAAAAAAAGAACTCGACAGTTATGGAATCGATCAATTCGAGAGTATCTCATCAAGTGGAAGAACTTACCCACTGAAGATTCTACATAGGAGGATGAGAATTTTATACAGAAGCACCCAAAGCTACTCAAGTGTTGAGGACAACACTTTTTTGAAGGAGGGGCATGCTAGGTCCCTATATTACTAGTATAGTCCCTTATTGTTGTTAGTTTAACCCCCTTATTGTTATTATTGTACCCCTGTAACACCCATATTATTATTATTGTGCCCTTAAATTATTATTGTTAGGTCGGCTAGGATTACATTGTGGCCCCACTGGGATTACATTATGGCCCCATGGACTCCTATATATAGAAAGGAGGTTTTGTAATTTGAATCATCCAAGAATTGTTCATTCATGTAATGTATTGGAGGTTTCCCCCCCGAAGTGGCTTATTTCTAAGGCATTGATATCTCTTTTCTTCTATTTTTGGAGCTGGTTTCACAACAAAATAACATTTTGTATGAGAATAATCCTAAAGTGTTCATGATAGTCCTCCTGTGGGCCTAACTGAAGTATACCTATGGTGAGTAATTTCTGAAGATCATACAGTTTCGCTAAGCACAAAGATCTTCTAGAGTTTGCTGGCATGATATTATAGTCATTAACACTGTCTTGAATGAGTGGGTTGCAGAACAAGGCCAACAACCTGAAGGGATCCTAAAAGTCATCAACAAGCCTAAAACTTGTGGTATACTGTTGATAGCAAGAAGCTTCAAAACAAAAAGGCATCATCACACTTAAGGTATAATTCTCATTGACACGTGCAAAACAGAGAATAGTAGGCAGGTTGCTTCAGATGCATTTGATCAATGTATGATACTAGCTGATATAACTTGACCAGAGACTTTAAGTTTGTTTGAACATAGACGTTAGAGGCACCACTGAGAGTGATGATGACAATAATCAATAAGATAGTAACTTTTAATTTAATGACTAAGAGAGATTGATGAGTTGAGCAATAGAAATCATATTGGCTAATCAGCATAGTGTTTTTAGGCTTGAAGTGTAGGAGGAGTGTAGGAGCAGTGATTATGGACATTTGGAGCAGTGGTGGTGGCAACTGTAGTTGTGAATGGTGGAAATAGTTGCAAGCGCAATAATGGTGTATGGTAGTAGCCATTCACATCTTTGTCTAGCATTTGGAACAATGCAAATTCATGCAGCACCTTTATGTTGGCACCTTTGGGTACCCCTTGGAAGTCTGGCAGCTAGGAGTAAAAAAGTGCTTGGCACATTGGACCGGTTCCTTGTAACAATCCTTATGAGCATGAAAATAGAGGTACCTTGAAGAAAGTGCATAACAGATTTTATGTCTTGACAAGCACGATAAGCAGAAGACCCTGATTTTGGCATCTTGGTTGGGTAATTGGGCTCTTTGATGCATTACATTAGGAACTTATAAAGAATGGTCTTGTGGATATGGATGACTGAATGCGAAGGACCCCTCCTCATCATGGGTTGGGGAATTTGATGCATTGGTAGAATTCATCTAGCGTTGAAGGATAATGCAATAGTTTTGGGATAATCTCATGATAGGATTTCTTCACCCTGGTTGAAGAAGGACCATGATGATTCTTCAAAATTTTCCTCTCTGACCTAAAGCAAGCTTCCTAGAAGTTGGTTGTTGCAGTTGCATCATGGAAAGTCTCATCTCTCATATGAGGAGCTCGTGATTGAAGGCTAGATGATCACCTAAAGCAAGGCCTCAGAGGGAGCTATAAAATACTTGGAAAAATGACCCAATGAATTTTATTGCCAAATGATTATTGATAAAAGAAAGTCATGAAAGCTAAGTATGATGACATTGATGATGGATTGATATATATCTATGTTACCTTAGATGCTACATGATTATGATTAATGTTTTTGGTACATGAACCTATGGATCAATCAAGAAGTGGGTGATGGCTATTTATTATTTTCGAGATATTATAGAATTTCTATGAGAAATAAAGTTAAATATGTATACATTTTTGTCAACACGGGACATCATAGAAAGGTGGAAAGTGTTTTTTATTCGAAGCACATTGATGAAGCCATTATATCTAAGCGCATTGATGAAGTTGTTCTAAACTATTATCAACGTTGCCTTTGTAAGTTAAATAATTATGTTTATAATTCTTAATAATCATCTCACTATCACTATTATGTTTAGCAACACACATGAGTATTGTTTCTCAAGGCAGTGACGTAGAGGAGCATTGTTTCTTAATGCAGTGATACAAAGGAGAATTATTTCTCAAGCCAATGACACAAGAGGATTTCCTACTGGAAGAAAGGTCTTCTTATGCTTCCAAACCATATTGTTAAATAATAATTTTTTGGGGTTTTTTAGTTTCCTTTAGGACCTTAAACATTGATGTATTTTAAGTGCGAGTTGGATTGTGTGCTTATTATGTTGGTTTGGATTTTTATGCCTTGAATGTTGTGATGGAATCACCACTTCAAGATACTGAGTCTATCATCATAGAACTTGAAATTCCATGGATATGCCACTATTATGTTAACCCTTCTTCACAGGAGTGTCAGGTTTGCATGTTGAATATTCTACTTATGTAAAAGTGTTGATAATGAATGTCGAATCATATAAAAATTGAGCTTATCTCATGGGTGTCGAGATATTCATCACATGAATCTGAGTTTTGTCCTTCATAGACATTCTAATACTGCCATTATAAGATAGTTTGAGAGAAGGTAAAGATCTTGTCCCAATAGTTACATTCACTATAGTCACAAAGACACCACACCCATTACATCATGAAGATATTATAGGTGTGCCAAGATTTTTATTGAGAGACCAAGCGGGTTTGTCACCTCTAAATGACAGAATATATGCTTAGACAGTCATTATACACTAAGAGATCAAATGAATGTTTAATATATTGCCACATTCATCCTAAAGAACATATGTTTGTTAAGAATGTCATGTAATACGAATTCTATAATATTGTTGAGGTTGTTTGTCAATATGTCAAGACATATATGTTTAGGTCCATTCATAATTTTCAAACATATATATCATATCTGTCTCCAAACAACCACTTAGATAATCACCATAGGAGCCTAAATTTTGTTTACTTGAATGCTGGAAACTGAGGCATCTGAATCCACAAATTTAATCTGTTATTTGAATGTTAGAGGCATGAACTCATATTTACAAAATATAGGATGATATTAATTTTTTTTTAGCATAGGATCTGTATCTAGAAGCAATGAAGTAGAAAAGTATGTAGGCACTTACGTGATACTACAACGTATTGCTTAAAATGATACTTAAAGGCTGCATTGGATTATATCAAATGAAATTTGTTGGTGTAAGGATTTTATTTACATAAGTCACAATGATAAAAAAATGACCATATCTACCCATTCAACATAAATGATAAAGACACTCAACTACAAGTTTCAAAGCAATGAAGAATTCAGAAATTTTGCCACATTTGAATGGATCTAACTTTTATGGAAAGCGTATGATAAAAGTTGGTCGTTGTGTCCAAGCCATCGAATTCATCTAGCATAACATGTATGATTTTCAAATTTGATGGAACATTCAATATTGTTAGGTATTAAATTTTAATGTTTGTTTCTATTCTGTGATTAGATGGTGGGGTATATTTCTAAAAAAAAATCCATTTTTGGTGAGGATTTGTTGAAATGTCTTCTTAGAATATTTCTGTGCGAAAAAATTCACTGGCTGATATGGAATTTTTAAGTCATCTTGGTTGAAGAGCATACTATATGCTGATGATGTTACCCAAAACAAACTCTATGTTTCTTTATTGAATACTTTATTATATGTTTATCTTTCATGAACTTTTTGGATCCTCAATCTGCATTTTTCAACTTCTGTTGGACATAAGGAAATATGTGCCTCCCTTGGTTAAATCTCATTTTTTAGCATCAATGTCGTGGGGCTTTCACATTTTTTGGCAATGAGTAGCTACATAATTATTCTTTGTCCTTCTAGAGAGTCTTAATCCCAATTTGTAAAATTTTATTTTGAAAAATATATTTAGATCTTTGATGTCCAATGGTACTTCCCTTATGCATGTAGAAGGGTCCTTGTCACTCCCCTGATCTATCAGGATGGAAATTTCATTGGGTGCAGCAAAAGGTCTGGCATTTCTTCATGGAGGGGCTGAAAGACCAGTGATTTATTGGGATTTTAAAACATGCAATATGTTGATGGATTTGGTTTCTACCTACAACTTAAAAATTATGAGATGGCTCAATGTTACACTTTGGATTCTCTTAAGTATTTATGGAGAGATATGTACTTGGTGCAGGAATACAATGCCAAGTTTTCTGATTTTGGACTAGCAAAAGATGGACCTGAGGGCGACCACACATGTTTCAACTCGAGTTATGGGAACATATGGTTATGCTGCTCTAGAATATGTAATGACTGGTGAGAATTTTAACTAGTTTAAAACCTGTGGCAATAATATCTTGGTGAGGAAATTTTAAGATTGATATAGATCAACAATATTTCTAGCCTCTTTAAGGGTCCTATCTAGTAAATGGGGCAAGTAGAAAAATCGACAAGTTTGTTCTGGGAGAATTTTTCAGGTCTCGTCCTATTGGCCTAATGTTGAATCTAGACCAACCAATGTTCAAGACTCAGGACAATTTATATGAGGTTGAATTTTCCTTAATTTATGAAAAAAGTATCTAAACATGGATACATCTCCTAAAAGAAACATGTGTTTGGTGATACATAAGGTTATGGCTACCTGATGGTAGCATCAATCCAGAAGCAGAGGTTGAGACACTAGAGTTTATGTTGATGCCTCAGTGTGTGGAGAGGGCCATCAAGCAATGGGACTAGGTAGCAGAGGAATAGACAAATAAATAATGGAAGAGAGCATTGTTGGTAGTGGTTGCAGGGGAAGAATGTCCCGCCGAGCCCTCAAGAAAGAAACCTTGGCTCAACATGTAGGGGGAAATGACATTGGTAAGTTGATCTCAATGTTCTCTTCATTGGATTCTCTCTTATTATTGACTTACAGATTAGCACAGGCATTGCCTATTTTACATTACCTATTACTGATGTGAATTTTAATAAAATTTAGCATAGATATTTCAGATATTTACAAAGATAAACAAGACTAATTGAGTTAATGATTAAGGTCGGAAGTCAGGACAGTTTGCAAACTACATTTTTGTTCAGTATCTGGATTGATGCATCCAACAATAATCCTATTAAAACCTTTAGATGGAGAGGTTATTATAATACACAATTTGGCTTTCTTCAATTCATACTATCTAGGTTTTTAGCTTTACTAGTTCACACTCTACTGTTTCAGACATCTTTCACGCTTCAAAATCACTCATATCCGACCATCTGAAGCTAAAGTGGATAATCCCCTGATGGAGAAATTTGGATAAATTGGAATATCTGATCTTGTGCATATAAGATGCTCTTTACAGAGACTTGGATCAGTGGGAAGGAGGGTGTCTTATGTGATTGTAAAAAGGGTCTGGACAGAGATATTATTGCAAGGGTCTCATGGGTGGAGGTAAGAGCTCTCCTCGAGATCTCATGAATCTGCATACTGAGGTGGCACTGCTCTCTGGTTGTAACTTATTTCTTCTATGTGTGAGCTTTACAAAGTAGGGAGGTGATCATCCTGTTGTGTGGGTTGATGGGAGTTATTCTAAGGCTCTTCCATTTGATTTTGTTATGGGTGGAAAATCCAACAAGTCGAATTGTGCCCTAACTGGATGAATTTACAACATCAAATCTTCTTTATTCAACATACCAGAAAATCTATTGTTTCAAGTGATACTATTGTTGAAGTCATATAAGGAAGCCTATGTTGCATGCATATTAGATAAAACCTTTGTACAGTGAAAAACTTTGTAGTGATATCTTTTGCCAATATTTGAAGTGTTTTCTTCCACTTCTAACATCCAAATATACAATGCATATAACCTATAAAATTATAATATAACTTCATACATTGTGGCGCTCTCTCTAAAAAAGGTTATGAGAAATCCCTAAGCTCAGAAAGATTTCCTTTAGTGAAAACTATCAAGTCTCTGCATCTGAAAGAATTTGAACTGGAATAGTTTTCCTTCCCATAAAAAATATCGGTCCCCATTTTTTTACCATATTCTTCATCTCATGGATCTATTTGCAGAGCAGTAGGGAGTTCTAATAATTCTATAGAATCTATATTTGCACGACAATATTTTTTCTAGAGTTTTCTCTTCATGGATTTTTTGTTATGGGTCAGTCTAAATTTGAATATTTTTCTACCTTCATGATCACTAATCGAAGTCATCACCACTGCTACACATGGGATCATCACCAGGAGCTACATAAACATCATTTGGCTTAGATTCCGAGGACTCCTCAAACTCCAACCTCAATATCAGTGCTAGTAGTAACATGAGCAACAACACTACACTTAGCAGAACTAGAAGAACATGTTTTCCAAACTGCATGAGAACTACTTCCCTCACGAATCCATGTGCCATGCTTGGTCTTGGTGGTTCACTTCCTTCAACTTCTGGTTCAACTATCATATCTTCATTGGAACCAACACCCCGAACTCCACTAGACAACGATTCACCATTTTGTACTAGTGATTCGCTTGTTGTACTGGTGATTCACCATGATTTTACAAGATAATATAATATCGTGAGAGATTTGCCAAAAAATTATATATACATATTATATTATTAATATAATCGCCTTCCATTTTTCCTATGTATCATGGGGATTCACCCATTTATTATACATATAAATTTATGGGTGTTCTTAAAATTTTCTCTGGTCTCAATCTAATAATTTCTTTTCACTACAACACTGGTCTCACATAAGAAAGTTGGTTTTTCTTGCTTTGGAGTTTTTTTCACTAAACAAACTCTTAAACTTCATTGATACTGTTTCGGGTTGTTTTCCTCTTCTGAAGGAGGTCCGCGTATCATTTGTTGTTTAAACCTTTGATTTTTTTGAAGGTCAAACATATGTATTTAGGCCTCTCTAGTTTCCTATTTGGGTTGTTTTCCTCTTGTACAGGAGGCCCACGATTCGATTTTGGCACAGTTACTCTATCATTTCTATATGGGGTAGGAAGGAATCACTTTATGTTTTTCTTCAAAACCCGATAACTCTATGTCTTTTTTGTTACTTTGGGGCAAAAACATACAGTTCTATGGAATTCCATGGGGCATATACTGTGTAACTTTTTATTTCACTCATAGAAAGTTTTATTTTTTCGTTGGAAAAAAAAATTGTTTAGACATGTAATTTATGTACACTATACTTTTTTTATAATATGAATGAAATGTTTAATTAGTAAATTATCAGTGTTCTTGTGTTTAGATAGAGAAACCTTTATTTATTATTAAAGCTTATTTAGTTTATATTAGTTTTGAGACTTTATCTCCAATAAGTTAGGTCGTTAGTTGTTAGTTTGGTGCAATGACATTGAGATTTTAATTGTGTCTAAAATAATTTACATATCTTAAATCAAAATTATTGTATTTATATTTCTCATAATATGATTGTATCTAAAAAATTTAAGATTTTAGGTGTTTCATTATACGAAATTTACTATCAACTAGCATAATTACATTAAAATATTAATTTGGTTAATATGGCGGAAGGCTTCATTTGTATCTACCATTAATAAATATATAACAATAAAAACAATAATACCAAAAAACTATTGCAATAAAAATACTATCATTATCATTATAACTAATAATAATTCCTTCTATCCAATAATTATTTCTTTATAATAATTATTATATAATATAAAATTCTATTTATTTATTATTAAATAATAACTATATAATTAATTTAATATTATATAATATAAATATGAATCCTAGGAATATGAACAATTAGATAAATAAAACCTACGGATTGATATTATAAACCCAAGGGGTTAATACTAAAACCCCATGGGATTATAAACTCAAGGGAATAATATTAACCCAATGACTTATATTCCGTATGGTTTATATTCCCTTGGCTTTATAATATCAATCCCTTTGGTATATTAATCTAAGGATTCATATTCCTATGGTATAATATTAATCCTTTAGATTCAATATAAATTATGGTCATCCAAGGGTTTAAATAATTTGGATTATCAGTCCCTTGAGTTTAATAATATTAGTATTAACACTTGGGTCCATATTCCTTGTAAGGGTTCATATTCATAGGGTTTAACACTAAAACCCCAATGGATTATAAACCCAAGGAAATAATATTAACCCAAGGCAATAATATTAACCTAAAGGATAATAAAACCAAGGGATTAATACTAAAAGCCCAAGGCACTATAAATCGAAGAGAATAATATTAAACCCTAGGGATTAATATTATAAACCCAAGGTACATGGTTAAATATTAATTATAAATATTTAATATGTTGGACCACATTATTATACCCAAGGGAATATAAAGCCTAGGGATTAACACTAAACCCTAGGGATTATTTCTGACCATGCTTGACCATGATTGATTTTCATATCGAGACAATCTTTGTCACAATGCAATGTTAGACCATGTTTGACAATAATTGATTTTCATATTGAAACAATCATTGTCACAATGTAACATTCGACCATGGTTTGCTATCATTGACCATGGTTGGCCATGATTGATATTGTAAACCCAAGGGAATAATAAATCCAATGGGTTGATATTATAAACCCATGGTAATAATAAACCCAAAGGATTATGAACCCAAGAGAATAATATTAAATCTAAGGGACTAATATTATAAACCTAAGATATATAAACCCTAAGATAAATATTATAAAGAGTAAAATAAACATGGTTGACCATGCTTACAATGCTTGATATTCATATCAAAACAATGTTTGTCACAATGCGACGTTTGACTATGGTTGACCATGATTTACCATGGATAATCATGTTAACCATGGTTTACCATCATTATAATATTGAGACAATGTTTTTCACAATGCGATGTCGAACCATGGTTGAGACAATGATTGATTTTTAATTTTATTGTGTGGTTAAGATAAAATTACTATCTTCAACCAATGATTGATGTATTTATATGTATTATTAATGTATTTATATTGTGATAATACGACATTTTTATTAATGGTAGTTTTTTTAGTTTTATTTTTCATTTATAATTTCATATATAAATTAAAATTATGATTTATTTATTTTTTTTATGAAGCTGAAAGGTCACTCTCCCAAGACTTTTGCGACATCTCTATCATCTTTACTGGCGGTGGAGATAGAACGAGAGTCTACTACAAGACATACCATATAAACAGGACAAGGAACCCTGGCCAATATACTGGTGGCATATTTCAAACATGGCCAGGTAATGATCCTAGTATTATCTTTCCTGACACTGTTTATAATTTTGCAGGTTATAAATATCTATGGTGGGATTTTTTAAATAAAGACGGACGTGAGGAAACCCACTATACCAAATTAAAATTTACCAACACATGGTTAAATTAAAGAGAAGAAACAACACCCTGGGTAAATAACTGGTGGTATGATTATGGTGTTAGTCCTTTTAGCATGGATCCACATTATTATGAGGCCTACTTTCATGGACAATGCACAGATTGTCTTGAAAGCCCCAGTTGGCGAATGTTTCCACTATTCATGCCAGACTGTAAAACAAATTTTAGAACTTGATCATAAAATGAGAAATCATATTTTAAAGTCCTATATGGATATGCACCACCAATGGTTGGTAATGACCAAGATTAAGCATCAAATCATCCTTAATAAGCCTATGATTGTTCGGCGCATATACACCAAGGCATGGGATGATGAATTCTATGGCAAGATCAGATACCCTGATGCAAAAATATTGGATCCGCCTGCAACAGCCAGTACAAGTGGTTCTCAGGAGCCCCACTAAAACAAAATTTTTCCCTGTGTAATGATACTCAGTCACGGGTTAACAGTGACAAAGTTTTTCTCGAGGGCTTTTCATCTGCCCGAAAAGTATCCTCTCTGTAGATAATTATTCTGTTTCCTCGTGGGTCTTGTACTTAAAGGTATCCACTGTGTAATAATCACACACCTTCATCTCAGAATGATATTACAATCAGATTACAGACTTTTGGACTCAGATCTCTTTATCAGAGATTGACTGTAAATGGCATTTACCAGACTTTATGCTACTCAATGAATGAGCGAGCGATACCGGAGGCTTCCTGGCCAAATTACAGACTCTGTCTCAGAGCATAAAACACACAAACATATAGATACAGACTCGATCTATAGAACTGGCCACTTTAGGTTCTTGCCTATGCCGAGCACATAGACACGCAGGCTTCTCAGTTCTCTAAGGACTGTGAGTCAGTTCTCCGTGACGCAAGTAGATCGCAAAAATTTGCGCAGATGCAGAGGAGGGAGCAACATCTCAGACTCAAAACACCCAAATTCAATACTAAAAATCCAAATGCCGATGCCCTCAAATGAGCCTTACTCCTCCTTATATAGGATGGAAGAGGGTACAAACATTCCTGTAGAACCATCGGATTATTGACACTTGGAAGGTGGATCATCGTTTTCGGGTAACACTAACGTGACATCCGCATGGAGATCTAATCCTTCCAACATACATATGTGAAGGTGTGTGATTATTACAAAGTGGATACCTTTAAGTACAAGGCCCACGAGGAAACAGAATAATTATCTACAGAGAGGATACTTTTCAGACAGATGAAAAGCCCTCGAGAAAAGATATGTCACTTTTAACCCGTGACTGGGTATAATTACACAGGGAAAACTTTTGTTTTAGTGGGGCTCCCGAGAACCACTTGTACTGGCTGTTGCAGGCAGATCCAAGATTTGTGCATCAGGGTATCTGATCTTGCCATAGAATTCATCATCCCATGCCTTGGTGTATATGCACCGAACAATCATAGGCTTATTAAGGATGATTTGATGCTTAATCTTGGTCATTACCAACCATTGGTGGTGCATCTCCATATAGGACTTTAAAATAGGATTTCTCATTTTATGTTCAAGTTCTGAAATTTCTTTTACAGTCTGGCTTGGATAGTGGAAACATTCACCAACTGGGCTTTCAAGACAATCTGTGCATTGTCCATGAAAGTAGGCCTCATAATAATGTGGATCCATGCTGAAAGGACTAACACCATAATCATGCCACCAGTTATTTACCCAGGGTGCTGCTGCTTCTCTTGAATTTAACCATGTGTTGGTAAATTTTAATTTGGTATAGTGGGTTTCCTCACGTCCGTCTTTATTTAACAAATCCCACCATAGATCTTTATAACCTGCAAAATTACAAACAGTGTCAGGAAAGATAATACTAGGATCATTACCTGGCCATGTTTGAAATCTGCCACCAGTATATTGGCTAGGGTTCCTTGTCATGTTTATATGGTATGTCTTGTAGTAGAATCTCGTTCTATCTCCACCACCAGTACAGATGACAGAGATGTCGCAAAAGTCTTGGGAGAGTGACCTTTCAGCTTCATAAGAAGCTAACATGTTGTGTGAATACATCATGTCATGTATCCAACGACTTCCCTTGGGGTACACTCTTCTTTCTGGTACAAAGTGTTGTAGATCATTATGATTTTGAACGTTTGCATCTAGCACTTTGGTATTCCGGAGTTGCCAAGTTGGACTCCATTTTTCTGCATAGACCGGCCATGATTCCTTGTCTGATATATTTCTCAGTTGTTCTCTCTGATGAGCCTGGTCCCATTTTGTGATGATAACCATTACATGTGTTTCTTCTTCTTCAGGGTTATCAACTTGTTCTTGGTACTGGATATACTCTCTTCTAAGAAAGTCTGGCAAACAATTTTCTGAACCCTTTATATGCTCTACGTTAAAATCAAAATAGGAAAATAGCGCTTTCCATCTTGCAAACTTTGCATCTTCAGGATTCTTAATAGTCTTATTTATTACCTTTGCCAGGGCTTTAGCATCTTTTCTTAGCAAGAAATGTTTATTGGCCAAGTGAATCGAAAACTTACTGATACAGTTCCATGCTACTTTGACTTCTTTCTCTATTGGAGCGTAATTCTGTTCTGCTTTGCTCCAGACTCCAGAAACGAACTGTACCACCTGTTCTTGTTCTTTGGGACTATCTTCACTTGGTTTCTGCTTCAGTACACCTCCCCAACCAATGTTGCTTGCATCTGTTTCAACGACTTTGAATGCAGTATCATCAGCAACATAAAGAATAGGAAGATTACGAACCTTGGCTTTTATTTCTTTGACAGCCTGAGTATGTGCCTGTGTCCAAGGTTTCGGGTTATTTCTGAGTCTCTGGTTGAGTAGAGACCTATCAATGGCACAAGAAGGATAAAAATTTCTCACATAGTTTAAACAACCCAAAAATATTTGCAATTGAATTTTGTCCCGAATGACATCTGGAAACTTGTCTGCAAACTCAAGTGCATGGCTCTGTAGAGGAATTTGTCCATTTTCAATTGTGTGCCCTAAAAACTTGATCTTGGTTTGGCATAAATCCATCTTCTTTTTACTTAAAACCAAACCATTTCTTTGGACCAATTTCATGAATATTTTCAAATGTCTAAAGTGGTCCTGCAGATTCTTGGAAAAAATTAGCAGATCATCAATATAAGCAAGTAGCCATTCGGCATAGGGTCTGAAGATTGAATCCATTACCTTCTGAAACTTAGAAGGCACATGTTTTAAACCAAATGGCATCACATTCCATTCGTAATGCCTGCTGGAATGCTGAATGCAGTCTTCCATTTGTCATGCTCAACAATTGCTACCTACCAGAAGCCAGATTTTAGATCAAACTTGGAAAATATCTTAGCTCCAGATATCCTACCCATAAGATCTCCTTTATGAGGAATAGAATATGTGTTATCTGCTAAAACAGAGTTTAGAGGCTTGTATTTTATCACAAGTCTAGGAATACCCCTAATCTGTTCACTTCTTTTATTCACATAGAATCCATAGCAGTTCCAAGGGCTGCTGGATTCTCTTATCGGATTTCTCTATAGAAGATGATCAATTTCCTTTTGGCAGCGCTGTCTGTATTCTGCTGACATTGGGATAGCTCTGGATTTAAATGGTCTGCCCGTGTATCCTTCTTTGTAGGGCAGTTCTACACAATGTTGCTTACGATGCCAGAATGCATTAGGTTCTTCTGAGCAACATGTGCTCTCAAATTCTTTCTGTAGTTCAGAGATTTGTTTCTGAACTTTTGGAGAACTCAATTGATCTTCTATTCTGATTGAGGACTTATGGTCTTTGAGTTCTTCTAAACTATTTTCTACTTTGTGAAGTTCCTTCATTGCCTGAACCATGGTAGATACTCTGGACTTAGAGATATATGGGATTTCAATCCTTTCTCCAGAGACTATGATAAAATATCCTGCAGAATTGTCAGGAAATCTAAATGAACCATGGGCTCAACTGCTGCTAAAAATATATTTCCCAAAATACAATCTACTGGAATGTCAGAAACTGCAAATGAGAGCTTTACACATCTTGAATCAAAACAAACAGCAGCTTTAGAAACTTTAAATTCAAGATTTTTCTTTCCTAATCCCAAAACTTCTCTTTTTGATTTTATCCAATACCTTGAAGGGATTATCTTCTTGGAAATAATATTTATGTCTGCACCTAAGTCAATGAGTGCAGTGACATTGTAAACGTGACCTACAACACAGATATTTAGCTTGACGTGGTGTTGCTGATACTGGACTGCCAAAACTTGCATGTCACTGATTTTTCTGAAGCCAACTGAAGCATCAAATTTGCCTTCAGCAATTTTGACATCTGATTTGGGTGCAGAGTGTAGAGAATAATTTACATGTTTACCTGAAATAGATGTAGAGGAGTGTGACCCTTGTTGAACTTGCTGTTTCAGGACAGAAATCTCATTTTTCATGCCACAGATTTCTGTTTTAAGACTGTGTATCTCCCTACTCACCTCCCCCAAAGTGAGTCCACGAGCTTTTCTAGAAGAATGTTGGAGATACGATTTTGTATTGCGGTCATAAGAAGCTTCAACAAAATTAGGCTTCTTACCAGAGGAGCTACTGGATGGACCAGTACCATGCTACATGAAAGCTTTAACTAATGCAGCTTTTAGACCTCCTTCCTCAAGGCCATGTATTTGAGCAAAAACTTTCATTTCATCTTCATCATTTGTCTTGGCCATGAGGACCTTCAATTTACCAGAAAGTTCTTCTGGAAGAGAGTCATCGGAAGAGTAGTTTGATTCAGAGTCTAAACAATGACAATTTTCAGAATCAGAACATTGACAATACATGTGAACTTCTTCATCAGAAGAGGAAGAGGATGACTCAGCAGAGGACTGAACAGCATGTTGTTGGATAGAAAGATGCTGAGGGCGATTATGACAGTCGGCTGTCTTATGGAAGGAAGAATGACAATGAGAACATCTAGGTTCAGTCTTGACAGTAGTACTAGTAGATGGTTGTTTATTATTTTGAGATTTCTTACCCAGACCTCTTTTGGATTCTAAGGCTGTTGGACACATATTGGAAGTATGACCATGCTGACCACATAACCAACAGACTACCTCATTCCTTTTAGCAATCTTGGCATCCTTTGGACGGATGTCATGAGGCTGGTAATAATGAGTCTTAGGGGTATAACGATAATACCCTTTTCTTCCTTTACCCTTATGCTCTCTTCTGTCCTTTGGCTTTCTGAGCTCGCATCTTTTTCCAGAGCTCAGATGGTAAGTGGAGGCTCGATTTCGCTTCTAAGCCTTTCGAGCATGTCTCTTGGTCTTTCTGCGAGTGACCAATGGATCATCAATGGTAATGCCATATCTGCTATAGAAAGATTTAGTACCAGGAATGCTATTTAGTTTATCTATAGACTTTGTCATCTTTGAACTGGTACACAAAATAATCAAAACTTTAGTAATAATAGCATAAAAATCTCCCCAAAGATATACTTCAAGTGGCAAGGGGAATGCTTCTTGTAACTTCAGAATGTCTACCAGCTTGGATGGTAGAGCTGCGAGGTAAACTTGTTTCCATAGAACATGTTTTGGTTCTTTAACCAGAAATATCCTCTCAATCCAGTCTCTATGGAAATCTTCAAATTGATTTATATTCTTGCACTTCAGATTCATTAAAACCAACTCATTATTTTCTGTAAGTGCATAATCAGCTCCACAGAAATGTTCTTGGATAAGTGCAGTGAGTGCACCTATCATATTGTTCTGTGTAGTGCCATCATCATTAAATTTGATATCACCCTGTTCATCTTTGAGAACTTTTTGCTCCATCTTGGCAATCATTGCGGGGATGATTCCAATTCCCACCATCTTGCCAGTGTTCCAGTGAAACACTGAATGAGTGTTTTGCAAGCTTCCACTTCACTTTTACCTGCAACACACATAAGCTTATATTCCACAATCATTTGATCAAGCAATTGTCTAATCTGTGCTGCTGACAGACCATCTATATTCCACTCTTTATGATTTCCTTCATAAAAGGTTTCTCTTGGTGGAATTCTTCCAGCACCATATAAGTCAGGGGCAGCATGCCTTGTGAATTGTGGCTCTAAAGGCTCATAGATGGGGAAAGCATGTTTTTCAGAGTCTGATTCCTCTTGAAGAGAGGCTATGGTTATTCTTTCAGATATTTCTTCTATTTTTGATTCAGACTGCTGGGATGGCTTTATTACTTCCTTAGGGAAAAGCTGAGGGAACTTAGAGATTGGGCTGCTAAGTTCATGAGTGTGAATACTTTTTCCCTTTGTCAAAAATGAGGTCGGAATAGGTTTTTCGACCTTCTTCAAACTCAATCTGTCCATTTTATCTGACAGATTAGAAACCATATGCCATGTAGAGATAGACTGCTCAACTATACAATTCTCTACATCATCAAAATTCTTAAAAGATTCTTGAGAAAAATTTCTAACTACTGATAAATCACACTGAACTGAATTCAAAACATTATGTACATCATTAATGGAAACTTGGACACTGTCAATCTGATCTTTTACCAGGGCAGTTTTAGCAACATTCTTTTCAAGTCCAGTGAGAGCAGTATTTGTCCAGTTTACTTGCTCACTGAATTTCTGCATTCTACTTTCAACTCTGATTGCTGCAGTATCTCTCTGAACCAGAGGATATGCATTTTCTAGATTCTGTCCTTCTCCTAGGACGATGCTTTTAAAAGGAGGATATGAAGTAGATGTTTCAATCTTACTGCCATCTAGGGCTTGCCAGGCATGTGAAGAAGAAGATGTAGAGTCAACCATCAAAACAACATCTGACTCCATTTTCTTTTTCCAAGAATAGAATGAAATCCAAACATTTTCTTCTTCCATATATGCTTTCCATTCATCTGCCATTTTTCTTTTCTCTTCACCTGGAAAGGTCACAGCAAAATCATCAGCCTGTGGATGGGTAAACAGATCCCAATTTATCATCTACTTCATCCACTGAGCAGGGATTTGGTGTTTAGGACAACCATCCATCAAAGTATAAAACTTGTGGATCTCAGGCACTGATGGTCTCTTACAACCTGGAGGCAAGTCTCTGAATCTACATTCAGGGATTAGATTTTCTGCTTGTTCAACATATCCAAGTCCATACTTGGGACTGTTTGTAGGTCTCATATTTGCAAAAATTGCTGTCAGCCTAGGGTCTTCATTTTCTAGTGTGGGCACTAGATGCATCATAAGAACATGGTCATCTTCATGTGGGAATGGAATATCTGAACATTTTGGATTAGGACAAGGGTTGGTTGAAGTAGACGGAGGGGCTTCACCAGTCCTAACATTATGGTTCTTATGAATGACCAAATAGGCTAAATCTTTTAGATTTACCTGCTGTCGACACTGAGGACATTCTACACCCAGGGGATGGAAATTTACAATCTGGGAAAACTCAAATAAAGCAACATGAGAACAATTTGAAACAATAGAAGAACAAATAGAATCTGTACATTCAGGAGCTATGTATCTGGGAGACTTTTTACATTCTGCTTCAATCCTACGTCTGTCAATGGTTGACCTTCTGGGAAAAGACAGAGTGGCTGTGGATTGGTTTTCTTTAATATTAGCAGAGGTGATTTTCTGTATAGCGAGAGGCTTTGGATTTGGAACAGTCCAGTGTTCAGGGAAAGACAGATCTTCCCACTTGATGGCTTGATGTTCCACCTTTTGATTCTTAGGATCTGTCATTACGACGACACTGTTCTTAGACTCTCGGCTAGGGGCATGGAGGACTGCTGGAAACAAAGTAGTGGTGTGACAGAAACAACCTTTAAACTGAATGGCGATATTTTGTCTTTTCTTCCTCATATCAAATCATGAGGTTTGGATTTGAAGCTGTAAGATATCTGCCAATGTTTCATCAAAGGTATGCACAGAAAAATTTGGATAACAGTCAAACCACACTGGACCATTACACAATGGGGCAACTATTCCTCCAATCAAGGAATCTATATATCGGTTATGTGTTAGGTCTCTGACAGTTGCTAACACATAATATTCCACACCTTGGTGGACCATGGCTTGGATTCCCACCCTTATACAACCCAAATGCAAAAACTGTGTACCAAGCTTTCTGGCTTCAGCCTGGAGCTCCTTGGGATTCAATAAAGGAATTAACTGTACACGGTCAGAGTTTTCTTCAATAGAGCTTATTGACTCTTTGATGGTGATTCTGGTGGCGGCCTTAAGATGCCAGACACCCAGATCAGCATATACTTGTGAGGCAGAGATTTTGGGTAATACCCATTTGGCTTGAGGTTTTGTCTCCTCATACAAGTGCTCTGACTCATTAACAACTCTACTACTACTTGAATTAAACATATCTCTGAGAGGGTCTTGTGTGGCCCTATCCTTCTCTTCTAATTCTCTGAATGAAACTAATTTTTTCATTGAAGAGTCCATTTCAAAAACTTTCTTTACTTAATAAAAGAGAGATTTAAGTACTGACCTTTCTCGAACCAGCCGCGAACACCGACTTACTGGCTCTGATACCAATTTCTAGCAGAGGCTTCTCAACAAGCTTGCTTGCTGCTCACAGGTAGACTTGGCGTTGCTAAGTTTCTCCTTTATCTTCTCAACATACCAATTTCTAGCAGAGGCTTCTCAACAAGCTTGCTTGCTACTCACAGGCAGACTTGGCCTTGCTAAGTTTCTTTTTTATCTTCTCAACACCGCTTTATGTGAACCCAACGATGAACCCATACACGAACCTACTCCCAAATTCACGCAACTAGCGGCCTATTCTATGGCTTCCCTGCGCCTTTTATCACCTTGGCGTCCCTCAATGGTTTGGCGAACCTCTGGCGAACTTCTGGCGAAATTTCAAGAGTATGAGAAGATAAACAGTGTCCTAACAGCTAAGAACAATGCATAGAGTAACAGTACTTAATGATGCGGAACAAAGAACATTCTCTCTTTTATTGATCTCAGAATGATATTACAATCAGATTACAGACTTTTGGACTCAGATCTCTTTATCAGAGATTGACTGTAAATGGCATTTACCGTACTTTATGCTACTCAATGAATGAGCGAGCGATATCGGAGGCTTCCTGGCCAAATTACAGACTCTGTCTCAGAGCATAAAACACACAAACATATAGATACAGACTCGATCTATAGAACTGGCCACTTTAGGTTCTTGCCTATGCCGAGAACATAGACATGCAGGCTTCTCAGTTCTCTAAGGAATGTGAGTCAGTTCTCCATGATGCAAGCAGATTGCAAAAATTTGCGCAGATGCAGAGTAGGGAGCAATAACTCAGACTCAAAACACCCAAATGCAATACTAAAATTCCAAATGCCGATGCCTTCCGATTGAGCCTTACTCCTCCTTATATAGGATGGAAGAGGGGACAAACATTCCTGTAGAACCATCGGATTATTTACACTTGGAAGGTGGATCATCGTTTTCGAGTAACACTAACGTGACATCCGCACGGAGATCTAATCCTTCCGACATACATATGTGAAGGTGTGTGATTATTACAAAGTGGATACCTTTAAGTACAAGGCCCGTGAGAAAACAGAATAATTATCTACAGAGAGGATACTTTTCAGACAGATGAAAAGCCCTCGAGAAAAGCTCTGTCACTATTAATCTGTGACTAGGTATCATTACACAGGGAAAAATTTTGTTTTAGTGGGGCTCCCGAGAACCACTTGTACTGGCTGTTGGAGGCGGATCCAAGATTTGTGCATCAGGGTATCTGATCTTGCCATAGAATTCATCATCCCATGCCTTGGTGTATATGCGCCGAACAATCATAGGCTTATTAAGGATGATTTGATGCTTAATCTTGGTCATTACCAACCATTGGTGGTGCATCTCCATAGAGGACTTTAAAATAGGATTTCTCATTTTATGTTCAAGTTCTGAAATTTCTTTTACAGTCTGGCATGGATAGTGGAAACATTCGCCAACTGGGCTTTCAAGACAATCTGTGCATTGTCCATGAAATTAGGCCTCATAATAATGTGGATCCATGCTGAAAGGACTAACACCATAATCATACCACCAGTTATTTACCCACGGTGCTGATGCTTCTCTTGAATTTAACCATGTGTTGGTAAATTTTAATTTGGTATAGTGGGTTTCCTCACGTCCGTCTTTATTTAACAAATCCCACCATAGATCTTTATAACCTACAAAATTATAAACAGTGTCAGGAAAGATAATACTAGGATCATTACCTGGCCATGTTTGAAATCTGCCACCAGTATATTGGCCAGGTTTCCTTGTCCTGTTTATATGGTATGTCTTGTAGTAGACTCTCATTCTATCTCCACCACCAGTACAGATGACAGAGATGTCGCAAAAGTCTTGGGAGAGTGACCTTTCAGCTTCATAAGAAGCTAACATGTTGTGTGAATACATCATGTCATGTATCCAATGACTTCCCTTGGGGTACACTCTTCTTTCTAGTACAAAGTGTTGTAGATCATTATGATTTTGAACGTTTGCATCTAGCACTTTGGTATTCCGGAGTTGCCAAGTTGGACTCCATTTTTCTGCATAGACTGGCCATGATTCTTTGTCTGATATATGTCTCAGTTGTTCTCTTTGATGAGCCAAGTCCCATTCTGTGATGATAAACATTACATGTGTTTCTTCTTCTTCAGGGTTATCAACTTGTTCTTGGTGCTGGATATACTCTCTCCTAAGAAAGTCTGGCAAACAATTTTCTGAACCCTTTATATGCTCTACTTAAAAATCAAAATAGGCAAACAGCGCTTGCCATCTTGCAAACTTTGCATCTTCAGGATTCTTAATGGTCTTAGTTATTACCTTTGCCAGGGATTTATCATATTTTCTTAGCAAGAAATGTTTATTGGCCAAGTGAATCGAAAACTTACTGATACAGTTCCATGCTACTTTGACTTCTTTCTCTATTGGAGCGTAATTCTGTTCTGCTTTGCTCCAGACTCCAGAAACGAACTGTACCACCTGTTCTTGTTCTTTGGGACTGTCTTCACTTGGTTTATGCTTCATTACACCTCCCCAACCAATGTTGCTTGCATCTGTTTCAACGACTTTGAATGCAGTATCATCAGCAACATAAAGAATAGGAAGATTACGAACCTTGGCTTTTATTTCTTTGACAACCTGAGTATGTGCCTGTGTCCAAGGTTTCGGGTTCTTTCTGAGTCTCTGGTTGAGCAGAGACCTGTCAATGGCACAAGAAGGATAAAAATTTCTCATATAGTTTAAACAACCCAAAAATCTCTGCAATTGAGTTTTGTCCAGAATGACATCTGGAAACTTGTCTGCAAACTCAAGTGCATGGCTCTGTAGAGCAATTTTTCCATGTGGATGGGTAAATAGATCCCAATTTATCATCTGCTTCATCCACTGAGCAGGGATCTGGTGTTTAGGACAACCATCCATCAAAGTATAAAACTTGTGGATCTCAGGCACTGATGGTCTCTTACAACCTGGAGGTAAGTCTCTGAATCTACATTCAGGGATCAGCTTTTCTGCTTGTTCAACATATCCAAGTCCATACTTGGGACTGTTTGCAGGTCTCATATTTGCAAAAATTGTTGTCAGCCTAGGGTCTTCATTTTCTAGTGTGGACACTAGATGCATCATAAGAACATGGTCATCTTCATGTGGGAATGGAATATCTGAACATTTTGGATAAGGACAAGGGTTGGTTGAAGTAGAAGGAGGGGCTTCACCAGTCCTAACATTATGGTTCTTATGAATGACCAAATAGGCTAAATCTTTTAGATTTACCTGCTGTCGACACTGAGGACATTCTACACCCAGGGGCTAGAAATTTACAATCTGGGCAAACTCAAATAAAGCAACAAGAGAACAATTTGAAACAATAGAAGAACAACTAGAATATTTACATTCAAGAGCTATGTATCTGGGAGACTTTTTACATTCTACTCCAATCCTACGTCTGTCAATGGTTGACCTTCTGGGAAAAGACAGAGTGGTTGTGGATTGGTCTTCTTTAATATTAGCAGAGGTGATTTCCTGTATAGCGAGAGGCTTTGGATTTGGAACAGTGCAATGTTCAGGGAAAGACAGATCTTCCCACTTGATGGCTTGATGTTCCACCTTTTGATTCTTAGGATCTGTCATTACGACGACACTGGTCTTAGACTCTCGGCTAGGGGCATGGAGGACTGCTGGAAACAAAGTAGTGGTGTGACAGAAACAACCTTTAAACTGAATGGCGATATTTTGTCTTTTCTTCCTCATATCAAATCCTGAGGTTTGGATTTGAGGCTGTAAGATATTTGCCAATGTTTCATCAAAGGTATGCACAGAAAAATTTGGATAACAGTTAAACCACACTGGACCATTAGACAATGGGGCAACTATTCCTCCAATCAGGGAGTCTATATATCGGTTATGTGTTAGGTCTCTGACATGCTAACACATAAGATTCCACACCTTGGTGGACCATGGCTTGGATTCCCACCCTTATACAACCCAGATGCAAAAACTGTGTACCAAGCTTTCTGGCTTCAGCCTGGAGCTCCTTGGGATTCAATAAAGGAATTAACCGTACACGGTCAGAGTTTTCTTCAATAGAGCTTATTGACTCTTTGATGGTGATTCTGGTGGCGGCCTTAAGATGCCAGACACCTAGATCAACATATACTTGTGAGGCAGAGATTTTGGGTAATACCCATTTGGCTTGAGGTTCTGTCTCCTCATACAAGTGCTCTAACTCATTAACAACTCTACTACTACTTGCATTAAAAATATCTTTGAGAGGGTCTTGTGTGGCCCTATCCTTCTCTTCTAATTCTCTGAATGAAACTAATTTGTTCATTGAAGAGTCCATTTCAAAAACTTTCTTTACTTAATAAAAGAGAGATTTAAGTACTAACCTTTCTCGAACCAGTCGTGAACACCGACTTACTGGCTCTGATACCAATTTCTAGCAGAGGCTTCTCAACAATCTTGCTTGCTGCTCACAGGCAGACTTGGCCTTGCTAAGTTTCTCCTTTATCTTCTCAACATCACTTTATGTGAACCCAGCGATGAACCCATGCACGAACCTACTCCCAAATTCACGCAACTAGCGGCCTATTCTGCGGCTTCCCTGCGCCTTTTACGGCCTTGTCGTCCCTCAATGGTTTGGCGAACCTCTAGCAAACTTCTGGCGAAATTTCAAGAGTATGAGAAGATAAACAATGTCCTAACAGCTAATAACAATGCACAGAGTAACAGTACTTAATGATGCGGAACAATGAACATTCTCTCTTTTATTGATCTCAGAATGATATTACAATCAGATTACAGACTTTTGGACTCAGATCTCTTTATTAGATATTGACTGTAAATGGCATTTACCAGACTTTATGCTACTCAATGAATGAGCGAGCGATACCGGAGGCTTCCTGGCCAAATTACAGACTCTGTCTCAGAGCATAAAACACACAAAGATATAGATACAGACTCGATCTATAGAACTAGCCACTTTAGGTTCTTGCCTATGCCAAGCACATAGACACATAGGCTTCTCAGTTCTCTAAGGACTGTGAGTCAGTTCTCCGTGATGCAAGCAGATCGCAAAAATTGGCGCAGATGCAAAGCAGGGAGCAATAACTCAGACTCAAAACACCCAAACGCAATACTAAAACTCCAAATGCCGATGCCCTCGAATGAGCCTTACTCCTCCTTATATAGGATGGAAGAGGGGACAAAAAATCCTGTAGAACCATCGGATTATTTACACTTGGAAGGTGGATCATCGTTTTCGAGTAACACTAACGTGACATCCGCACGGAGATCTAATCCTTCCGACATACATATGTGAAGGTGTGTGATTATTACACAGTGGATACCTTTAAGTACAAGGCCCACGAGGAAATAGAATAATTATCTACAGAGAGGATACTTTTCGGACATATGAAAAGCCCTCGAGAAAAGCTCTGTCATTGTTAACCCGTGACTGGGTATCATTACATAGGGAAAACTTTTGTTTTAGTGGGGCTCCCGAGAACCACTTGTACTGGCTGTTGCAGGCAGATCTAAGATTTGTGCATCAGGGTATCTGATCTTTCCATAGAATTCATCATCCCATGCCTTGGTGTATATGCGCCGAACAATCATAGGCTTATTAAGGATGATTTGATGCTTAATCTTGGTCATTACCAACCATTGGTGGTGCATCTCCATATAGGACTTTAAAATAGGATTTCTCATTTTATGTTCAAGTTCTGAAATTTCTTTTACAGTCTGGCATGGATAGTGGAAACATTCGCCAACTAGGCTTTCAAGACAATCTGTGCATTGTCCATGAAATTAGGCCTCATAATAATGTGGATCCATGCTGAAAGGACTAACACCATAATCATACCACCAGTTATTTACCCACGGTGCTGTTGTTTCTCTTGAATTTAACCATGTGTTGGTAAATTTTAATTTGGTATAGTGGGTTTCCTCACGTCCGTCTTTATTTAACAAATCCCACCATAGATCTTTATAACCTGCAAAATTATTAACAGTGTCAGGAAAGATAATACTACGATCATTACCTGGCCATGTTTGAAATCTGCCACCAGTATATTGGCCAGGGTTCCTTGTCCTGTTTATATGGTATGTCTTGTAGTAGACTCTCGTTCTATCTCCACCGCCAGTACAGATGACAGAGATGTCGCAAAAGTATTGGGAGAGTGACCTTTCAGCTTCATAAGAAGCGAACATGTTGTGTGAATACATCATGTCATGTATCCAACGACTTCCCTTGGGGTACACTCTTCTTTCTGGTACAAAGTGCTGTAGATCATTATGATTTTGAACGTTTTCATCTAGCACTTTGGTATTCCGGAGTTGCCAAGTTGGACTCCATTTTTCTGCATAGACCGGCCATGATTCTTTGTCTGATATATGTCTCAACTGTTCTCTCTGATGAGCCTGGTCCCATTCTGTGATGATAACCATTACATGTGTTTCTTCTTCTTCAGGGTTATCAACTTGTTCTTGGTGCTGGATATACTCTCTGCTAAGAAAGTTTAGCAAACAATTTTCTGAACCCTTTATATGCTCTACTTTAAAATCAAGATAGGCAAACAGCGCTTGCCATCTTGCAAACTTTGCATCTTCAGGATTCTTAATGGTCTTAGTTATTACCTTTCCCAGGGCTTTAGCATCTGTTCTTAGTAGTTATATTTCCATAGATAATTATATTTTTATTCTTTTCTACCGGTTACATGTCGTTCTTGATTTTACTTCTACGCATCAAAATTATTTGTACATGACATAATATCTCTAACCATAATTTAATTCCAATATATTATTTTATTTAACTCATATTTTAGTTATACAATTGTCAATTTCGTTTTATTGTTTGTATTCATTTTAACTTGTAGATTGTATTAAATTTATCAACTCATAGTTCCAGGAATATAACATTAATTTAGGGAGATTTCTTGGTTGATCGGATAACGAAATAAAAAATTACTACAACACCCACTTGAGAAATCAACTCTAAATGGGTGAATTAGAACCAAAATTTCAGAATCCCGGTAAGAGAATTAATACGAATTTTGACTGTAGTAATTATAATGAGAAATAACTCCAAGATAAATATGTGAAAACAAGGTCAGTGAGACAGTGTGAAAATGAAGTAGCAGATGTAGAGAATCTTGATTGTTATAATTATGATCATCTTCGAGATAACCATGATTGTATTAATCATGAAGAAGAGGACATGAAAGCAATGGAACATCTTGTTGTTGAAATAGATACCTCCAAATCATTATTCCAACCATGGTTGGAGGATTGTATGAGTGATTATCGGTAAAATCGATTGGAGTTTGTTAAATTCATTAAAACAAACAAAGCTAATCATTAGTCTCCCTTTGCTTCCCTAAGTGAAATATTACAGCAAAAACAGTCTTCTTCCTCCCGCACTTTACTCGAACAGGAACCTTACATAACGAGAATTTTAATTCGACATACCTCGAGAGTTTAGTAGAGTTGAATGAGAGTTCATCCCTTCTCGTATATAATAGTAATAGATAATGAAAGAAAATAGTATACAGTCGGAGGAGATTAAGAAAATTTCTATGCACCATAGGCTGTTGACAGCGAATTTGTCTTTTATAAAAAGTAAGAAGAATACTGGAAACATTGAATCTACTCTGCCAATAAAATCATCCTTATTGGCGAGTTGTATATAATTTACAGATGATTTTATAAACTTTTGGTGTGTATGTTGCACATGGTTCTAGGGCTATCGAGATATTTTATATTCTAGCACGTCATTGTCCTCACTGTTATGTGGCCCTATAATTTTTAATCTGGTATCATGATAAGGTTATTGAGACGTTTTATATTTTGGATCTATGAATTGATAACGATCTAGCCAGAGAATAATTGTACAAATTTGCAAGAATTGAAAAAGAAAATTTGAATAGAGAATGAATTCGATTAATCAATATTCATTTGAAAATCAATACGTGTTGAAACTAAGTTAAGCTTTGTTGTACATGCAATAACTAAGTCTAATTAAAGATAACTGAATCTAAATGTGTTTTATGTTCTGTTAATGTGCACATCCGTGACATGCAAGCAATTGAGATAACTAACTAAATCCAAGTGCACACCACATGTAAACAACCGAGTTAACTAACTAAAGCCAAGTGCGCACCATATGTAAGCACTAGATTTAAATAATACTAACTAAGTGGACATCACATGCAAGAACTAGAGTTGAACTCAAACTAATTAAGGCTAATTAGGTGCATGTAAACCAACACCCTCCCTTAAGCATAACTTAGGTGAGTGTGATGCAAAATGAATGGGTCCCGACAACAAGGCCATTTTAGGTACCCATGTGCAATACATGAAAAAGAGAAAAGAGGGAAAACCCAATGGGAAGAAACCCCCCCTTAAAATATAATGCAAAGAGTACAGAAAAATAAATAAACAAATAAATTTGCTAGGCAAACATGTGCTTCACCCCTAAACGATCTTGTAGAAATTGATGTTTCTTTTGAGTGAATGTCTTGGTGAAGATGTTAATAGTCTTCTCAAAACTGGGACCATACTACAGATCAATGATCCCATCATCAGTCAGTTTTCTAATGAAGTGCATGCGGATCTCGATATGTTTGGTCCATTGTTGATCCAGGTGGATATTGGTGGCCACCCTCCTATTCCACTTAGGGTCCCACCATTTTCTTTTTAATTTTTTTAGTTTCCTTAATTATAGCACAGCTTACTATTTTTAGTAGTTTTTCAGGTCCTGATCTTCCGAAGCCCTTTTGATGGCCTAAACGACATTTTTTGGAAAACTCGGGAGAAACGTGGGTCCCTAGACCAATGTTTTTCACTCAAAATTTGTATTCCTCGGATAGATATTTCTAACGAGGAATGGTGCACATCAAACGAAGATCATATGCCAAAGTTACATCCCCGGGAAGTTGATTTACCAATTTACCCGAACGGGGCCCATAGTTTTGGCGCTTCATCTCCTAGAGTTAGGTTTTTGGATGTTTAGGATTTTCCATTGTTTCTAAGTAATAAATATGCCCTCGATCCTCATTGTAACATGGTTCAGAGGTTTGTAGAAACCACATCTCTTCTCGGAGATATGCTACCAATGCCCTAGCTAGTTTATTTCCATTATGTATGTAAGCAAAGTTTAGTTCTTTGATATTAATGAAATGAAGTGTTATTTCCGTTGCATTTTTGTATATATGGTTATATGTGTATTTTATTGCATTGCTGCATAAATCTAGATCAGTGGTATTAGAGCGATCTATTTTTTCTCGGTCCTTCTTTACATGTCCCTAACAAGGACAGGGAATAAGGAGTTAGGGATCAATCTAGTTGAACCTTTGCAAGATCAGCCTCGCAAACCCTGACAACCACCCATGGGGGACAAAAAGAAATATTATGGAGCAAGAGATCCTATCAAAATATTTCTTGAGGGGGCCCTCGAAAATTAAAGGAATGTGATGATGGATAACTTTTCCTAGATCCTTCAATGACTTCCCACCGACGACGCATCTGCATCCAATAGCCACTCTAGAGGCACGACTCTATTTAAGGTAAAAGTAAACTTTGAGATTCCCATATTTGAGAACCAAATAGATGCATATGTTGTAGATAGATGGTTGAATCTATTTAAAGTATATTTCTCATTTCATGACTTTACCAACCGGGAGAAGATTATATTTGCACTCCTCAAAGCTACCCCCCATCTCAAGGACTGGTGGGAAACCTACTATGAGAAAAAGGACAAGACAGAAACCTCTATTTTCTTGGTTGCACCCACTTGGAATTCTTTCCGAGATGCCATCAAGGAAAAATACTATCCCGTGGGGAGCTATGAGGATAATTACACACAATGGACCACGTTGTGGAAGAAAAGGGATCAATATGTGCATGAGCTGATGAATATGTTCCATACCCTGCACACAAAGTTGGGTATTAAAGATTTGGACAAACATTTGGTGCTACAGTATCGCAGTTGCCTACACAGATACATTCAGGAGGAAATGGAGTTCCTAGACATCTCCTTGCTTGGTACGACATACCAGTATGCTGCGAAGATTGAGCATAAATTCAAACAGAAGAAGCGAGAATTTGGATCTGTGAATCAAAAGCAAGGTAAAGGTGCCCTAAACTGCAAAACAAAGGAAAAAGCTAAGAAATGGAGGCCCAAGATAACCTGTCAAAGGCGCAAGCAAAGAATAACACCACAAAATAAAAAAAGGACACGGAAAACTTGTGTGAGTTCCGTAAGAGCTCCACTCACAACACAAGTGAGTGTCGGACGAAGTAGTCATTGGTGGCCGAGATGAGGGCTTCCGAATTAGAACCCAACAAGGGGAATGACAAAATGGAATCAGGTTATCGATGTAAAGCCCAACGTCGTTGTTGCCATTGTGAAGATCCAAAAGAAGGAACAAGAATATACATAGGAGGAGAAGTGTCTCTTCCACTCTCAGATGTGGTTAAAGGGTTCCCTGCTACAGTTCATTGTTGACAGTGGGAGCCAAAAGAGCCTCATTTCAGTAGAGGTTGTGAAGCGTTTGGGCTTGCCGACCACATCACACCCACAACCACACACCATCGGATGTCTTTACCAAGGAAGAGATCTCCGTGTTTTCCAGCATTTTTTCCTTCCCTACAACATCAAGCCCTTCGCAGATGAGGTATTATGTGACATTTCTCTTCTTGATGTTTATAATGTATTATTAGGCTAACTATACTTGTGGAAGCGACATGTTGTGTATGAGTCACGACCTCGCTCTGTTATTGTTACTTTGGGAAATAAGTTGTACAGGATACCAGAGGTACTACGAATTTCCATTATCTCTTTGGTTATTGCAAAACAATGAAGTAAGCTCATTTCCAAAACCGGGAAATTTTATTTCCCGATGATTCGTCCCCAGGGCAAGAAGAAGACTGTGGCCGTGACCTCCAAACAAATTTCCTTCACATGACAACAAAAAATGGAGAAGGTAATGGAGGAGTATGGGGACATCTTCACCTCACCCATAGGGGTGCCTCTGCACTGATAGGTCAAGCACCCCATTGATCTAACCCCACATGTGTCGCTACCCAATGGACCGATCTATCGGCACTATGTTCTGGAGAACAATGAAATCAAGAGGCAAATTCAGGAGCTACTACAGAAAGGTCACATCCGACCGACTTCATCACCCTGTGGGAGCTCAATCGTGTTGGTACAAAAGAAGGATGGGACTTGGAGACTCTGTATTGCATATCAGGAGTTTAACAAGATTATTGTTCATAATAGGTACCCAATCCCACGAATTGATGACCTTCTAGACCAACTAAAAGGGGAGAAATATTGGTATCATCAGGTACCAATCGAAACCTATGACGTGTGGAAGACTGCCTTCAAATCCAAGGAGGGCCTTTTTGAATGGCTAGTCATGCCTTTCGGATAGACGAATGCTCCCACAATCTTCATGAGGTTGATAAATTACATCTTGTAGCCATTCACCAACTCATTTTTAGTGGCGTACTTGGATGAAATTCTGATATTCAGCCAGACTTGGGAAGAGCACCTCTAGCACATCCAACAAATCCTCCAAACACTGTGGAAACACAAGTTGTGTGCCAATTTGGAGAGCTGCACTTTTGGCATGACTGAGGTTCAATATCTGGGATACATTATTGATGAAAGGGGGGTGCATGTGGATCCAACCAAGATCCAAGTCATTCGGGATTGGCCAACCCCAACCACCCTAACAGAGCTTCGCAGCTTTCTGGGTCTTACTAACCTCTCTTGTAGGTTCATGTTGGGATTCTCGCATATCACTTGGTCCTTGAGTCAAGTCACCAAGGGAGGACCGAAATAAAATTTATTTTGGTCGGAATCTCAATAGAAGTTGTTCGTATAATTGAAACACCACCTCGATTCTGCCCTAGTGCTCACATTCCCAAACTTTCAACAAACATTTGAGATCGAGACATATTCCTCTAACTATGCTATTGGGGAAGTTCTTACTCAACAGGGTCACCTAGTGGCATATCACAGTGAGACATTGTCTGGCACAGTCTGCAAGTCTCCCACTTATGATGAAGAAATGTATTTCAATGTGCAAGCTTGTCGACAATGGAAGCATTACATTTTGGGGAAGGAAACAATCATCCACATAGACCACCAACCCCTATATTTCATACAAACACAAGGGAATTTGTAGAATGATCTCCATTAAAAGTGGTCCACATATCTGCAATATTTTTATTTGAACATAAAATAGAAGAAGGGTAGCACCAATAATGTTGCAGAATACCTCAATCGACCACCAATCGTGGCACTAACCACCATTATCAACACCTGTGGGCACAAGAATTTTGATCGGCCTCTTATCTACAAGAGCGATTCATAATTCGACCACACATACAAGATAAGACAATAGTTCCAAATTTTCACCTCCAAGATGCACTACTATGTCATCTGGGACACCTTTGTGTTCCTTCAAGCCAACGTGCCAAGATGATTTTGGAAGCACACGACAGTAGATTCGCTAGGCAGTTCAAGGTCGAGAAAATAGTGGTAGTACTTTAGAATTATTTCTATTGGTCGAACCTTCGACAGGATGTCGGGAAGTACATTAGATCCTCCACTGCTTGCACCATTGCCAAACTGAACATCAAGAAGCAAGGCCTCTATACTCCGCTACCTACCCGTAGTCAACCTTGGGAATCCATCTCCATGGATTACATGTCAGGCCTTCCTTCTCATAAACATGTAAAGTATTGTGTTTTCGTGGTCGTCTACAGATTCTTGAAGATGGCCATTATGGCAGCCTAAAAGAAGAATATCATAGTAGAAGCCACTGCTAAACTCTTCTTTGAACAAGTGTGGGTGAAATTTGGGATCTCATAGTCTATCATCTTAGATCAGGACAGCAGGTTCCTTAACACATTTTGGAGTAGCCTCTGGTCAATGTTGGACACCAAGCTCACCAAGTCCACAGCTTTCCATCCCCAAACTAATGGCTAGGCATAGGTTGTCAACATGATGATTATACACATTTTGTGCACGTAAAGTTCAAAGCATCCATGCACATGGGATGAAAGCCTCCCCTATGTAAAAAAAAGTTATAACTGGTCTCTCCACAGCTCAACCGACCACAACCCCTTTATGGGGGGCTTCGGATTCCAGCCATTATCTTCCATTGATGTAGCCATGCCATTGTGGCTACTCACGCGGATTCGACTCATGTCCAGTCTGAAGAGAACAAAGAGAAAAACTTCATCGAGTGCATTCAACACATCCACCAAAAGGTTCATGACATATTGGATAGAGCCAATCCTAAGTACAAGCAACGACATGATCAACATCGCGTGCCACACAACTTCCAGGTGGGTGACAAAGTGTGGCTACATTTGCAGAAGGAGCGGCTCACTGGACCCCACCAAAAGCTTCTCACGCTCCGATATGGGTCATACACCATCACCAAAGTTGTAGGTAACAATTCCTTCGAGCTCATTATTCCACCATTCCTTGGTATGCACCCAACATTCAGTGTGGACTACCTTCAGACCTACTTCCCACCCCATTTGGACACCTCCGAGATTGCAGAACAACTCGCACCAAGAAATTTAAGCTCAGACTACATGGAATAGGCCATCACAGATTGTATCATGAACATTAAAATCAAGGACACTCACTAGCAGAAGATCCAAATGTGTCGAGTTGTTAAAGCTGGCGAACTCCTACACCAAGGAAAGTGGTTCACCAGGGACCAAGTTCAGCAGAAGTTTCCTCATCTCATGGAGGAACTCAACGCAATGGGGACCATTTATTCCTAAGGGGAGAGGAATGATTCAAGTGGATATTTCTAGCCACCCTCTTATTCTACTTGGGGCCCCACCATTATCTCTTTCAATTTTTCAGTTTCCTTAAGTATAGCATAGTTTACTATTTTTAGCAATTTTTTGGGTCCTGAATTTCCGGAGCCATTTTGGGGCCCTAAACAACATTTTTTGGACAAATCGACAACAAAATGGGTCTATGGATCAATTTTTTTCACCAGAAAGTTTTATTCCTTGAATATATATTTCTAACGAGGTATGGTGCACGTCAAACGAAGATCGTATGCCAAAGTTACGTCCTCGGAAAGTTGGTGTACCAATTTACCCAAACGAGGCCCATAGTTTTGATGCTTCATCTCCTACGGTTAGGTTTTTGGATTTTTATGGTTTTCCATTATTTCTCAATAATAAATAGGCCCTCGAGCCTCATTGTAACATAGTTCATAGCCCTGTAGCCACCACATCTCTTCTCAAAGATAAGCTACGAGCGCCCTAGCTAGTTTCTTTCCATTCTGTCTGTAAGAAAAGTTCAGTTCTTTGATATTAATGAAATGAAGTGTTATTTCTACTCCATATTTGTATTTATGGTTATATGTGTATTATTTTGTGTTCCTGCATAAATCCAGACCAATTTTTGTTTCACTGGATCTCTGCAAAACTTTAGTGTACTCTGATTATCACTTCATGTGAAAATCAGACAATGGAAACTAATACCAACCTCAGATAGGAAATGTTGTAGCCAAATGGTCTGAATAGTGGCATTGACTGTTCCTCTATGCTACACCTTTGTTGATGACAGAGTAATGGCAGCCTACTTCTTGCTTGACCAAGAAATTGGGATGGATCCTAAACTAAGTACATGATTGGAGGTGGACTTGCAAACAAGTTTGTTTCCAACCCAATATGAATCTATTTACCCAACGAGATCAAAATAAAAATTGGATGCATAATGAATCCCATAGGTGATTTTACCTTGGAAATATCGAAGGATGCACTTGTATTTTTCTAGTGTAACTCTTGTGGTTCCTACTTGTATCTATAAACTGCTCGTACGGCATATTAGAGATCAAGATTTGAATAGTTAAATAAATAAGACATCCCACAAGCTAACAGTACAATGTGCAATCAACCAATGGTATGTATTTTCCATTCTAAAGATTTATATTTGATAAGAAAGGTGTGGTTTTTGGCTCGCAATCAGGCATGTGAAACCGTGCCAAAATATCTCTAACATACTTTGGATGAGAAATAGTAATGCCAGAAACACTTTGATTGATCTCTAGTCGAAGGAAAAAAATTAGCAAGCCCATATCTATCATAGAAAATTGGTTATGCAATGCAATTTTAAATTGAGAAATGGAAGAAGTTGAACTACCTATTATCAAAATGTCATCTATGTAGAGTAATATGATCAACAAGGATTCAAGTTTCTTCAACAACTAAATCTTGGAATGAGATTTGCAGCTTACAAAATTTTGAGATAACAAATAGGAATCAATATTTTCATACCATGCTCTAGGTGTTTCCTTGAGGCTATAAAGAGACTTCTTTAGTTCTCATACCATAGATGAATGTAGGATGTATCCCTGTGGCTACTCCATGTAGGTTTCCTCCTCAATATCATCTTGAATAAATACATTCTTTACATCCATAGGATGCAGTTATCATCCTCTTGTTGCTACAATGGAGAGCTAGCCGAAAGGAATCCATTTTTTCCAATTGAGAAAAATTATCATCATAGTCAACATCGTGTACCTGCTGAAAACCTTTTGTCACCAACTGTGTCATATATTGACTAACTTGGTCATCTGTTGCTTTCTTGTTCTGGGAAACCCACTTGCACTTGACGAGTTTATAATTGGAAGGTAGTGAAACTAGGTCCAAAGTTTGCTTCTTAATGAGAGAGTTGTATTCCTCATCCATAATTGCCCCACATTTAGGATACCTAGGTACTTCTGCATAAGTCTTTTGATTATATGCATGCATCATATAGTTTTGCATGGGCATGCATGGCTCCATAGCTAAGAGTTCTTATGGAAGTTCCTCAAACTGATGTATAAAGGCAGGATCATCTAAAATATCACTCGTGTTGTGCCATTTTCTTGTTGAAGTGGTTGAGAATATTCTAAACTGTAAGAGGAAGTATTATCTCGATGTTAAACAACTATTGGTCCAACTTGTCTCATAGGAAAAGACTCATCTAGATCATAATTATGATCTAAAGTATCATTTTCATACTCATCAACTAGTGGTGAAGCAAACTTTGTAACAGGTTCATCTTGTGCTGCATGCAAAGCATCTTATTCAAACTTGACACTCCTTTCGATAAATAGCTCTTCAGTATTGATATGAAGCAATATATACCCTTTTACTTAATCAAAATATCCAACAAACATGCATGCCTTACTCGAAAGCTCCAAATCCTTTCTCTTCTATGTAGGAATGTGGGCCCATGCTCGAGATCCAAAAATGTGGAAATGACTAACTTCATGTTGCATGTTAGTACAAGCCTCAAACATGTTTTTCCAATAACAAATTTTTGAGGAGACCTAATTTGGATGTACCAAGAACAATTTATATCTATTCTTCCTTTCAGCCACCCCATTTTGTTGTTGAGTGTAAGGAACTGTATGCTACAATTGTATGCCCATTTCATTACAAAGATTCAAGACATATTTGTTGACATATTCCTGCCCATGATCTATGTGGAGGATTTTGATGCATTTTCCACACCAATTTTTCGCATGCACTTTGAAAATATTTAGATGTTGAGAAAATTAAAACTTGAGTTTCAGGAAATGAACCCAAGTGAATCTTATTAATCATCTATAAATGACATCACATATCTTTCTTTTCTCATTTAAGGTAATGTAAATGGACCTATGATATCACTGTGTACAAGTTACATAGGTGAAGAGGCTCTTGATTCCCGCCCCTTCTTGAACTTTTCTTGTGGATGCTTTCCAAGAGCACATCCATTACAAACACCATTTGAAAATTCAGTGATCAAAAATCCTTTAACCATCCCTTACTTGCTAAGTCGCTGCATAAATTTCAAATTTAAGTGCCCAAATCACCTGTGCCAAATCTTACTTTCTTCATGTTCATGCATAAGTAGAGAAATAGAATATGACTGAGGAACAAAGTAAAAAAATGTATACAAAATATTTTTATCATTTACCTTTCGAGCTACAATATTCAAGTTGGTTTTCATATCATAAATTCTCACATAATCTGGGGTAAATTCCACTTTCCTTCTAGTGCCTCTTTGTGTCATTTGAGACACTGAAATAATATTCATAGAAATCCTTGGAATACGCAAGACATTCTCAAAAATTCTATCTTTGAATTGTACTCTTCCTTGTCCATTTTCTTCAACTCCAGAGTTTTTCCCCATGAGAATAGGAGGACCCGAGTATCCATATAGAGAAAAAAATATTCCTTTGAAGAAGCCATATGATGTGAAGCTCCTCAATTAATGATCCATTCTTGTGGTGTAGAATGAAGGGAAATAAAATCATGACCATTACCCCTTGTTTCTGATGTTTTTTCCTCCATCTTCTTCTAGGAACTTTCTAGAATGTGATGACCAAGATTAGAGTGATGTAGAGTCTTTGCCATCAAATCAATAGTATTCTGCATGCACAGTGATTCAGGATGATAGTCTCTATTACAATAAGGACACTTTGATTTTCCTTTCTTTCCCTTCTTACCCTAGGAGCTGGAAGAGTCATCTAGAGGTTCCTGATTTCCTCCATTTCTTGGATCTAGGTCTCTTTCCTTTCCTTTGCCTTTCAATTGTTGATTTTGTTTCGAGTTGGACTTTCCTTTCTCATGAAAGGCAAGTGCATTTGAATTTGAAGATTTTAATGAACCCATATTGATGAACTTATTATGCTCATGAATGAGAGACTCAATAAATTCATCAAGTTTTGGAATTTTCCATTTATCTCCAGTTGGAATTCTAATGGTATGAAATGCACAAACAAAAATAGCATATTCAAGACCTTATTTAGACAAAATATAAATGATCAATTGACCTTCCTGCTTAGATTTATCGATCCTTCAATCCTGTAATTGTAGAAACAATGATTTGAATTTTGTAAAGAAATCCTAAATGTTCTCAAAGGTATTTGATATAAGGAATTTAGCTCATTTCGATAATATTAGCCCGAATCTCTTCGTGATTTCCAGATCAATTCTCCAATGTTGTACAAACTTCATTTGGATTCGTGCATGTGTCCACATGAAAACACAATGTTGGAGATATGCTAAACAATAGAAGGCCAAAAGCCTCATCCATCTCGTTGAGCATTTGGATTTTTCAATTGCGGAATTAGGTTCAACTTCCATATTCAGAACTATCTGATACAAGTCTTTGCCTCTGATGTGAAGAAAAATCCCCAACTTCCATTAGAAGTATTTATACGAAGTAAGAGTAGTTGAATATGAGAATTCCATTCTTTCTCCTTGTAGTTGTAGCAACAATTGCGAAAATTCTCCAATATTCTGATTTGCAAATCGAATCTTCGAACAATTTAAAAGTCTTGATCTTCAAACCTACAAAATATTGATCATGCACCTTCTCGAGGCCCCTATAGCTATGACACCATGTAAATTTATTAATTCACAGATAAGGATCTAGCTGAAGAATAGTTGCACATATTAGCAAAAATTGAAAAGGAAAATTTGAATAGAGAATGAATTAGATTACTCCATATTGATTTGAGAATCAATAAATAAAGAAACTAAGTTAATCTTGATTGTGTATGCAATAAATAAATCTAACTAAAGCTAAGTGTGCTTCATGTTATGTTAATGTGCACATGAACCACATGCAAGCATTAGAGTTAACTAACTAAATCCAAGTGCACAACACACGTAAGCACTCGAAATAACTAAATAAAGCCGAGTGCACACCACATGTAAGAACTATATTTAACTAACACAAACTAGATGCACATCACATGTAAGAACTAGAGTTGAACTAAAGCTAACTAAAACTAACTAAATTCATTTAAACCAGCACACACATCATTGTCCTCACTGCTATAGCACCTTATCATAAATTTATTAAATTGTTTATGTAACCTATTATCCATATAAATTTCTATTAAAATTTTAAAAAAAAATGTTAATTTTTGAATTTATATATTAATCTAGAGGAATAGGCCTAAAATAAGATTTTTCAATCAAAATTTATGCATTTAGGTCAAATAAATCAAACGTTAACCATAAAATTTTGTTATAAAAAATATGGGAAACTAGGCCAATTGAATAACACCTCAATACATTTCGGACAACGGAATCATTCATGGACTGTAATAGATGCTAAAACTTATGAAAAAAACAATTAAAATATAAATCCCACAAAAATTTATAAATTTAATTTATTTACACTATAATTTTGTTTTATAATACCGCTGAAATATTTGATTTGTAAATTATGGGTATTGTTGTGTTTAGATAGAGAAAAAGTTTATTTATTATTAAAATTTAGTTAGTTTTTATTGGGTTTGAGACTTTATCTATGTTGTAATCTAATTTTTGGGATTAAGAATTTTATATAAATAATATTGTAAAAGGAAAAATAAAATAAGTTGGAAAAAAATGGATATTGAAAGATGAAATTCAATAATCTCTCTTTTTTTATATAGTCGTATCTCTCCTTTTATATAGTTGTATTTTGTCTTAATGAAAATGTAACAAGTTCATTGGCTGAGAGTGTTACTACTGTACTGACATGATATCAAAATCAACGCTCAAAATTAGCTTTTGTGCCGTAACTTTTGTGAGTTTTCTTTCATATTCTATCCCTCTTTTAATTAGCTTTTGTGTTGTAACTCTTAGTTTTTGTTGGAATTAATGGAGAAAGCTAGACTTAGATGTTTTTTTTATGAGGATAGGATTGAGGCTTTAAGATTAGATTTCAGATCCTACTATCTAGGGAGTGGTTCAAACCACCCTTTTTGTGTGCAAGTCTATATGTATGAGGTTCTTCTGTATGAAGATATATTACATTGTTTGGAGTGCTTGGTCACTCTCTAGGTATCTCACCTCGAGAGCCATTTAATTAATAGAATTTCATTTTTTAACATGGTATAAGAGCTTCAAGTCGAAGTTGAGTGGAAATATGCTATGTGTAGGGATCTGAGTGCGTGAAGATTGAATTCCTTGTCTGCCCAAGGAGTATTGGAGTCTGTTGGATCATAATTGGAGTTTTTCAAAACTTGGCCCAGCGCGGCATCAGGGTGGCTGAGCCTATGTGGAGGCTATGAAGGTCGAACCTGGAGAGTTATTGGTGAAGGTTGTAGAAGGTTGTGACAAAGGTCATGGCAGGAGGTCGTGGCAGATGCTGTTTATGAAAACCTGCGGTGCTTTTTTATTGCATGTTCTACAGAATTCACACAGAACACGATTTCTTACTAGAAGCACCAAAAAGAATATGCTTGGTCTTAGGGGAACATGGCTGGTAGTGATTTCATTAAGCCTTTTTTTCTAGGGAATTATGAATTTATTTTCCATAATCTGGATGTTTGAACTCCAAGATGAGGCTTATAGTCTAATGATGACAATTAGTTATGAGGTAATGACCTTTTCATGTCTGCATGTTTTCCCATGCAGGAGACGCTAAGAAGAAACGCAATTCGAGATGGTGCTTCCATTTTCTTCTTTAGCTGGTTAGGTATTTTTTTTCTGTTCCTTACCATTCTCTTCCACATTCCTGCCATGCTGGTTCTCGCTTTCATGTAGGCCCACATGTGAGGAGAGGTTAGTTGATTGTCAGCCTTCTCCTTGCGGTATTTGGTACTGCATAGATTTTTCCTGCAATGTAAAACTTTAGGAATTTATACTATGTTGCTTTCTTACTGCGTGTTCACGCGGAACACAATTTTGATTATGATTTATCGTGGACTTTATTTGAAGAAACGATAGATGAAATACAAAAAAAAATTGAAATAACTTATATGGGTGACCATTTTAATGAGCTGCCTTTGAAAGTCATGGGTAAAATTGTGGGCCATAGGGAGCGGAACGTTGTTCTCTATGTCAAATGTTGCAGATCAAGAGTGGGTAGGAGAAGATCCATATCCAAACTTTATTTTGAGATTGGTGGGAGAGGAGAAGCATGCTACCTACCTAGATTGGACATCTACTATGTTTGATCATTTGTTGAGGCCATGGTGAATAGGGGACAGTGTGACAAGATCCAGTTTTGGGATCGAAATTGGAAGCATCTTGTGCTGTGTTTGATTGCTAGAGAATGTGCATATCAAGAGGCAATTTTCATCGAGAGGCTATATGAAACCTTGATCTTGAAGTTTGGTGTGAGTGCACTCAAGTTCAGGTTTCATTGGTGGCTTTTGCTTCATATTTGGCTATGTGGCATAGAAGCCACAGTCTGCACCACAAGGCTCTACAGTTGAAGAGCTGCCAAAGGGAGAAGTTTCCGCCTGCGTAGTAATGGGTTGTTGGAGATATTGAGAGGACCGATGTGAGTCAGAAAGAAATATGGAAGTGAAATAAGCTAGACTTTTCCAATATTTTTTTTTTAGCAATATTTGACACTGATGATCTCTTTTTCATGTGGCCATTTGAAGACATTTTTAGCATGGATAGTATTTTCAAGTCAGAAGAAATTTCAGAAAAACAATGTGATTCTTTTGATGACCATGAGAATAAAGAGGCACAATCTGCCTTGCAAGATTGTGAGATTGAAGACCCACTAGTCATTCTTCAGGAAGGATGTAAACACGAAGTTGATTAGAAGACTTGGCAGAAGAAGATAAATTTGGAAAGAACTCAAAATATGATGACCTCATGCATGTTCCTCAGTGTGCAGATGTTAGCAACAACAACAAGGAAGAAGCAAAAAAATTTGAAGACAACATGGATGATGTTGAGATGTTAGACATCGGAAGCATTGAGGAAAAATTCTCAACCCAAGCTTGCATCCTCTAAAGTGTTATCAATTACCAGCAATCAAGATATAAAGAATGATAGTCTGCAATCAAGATAGAGGAGGATAAGAGTTCAAGGATTTCGTCTTTGAGGAAGGAAACATAGATAGGATGTGAAAATCTATCACTACCTCATGGCGAGAAAATTAAATATGAAGCCTCTCAAGAAAGAAGACTAAAATGAAAACCTCTGTTAAATAGATTTTTTTATGTTTTTTCTCTAAGCCTGTTGAGACTAAGACCAGCAGGGATATGCTATTCTTACAGTACCCTTTCTCCATTAAGAGGGAGTGTTGGAATTAATGGAGAAATCTAGACTTAGATGTTTGTTGTGATGAGGCTAGGATTGAGACTCTAAGATTAGATCTTAGATCCTACTATCTAGGAAGTGGTTCAAACCACCTTCTTTGTGTGCAAGTATATACTTACCAGGTTCTTATGTATGAAGAAATAGTACATTGTGGAGAGTGCTTAAGCACTCTCCAAATATCTCACCTGAAAAGCCATTTAATTAATAGAATTTCGATTTTTAACAGTTTTCTGCCATATTCTATCCCTCTTTTCTCTACTTTATTCTATGTCTATTGAATGCTATACCAGCTTAATATTAATCACCTTGTCTTATCCCTGAATTCATCTCCTTATCTATCTGTTGTGTATGCTGGATGCTGACTGTGCGTTGAAGGTTGCTCTACTTTTGGTAAAGGATCATGAAATCCTTTAAATGGGTATGAAATCTGTCTGTTGAAATTCTTGAAGGCCGTGGTGGAAATGGTTGTGACTCAATGGTTGAAATCTCTGCCATGTTGAACGTTGGTCTAAACCCCTTTCCTGGTGAACTGTGCATGTTGTTGTGCATTAATGGCTGCCACGAATGGTATGTGTTGTTCCATGTTGCGGATTAACCATTTTTTAACATGAAATGTGCATGTTGCTGTGCATTAATGGCCACCGTGAATGGTATGTGTTGTCCATGTTGCGGATTAGCCATTTTTTAAGGTTGTATTATACGTCAAACAATTTTTAAGGATTGCGTTGAAGATTTCTTGAAAACCGTGTGTATTGATTGACATGGGTTGTGATGCATTTCATATACCAATTTTACTGCAGGGACCTCTCACACAGGTTTGCACTACAAACTGCTCAATAGGCAGACTGGCTCACTGAGTTTCTTCTTGCTCCTTTAAGAGACCCTATGTGAACCCATACACGAACCTACTATCACGTTCACACTTCTTTCGCCTCTCTTTGCGGCTTCCTTCGCCTTTTCTGGCCTACTCCGTGTCCCTCGGTGATTTCGCGAACTTCTGGCGAACTTTCGGCGATCAAAAAGGCAACAATACTACCTCAGTGGACATTCATAAAGCTCAAAGTTACAGTTCTTCTCATGCGGAACAAATACTTCTCTCTTTATTGATATTCAAAAATGATTTTACAATCAGATTACAGACTTATGGACTTCAGATCTCTTTCCAGAGATTGACTGCAGTGGCATTTACCAGATTTGCTACACAATAAATGAGCGAGCGATACTGGAGGCTATCTGGCCAGTTGCAGACTCTGTCTCAGAGAAAAAACACACAAGTTTTACAGACAGACTTAGTCTATCATCAGGCCACTTTAGGTTCTTGCCTATGCCGAGCACATAGACACGCAGGCTTCTCTGATCACCTAAGGACTTGAGTCTTAGCACCGTGATGCAAGCAGATCGAAAAACTTTGCGTAGATGCAGAGCAGGGAGCTTCAGCTTGACTCAGATTCAAACATAAATGACTCTAGACTCTAGACTCTCTGAATGCGAATGCCAAATAATGAGCGTTAACCCTCCTTATATAGGAAAAGAGGGGGGACAAACATTTGCTTGGTCCGTCGGATTAATGACACGTGGAGGAGAATCATGGCTTTCGAGTAACACTGAAGTGACATCCGTACCGAGATTCATCCATCCGACACTAACATGTGAAGTGTGTGTACATTATACTGTGGATACCTTTTCTGTACAAGGCCCACGAGGAAACATAATAATTATATACAGAGAGGATGCTTTTCGGACAAGTGAAAAGCCCTCGGGAAAAGAATTGTCACTATAAACCCGTGACTGGGTATCATTAGATTATGGATACTTTTGTTTTAGGAGAGCCCACTAGAACCGCTTGTACTGGTTTCAGCCTGATCAAGAATAGTAATTCCGGGAAACCTGAGTCTTGGATACAGATCATCGTCCCAAGCTTTAGTATAAATTCTTCTGACAATCATGGGTTTATTTAAAATGATCTGATGTTTTACTTTGGTTAGAACCAACCATTGTAATTTCCTTTTCTTGTAGCTATTTAATATTGGGTTTACAAGTTTGTACTCAAGTTGGCTCAAATCACGGACTGTTTGACATGGACTATGAAAACATTCTACCCAAGTGCTTTCTAGACAATCATTGCATTGGCTTTGAAAATATGATTCATAGTAGACTGGATCCATGCCATATGCGCTTAGTCCATAAAAAAACCATCAGTCACATGTCCAAGTGCATGCAAAATGGGACTGATTTATCGAATTGGGTCCAAATTTGAGCTTGGTATGGTGAGTCTCACCGCGCCCATCTTTATTCAACAGATCCCACCGAAGTTGCTTATATCCTGAAAAATTGTACATAGTGTTAGGAAAAATCAAGTCAAGATTGTTACCTGGCCATGTCTGGTACCTTCCTCAAGTATATTCTCAAGGCCACCTTGTGCAGTTGATTGTATAAGATTTATAGTAGATTCTTGTTCTGTCACTTCCACCAGTACAAATGACTGATAGATCACAAAAATCTTGTGAGAGGGATCTTTCTACTTCATAAGAGGCAGTTATACTTGTGGAATATATCATGTCATGTATCCACTTATTTCCTTTGGGGTAGACCCACCTTTCAGGTACAAGATGCATAATATCAGTATGGCTTTGTAGATTTGCATCAAGTACTTTTGTATTTCTGAGCTGTCGTGTAGGCCTCCATTTATCTTTGTACACAGCCCATGATTCATCATCTGAAACAGACCTGAGTGTCTCCTTTTTTGGTGGATGATCCCATTCTGTAATAATAACCATAACATAGTTATGATCTTCTTCTTGTTCCTGTTCTTGATGCGGGATGAATTCTCTGCTGAGAAAATCTGGCAGAGAATTATCAATTCCCTTAATATGCTCAACCTTAAAATCAAAATTAGCAAACAACGCTTGCCATCTTGCAAACTTAGCATCTTTAGGGTTCTTGATAGTTTTACTCAAAAATTTGTCTAAGGCCTTTGCATAAGTTCTGAGCAGAAAAAATTTGTTAGCTAGATGAATAGAGAACTTGTTGACACAGTTCCAAGCAGCCTTTACTTCTTGTTCTATTGTGAGTAATTTTTTTCCAGCTTTACTCCAAGTTCCAGAAGCATATTGCAAAACCTTTTCTTCATCTTTCATACTTTTTTCAGTAGGTCTCTGTTTGAGCACACCTCCCCAACCAATATTACTGGCATCTGATTCTACAATCTTGAAATATCCATCTTCTGCAACATGAAGAATGGGGAGCTTTCTTACCTTCGCCTTGATTTGTCTGATTGATTCTGTATGAGCTTTTGTCCAAGGCTTAGGATTTTTTCTGAGTCTCTGGTTTAGGAGAGACCTGTCAATTGCACAATTTGGATAAAAATCGCTTACATAATTTAAGCAACCCAAAAAACTTTGCAGTTGGGTTTTATCCAGAATAATGTCTGGAAATTTATCTGCAAATTCAATAGCATTATTTTGTAAAGCAATTAATCCATTTTCTATGGTATGCCCCAGAAATTTGATCTTAGTCTTACATAATTCCATCTTCTTCTTACTTAAGACTAAGCCATTTTTCTCCACTAATCTCATAAAAATCTTTAGATGTCTAAAATGGTCTTGAAGATTTTTAGAGAAGATTAGGAGATCATCGATGTATGCTAGAAGCCATTCTGCATAGGGTTTGAAAATAGATTCCATTACCTTTTGAAACTTAGAAGGTACGTGCTTCAATCCGAATGGCATCACATTCCATTCATAGTGGCCTCCAGGAATGCTGACCACAGTTTTCCACTTGTCTTTCTCGGCTATAGCCACTTTCCAGAAACCAGACTTCGGATCAAACTTAGAAAATATCTTGGCTCCTGCTATCCTTCCCAAGAGATCTCCTTTGTGTGGGATAGGATAAGTATCATCTGCAAGAACAGAATTAAGAAGTTTATAGTTAATGACTAACCTTGGGATGCCTCTTATCTGTTCACTTCTTTTATTCACATAGAAGCCATAGCAGTTCCAAGGACTGCTTGACTCCCTAATCAGTTGTCTTTGCAGTAGATGATTTATTTCTTCTTCACAAAGCTCTCGGTATTCTTTGTTCATTGGAATTGTTCTAGATTTGCATGGTCTGCCCATATATCCATCTTTGTAGGGCAGTTCAATACTATGCTGTTTCCAGTGCCAAAATGAATTTGGCTCTTCTCCACAACATTGTTCTTCAAACTGTTTCTGTAGTTCAGCAATTTGTTTCTGAACTACTGCAGAACTCAACTGGTCTTCAATTCTGATCAGGTTCTTGTGGTCTTTTAGTTCTGCAAGAATATCCTCTGCTTTTTTGAATTCTTGAATGGCTTGTACCATAGTGGATATTATCTACTTCGAAACATAAGGTAGCTCAATTCTTTTTCCTTTTCCATCAGAAGTAGGCATTGTAATAAAATACCCTGCCTTATTATTTTTGGTTCTCCATGAACCATGAGGCTCTACTGCTGCAAGGAAAAAATTTCCTAGGATGCAGTCAACAGGAATGTCAGCCACAGAAAATTGTGCTTTTAAACAGTGAGAATCAAAACAAACCATGGCTTTAGGAATCTCATATTCAAGGTTTTTGTCCCCCAACCCCACTATTTTTCTTTCTTCTTTAGCCCAAAACTTAGAGGGGACAACTTTCTTATCAAGGATGTTTACATCTGCACCTGAATCAATTAATGCAGTTACATTATAGGTCTTAGCATGCACCAAAATATTCACCTTGACATGATGGTGCTGGTATTGAATAGTAAGAACCTGCATTTCTCTAAATCCAAAAACAGGATCAACTTTTCCTTCAGCAATTTCAACCTTTGGTTGTTCAGGAGCAGAATATGAGGGAGTGCCATGAATAATATAATTAGTATTTCTGCCTGAAACAGGATGATTTTCTTCCTGTTTACCTTTTTCTAATCAGACACTTTGAATTTGAGGGCAGAAATTTCACCTTTCAGCAAGTGTATCTCCTTACTCACCTCCCCCAAAGTGAGTGCACGAACTTTGCTTTGCTGTTGTTGATGGAGATAACTGCATGTGTTCTGCTCATAAGAAGTATCCGAGAATAAGGACTTATTAGAGGGTTTTGCAGAGGGGGAAGAACCAGAAGAATTCTGCAGAAAAACATCAAGCAGGCAGTTATTCAAATCACCATCGTCCATGGCTCGGATATGGGAGAAAATCTTCATATCATCCTCAGCGGTTTGAGCCATGAAAACTTTAACTTTTCCTATAAATTCATCTGCAAGCTGATCATCAGAAGAAAAACCAGAATCTGATGAAGAACAATGTTCACATTGACAATTGTCAGAATCAGGACATTCACAATAAGCATGAACTTCTTCAATATCAGATTCAGAAGAAGAATATTCAGAATTAGAGACAGAAGAAGAGTCTTCTTGGGCTTGTTGGATTAACAAGCGGGGGCAGTCTTCTGTCTTGTGATAACTAGAGCCAAATTTCCTACATTTATCTTCAATCTTTACTTGTTGTTTACCTTTATATTTCTGTATGGATTTTTGTCCCAATCCTTTTTTGGATTCTTTAGCATCAGGACATAGATTTGCAGTATGTCTTGTCTTTCCACAAATCTAGCAAGTCATCTGCTGCATCCTTTTCAACTTAAGATCTTTAGGATGAATATTGTGTGGCTCGTAATAATGAGTCTTTGGGACATATTTGGATGAGCGTCCCTTAGCAGGCTTTCTGTAGATCTTGCGAGGCCTTTGAAGTGCAGACAATCTTTTGCTATGTCTGTGATAAGTATAAGGCTGATAACATCTTGAAGTCTTTTTGGCCCTTTTCTTGGTCTTGCGCCTTTTCACTAATGGATCATCAATTGTGATCCCATACTTGCTGCAAAAAGATTTAGTACCAGGAAATATATTCAGTTTATCAATAGATTTATTCATTTTAGAACTGGTACAAAGAGTAATCAATACTCTGGTTATTATGCTGTACATCTGACCCCATAAATATGTTTCCAGTGGCAACCGGAAAGCATATTTTAATTTTAGAATATCTACCAGCTTCGAAGGAAATGTTGCAAGGTAGACTTGCTTCCAGATAATGTACTTGGGATATTTAACCAGGAAGATTATTTGCATCCAATCTCTATGGAAATATTCATACTGGTTAATATTGCGACATTTCAGGTTCATCAGAATCATTTCATTTTAATCTGAAATGTTTGGGTCATCTCCACAGAATGTCTGCTGAATTAATGCTGTGAGAGCACCAATCATGTTATTCATGGCTTTGCCATCTTCATGAAAATGAACATCTCCATTTTCATCTTTTAACACCTCAGCTTCCATAGAAGATATGAGAGCAGGGGAAGACTCTAGCTCCAACCATCTGGCTAGAGTTCCTGTAAAACATGGAATGAGGGATTTACATGCCTCAACTTCAGATTTTCCATCTATGCACATCAACTTATACTCTGTGATCATCTGATCAATGACTTGTTTGATCTGGGTAGAGGATAAGTTATCCATGTTCCATTATTTATGACTCCGAGGATAGAAAGTTTCTCTTACAGGGATTTTTCCCAGGCCATTTAAATCAGGAGGAGAGTACCTGTTATATTGGGCTTCAAGGGGCTCATATACAGGTAAGACATGATCTTCAGATTCTGATTCATGGAACAAAGAGGCAATAGTCACTTTAAACTTTGGAGACTCTGGAGCAGATTCTTTGGGAAATAAGCTGGGAAATCTATCAACATTTTTCTGGATTTGTACAGCTTTCCCTTTGTGGAGAAATCCTGAGGGGATTGGCTTGTCTGATTTCTTTTCTTTCTCTTTCTGGGTTTTTTCAGACAAGTCAGTCACAAGTTGCCGAGTAGACATAGATTGGTCTATAATACAACTTTCTACTTCACCAATCTTCTGTAATGACTTCAAACAAAAATCTTTAACTACTGAACAATTGTATTGTATAGAATTCAATGCCTTATTTACATCATTCAAAGAAACTTGTAAAGGATCCATCTGATTCTTTACAACAGAAGCTTTAGCAACATTCTTCTCTAGTCCTGTGATGGCAGTATTAGTCCAGTTTATTTGTTCATTTACAGTATGGACACTCTTTTCAATTCCTACCAGGTTTTCCTTTTGCACTATGGGGTATGCATTAGCTGAATTTTGTCCTTCTCCCAGGACAATCCCTTTGAAAGGGGGATAGCTAGTGGATGTTTCTATGTTGCTACCATCAATTGATGTCCATGAATGACCCGTAGAAGATGTGGGTTAATTCATCAATACAACTTCTGACTCTTTGACCTTCTTCCATTAATCCAGAGATTGACTGTAGTGGCATTCACCATATTTGCTACTCAATAAATTAGTGAGCGATACTGGAGGCTATCTGGCCAGTTGCAGACTCTGTCTCAGAGAAAAAACACACAAGTTTTACAGACAGACTCAATCTATGATCAGGCCACTTTAGGTTCTTTCCCATGCCGAGCACATAGACACGCAGGCTTCTCTGATCACCTAAGGACTTAAGTCTTAGCACCGTGATGCAAGCAGGTTGCAAAACTTTGCACAGATGCAGAGCAGGGAGCTTCGGCTCGACTCAGATTCAACCAAAAATGACTCTAGACTCTAGACTCTCTGAATGCGAATGCCAAATAATGAGCCTTAACTCTCCTTATATAGGAAAAGAGAGGGGACAAACATTTGCTTGGTCCGTCGGATTAATGACACGTGGAGGAGAATCATGACTTTCGGGTAACACCGAAGTGACATCCGCACCGAGATTCATCCATCCGACACTAACATGTGAAGGGTGTGTACATTACACTATGGATACCTTTTCTGTACAAGGCCCACGAGGAAACGGAATAATTATATACAGAGAGGATGCTTTTCGGACAAGTGAAAATCCCTCGGAAAAAGACTTGTCACTGTAAACCTGTGACTGGGTATCATTACATTATGTATACTTTTGTTTTAGCAGAGCCCACTAGAACCACTTGTACTGGTTTCAGTCTGATCAAGAATAGTAATTCCGGGAAACCTGATTCTTCGATATAGATCATCGTCCCAAGATTTAGTATAAATTCTTCTGACAATCATGGGTTTATTTAAAATGATCCGATGTTTTACTTTGGTTAGAACCAACCATTGTAATTTCATTTTCTTGTAGCAATTTAATATTGGGTTTAAAAGTTTGCATTCAAGTTGGCTCAAATCACGGACTGTTTGACATGGACTATGAAAACATTCTCCCCAAGTGCTTTCTAGACAATCATTGCATTGGCTTTGAAAATATGATTCATAGTAGACTGGATCCATGCCATATGTGCTTAGTCCATAAACAAACCACCAGTCACATGTCTAGGGGCATGCATAGTGGGACTGATTTATACAAGTGGGTCCAAATCTGAGCTTGGTATGGTGAGTCTCACTGCGCCCATCTTTATTCAACAGATCCCACCAAAGTTGCTTATATCCTGCAAAATTGTACACAGTGTCAGGAAAAATCAAGTCAGGATTGTTACCTGGCCATGTCTGGTACCTTCCTCCAGTATATTCTCCAGGCCACCTTGTGCGGTTGATTGTATAATATTTATAGTAGATTCTTGTTCTGTCACTTCCACCAGTACAAATGACTGACAGATCACAAAAATCTTGTGAGAGGGATCTTTCTGCTTCATAAGAGGCAGTTATACTTGTGGAATATATCATGTCATGTATCCACTTATTTCCTTTGGGGTAGACCCACCTTTCAGGTACAAGATGCATAATATCAGTATGGCTTTGTAGATTTGCATCAAGTACTTTTGTATTTCGGAGCTGCCATGTGTTAGGTCTCTGTAATAAGCAAGATTGGAAAAAGTCCGATCATAGAGTTAACATCATTTCAACCAACTTTGGGATTCTAGGATCTAGCCCTCCTGAATCCGGAGAGGGATCTCTCCAATATGTACAAATATGGATTTGTCTTTGAAGTTTGGGGTAATGCATGTTAGGCTAGTTATGAAGACCAAGGGTTTGGTTTTTTTTTTGTATGGTTGAACATGATTGCTGTCTGAGGCGAAAAGATCTATATGCAAATAGGTTCAAAAGTGAGAAGTTGCAAGCAACAAGAGTAAGCTTTAGCTAAGATGAAAGATGATGGCAGGTTTCCAGTCCATTGGGCTATGGAGTCATAATAGGATTTAATTGGGACAGCAAGAGGCAAGATTGATCCATGGGGCAAGTCATCTATGTCTAAGGATCTCTTTGAAGGTTTGATTTATGGAATGGAATGGTACAATAAGAAGGGAAATAAACAGATGAAGAACAAAGAGCAGCCCAAGATCTGGTAAGTACTTTGAAACTAGCCAGCCTTTGACCAGGCACTTGAGAGAAAAATAGAAGCAAACTAGGATCTGGTAAGTACTTTGAAACTAGCCAGCCTTTGATATACTTCTGATAGAAAACATATAAAAAACAAAGGGAAACTTGAAGGCAACCTTTGGAGTAGAAACTAGCGGGTCGGGCTCACCACAAATCCTCTCCCAGCTCTTCTTTACTTGGTTACACCCAAGACGATCACAAAGATAACATAGAATGGCCTAAGATCTGATAAGTACTTTGAAACTAGTCAGCTTTTAACACATTCTAAGGGTAACAATCAGACAGTTGTGCAAACAAGTCTGGGACCAGGGCTAACCTTATCTTCCTTTCAGTTTATCTTCACACAACACATGCAGAAAGTAACATTCAAAAATAATATCCAGCTAAGACAATAAGACGAGGGAACATCAGCATTCCGATGCTTAGACTGAATTGAATCATTTCCAAACAAAACAGTCGAAAGAAAACATTTAAATAAAGGTTTCTCAGCTAGAGAAGGTTACTGATATACAGTAGATTCTAACCCTGTTTAAACTGTTCTTTACAACAGAAAATTGAACATAATGAAAACAGAAATAAAATAACAAGTTACAAGAAGAATAACATCACCGTCAACATAGATTAGGATCCCATAAATCAGCTTGTATTGATGCTCCAAACTAGTTACAATCTTCAAATCCAGTGTTTTAATTCATCTCTCTTCATAACCTAACCTATCTGTTACAAGCAGAGCTCCAAGAGCCAGTGAATTACTATTTACAAACAGAAGTCTTCAGCTCAATCACATTACAATGCTTCAGCAATTTATGTTAGCAACCAACCCACCACTCATCTTCTACTGAAGTATTTATAGAAGAATGAGGAGGTGATATCTGATAAAAGATCTCAAAATCAATTAATACAGGCATTAATGTCTTTTTGGCCTTTGAGGGGCTCATCGAAGAAACTGTACAGGTGTTTCGCTATATTAACTGATTCATACTTATGATTTTAGCTCAGTGGGAGCTTTGTTGACCTTTTGAGGATTTGTGTAATGCTAGGGTTACTCTGCTGACATCTTTTGAGTTAAATTATTTACGAAATTTGCCCTTAGGCGGTGCTGTGAGGCTGATATTTGATTCTGAGCAATAACTTCGACCCCTGATTGAATACTTTGAGGCACAGGTGGCGTTTTAGTCAGTGGGAGGAATCAATTTGCCTTCTTTGGTGACGGTGGAGGGTTTCCTGATGAAACACTTTAGGTTTTCCTTTAAATTGTGTTTTTAGATCGGTGATTAGGCGTTTGATAACTGTCTTAGCCTTAATCCCCATAAATCTGTCCACCTATGCTCTGTTCCAGTTCATTTTTAGTCTTCAACATCTGATACTCTTTCTCTGCATTGATCTTCATGGTTTTTCTGTTGTGGAGGGCTGCGCATGGCATATAAGGCATCAATGCCTAATAAAACATCAATGAAACGTGATATTTACCCCTACATATGATCTTCCTCAGAGGAAAATAAAAAAGGAGGGTCGTCACCCTTTGTTGCTGAACCTTCTCTGGAAATGGCGGAAAATACATTCAAACCTGCAAAAACACGAAAAAAATGTTATATAATCCTGCGTATTTGGTTTACTGCATTGAGGATTGTGCGGAGGAGCATGGACCATTGGATGGCATCATCCAACGGCCAGGATCAAATCTGGGCGATCGTGGAATGGGTGATCAGAGGATTAAATCGGAGCCGTCGATCTGCAGAGATTGACGGTCAAGATTGAATGGGGTGATCAATGGAGAAGGATGAATTTGAGCCGTCAATCGTGCAGTGATCGACGGTTGGGATCGAGAAACGGAAAGTCAGAGGAAAAATGTTGACCAGGCAACGGAACGGAGATTGATTTTCTGTCACGTGGGGGCCTGGCTAAACGGCGAGCAGGTTGGTTACCGGTCAAGCAGATCGGGGGATTGACAACCGTCAGATGGGAGGGGTTAGATCAGACGACGGAGGTGAATTCTGCTAGGCATCTCTGGTATGAACTTTAATGCGCGAAATGTTTCGGTCGCGCGGCGGTTTTGAAACAGTGTCGAGGACACGTGTCGGCCAGCATATGGAATCACTGGCCAACGGGAGAAAACCGGCTTTGCCTGAAAGGCAATGCAGAATGGAAACAAGCGGTACTTAGAAATCAGCGTGGGAAATGGGGGGGTCCACCGGGAGAGCGCTCCGCTCCATCCGATCTGCGGAGCAGATTGACAGCTGTGGTTAAAAACTGATTTGCACATGCAGATAAATCAAAAACATTATTAAACCCGATTTTTGATGTTTTGTAAAGGTTTTTTTTTTTTAATGTTTTGGGCGGAAAACTTAAAATGAAATGATAAGCACCCTTTGGTTTCGCGCACGGTTCTAGTGCTCGGGCTTATGGATGAAAAGGGTGAAGGGCTTAGCCCGTGGGGGCTAAAAACCTTAATACACAAAAATATGTATTTTCTATGGTTTTTCAATGATTTTCCAAAGGATTTAAGGTTCCGACAAGGTTAAAAAGTGGGTTTTTAACCTTAGGAAATGAAATTTATGAAGGGATAGGGGAAAACATATGGTTTTGTGGGGTATTCATGGGAAAAATTAAAATGGAAGATGGGGTTAGCTTGTAATAAAGGGAGGGGAAAAAGGGCAATGCAGCAGTTTTTTGACTTGGATTTTTGCAGGATATCAGAGGTTTTGAAGAGGGAAACAGCTGAAGATTAACCAGTAGTTATGGATTCATCAAAAAGACTTCAAGCACCAAAAATTTCAGGGCTGAATTTGTTTCTTGAAGGCTGCAAGAATCATTTAGCCACCAGCTGATATGATAGAAAAATATGGGTGGCTAACAGTGGCTCCACTTGGGGATGGTGCCTTCTTGAAGGCATCAAGAATTCAGACTTGATTTCTCTGGAATGTTGACCATGTGCCTCGTCCTTTGAATTTCTCTTGCTTTTCTCTGAAAAATAATACCAGTTATGAAAGAACAAATGGAATTCATCAATACAACTTCTACCTACCCAATCCTACTGATCTAACATTTTTTCTTCATCCGAGTGCACTTGGGTTGGCAAACTCTTTTCACAACATTTTATTATTTTGAAAGCATAAAAACTAATCTAATTCTACTGCTTATTTCTCCTTGAACTCAAATTAAACAGTTGAGCTCAAATATTTCTCTACCTAATCTACTGTCTGTTGGGATTAAACTATCCAACAGACTTTCATTCTCTAAATTCTAAAGCAGAAGTTTAAAAACAGCCAAGTCAAGATTAACCTATTTGGCTTGCTGTGGTCTATGGCACAAAAAAAAAGCTGCACATAGACATTATTTTGCAAGAAATTTAAATAAAAAATGGAAGGCTTGAGATCTGAAAGTTGAGCACTTCCTTCATCTTTTTCATAGCTTTGTTTTTGCTTTTTCTTTGAGCTCTTCTTGTTCAGATTTTGAGCTGATTAGAACCAGATTTACATTTTTCTTGACTCAGAAAATAAAACAGTTTTGAGTCATCATCTATTTGGAAACTTTGGTTCCGATTTTGAGTTTATTTGAACCTTCAATTTCTATCCTAATTTATCTACTAATAAGCCAAGATTGAACAGTTTGGCAAATCACATTTTCTACCCTATCAGCAATAAATTGAAAACTAGTTAGTCAAGATTAGGTTGTTTGACTAGCTAGAAGTGTGTTTTAGGAGTGGCATTTGAGCTTGCACACTTTCAGCATTTGTTTCTCTTTTTGGCATGGGGCTTTGCCTTTCTTGTTTTCATTTCTGCCCTCTTTTCTTTCTTTTCTCTTTTTTTGTATTTTTGATTTTTTGATAACTTTGAATGCAATGGTGGATGAGATATTTACAATGGAAAAAATACAAAAAGGCTTCAAAACAAAAATGGATCAAGAGAGGTAATGCTTAAGCATCCTGCCATTGACAGGACCCCCAAACAACTGTGCTCCATCCAACTCTTGTAAGTAAAAATAATTATTACCAACAGTTGAATGAATAGAGTAAGGGCCAAGCCATAGGTAATCAAATTTTCCATGCTTTCCCTTCTCTTCCCTCCTTGAGTCCCACTTCAAAACTTTGTCTCCAACATTAAAATTACTGGCCTTAGTTCTTTTGTCAAAAAGCTTTTTAAAGCTGTCTTGTTTGTGCAATGCTTTGTTATACACTTCCTCCCTGGTTTGCTAAAGATGAATGGTCTAATTTATTCTTCTGGTCATGTCACTTTCTTCAGTCTGCAACTCTTGAATTAACTTCATAACTGGTACACCAAGACTATTGGGAAAAATTGCATCTGTACCATACACCAGCTGAAAAGGTGACATACCAATAGATTTTTTCAAAGTCAATTTGTCAGCCCAAAGTGCATGAACCAGTTTTGTATGCCAAGAATTTTTGTTGTCTTCCAATAGTTTCTTGATTATGTTCACTAAGATTTTGTTTGAAGATTATGCAAGTCCATTACCTTGAGGGTAATAGGTTGTGGAATGCCCCAATGTTATCTGATATCTATGGCAGAACTCAACCATCCTCTTTGATCCAAATGCTGCTGCATTGTCGGTGATAATTTTGGTAGGACAGCCAAATCTGGAGAGAATGTTAGTCTCAATAAATTTTATGATAACTGAATCATTGGCCTGCCTACAAGGAATGGATTCTATCCACTTAGTGAAGTAGTCTGTGGCAGTAAGAATCCACCTATGCTGGGCAGAAGATGGTGGATGGATTTCTCCTATGAAGTCAAGTCCCCACTGTTGAAAAGGAGCTTCAACAGTGATTGGATGCAGAGGAAGGTGTAGCAGTTTTATTTTTCCCTCAAACAGTTGGCACTTATGGCAGGCAATGATCATCTAGTGTATATCATGAAAAAGAGTAGGCCAATAGAAACCAGCCCTCAAAATTTTGTTGGTTGTTGACTTCCAGTACAAATGACCCCCACACTCCCCTTCATGGAATTCCTACTTAACCTTCTCTGCATCAAACTCAGGCAAACATTTAAGCAATATACCACTAGCATTATTCCAATAAAGACTTTTATCTATAATGCAATAGTTTACTGCTTTCAGCTTCAAGAACCTTGCCTTTGTTTTTGTCAAACCAGGAGGTGTATTTAAATTAAGCAAGACATAAATAATATCAGCATACCAAGAAGAATTCATAAAATGGTTTTCAACAATGAGAGGTTAGAATTCTTCTTGGTCATCCAAAGCATTAATCATGTTAATATCAAGAACTTCACAATTTTATTCAGCCATTAATCTAGCTAGACCTTGGCCTTTGATGAGCCTAGTGAGTTTTATCTCTAAATCATATTCAAGAATAACAGCAATCCACTTACCTCTCTTACCATCTAGGTCCTATGTTAGAATGTCTTTAACAACTGAATTTGGGACAAAGGCAATGATGTGTGAGTGAAGGATGTATACTCTGAAGTCCTTCAAAGCTTTTACCAAGGCAAAAGCTTGTTTCTCCATAATGTTATACTTCAAAGGGGCATCCCTCAATGCCTTACTAAAGAATGCAATAGGTTTCTCTTTTCCTTGTGGATTTTTCTGTAAGAGGACAGCTGCAATGGTATGTTCTGATGCAAATGAGAAGATATAAAAATATTTTGAAAAATCAGGACTTATGAGAACCGGTGTTTTGGTTAATGCTTGTTTCACCAGCTCAAAGGATGTCTTTGCTTCCAAGGTCCATTTTATCCCTTGCTCCTTCTTCAACATGTTTGTGATATTCCTAAGGAGCTCAGCTAGGTTAGGGATGAACCTTCTCAAAAAGTTTATCTTTCCAATGAAATACTGCAACTCTTTTATGTTTCGGGGATGAGAGATTTGAAATATGGCCTCAATCCTCTTTGGATCTATCTTTATACCCTCTTCAGAAATAATGTGCCCAAGAAGTTTACCTTCTTGGAGACCAAAAAGCGTCTTCTTAGGGTTTAAGGATATTCCAAACTTTCTACATTTCTCGAAAAATTTCCTCAAATGTTCTAAGTGTTGTTCATCTGTTTTTTAAAAAACAGTGCCATCATCAAGATATATAATGATGAAGAAGCCCAGTTCTTCTAAGAATGCTATGTCCATGGCTCTCTGAAAAGTTGCTCCAGCATTCATTAGACCAAAAGGAATTTTCACATACATGAAAGTGCCCGAAGGTGTAGTAAAAGTTGTCTTTAATTGACCAGCAGGGTGAACTAAAACTTGATTGTACCCTGAATAGCCATCTAGCAAAGAAATTCTTTTAGACCCTACCACCCTTTGTAAAATATGATCCATCTTGGGTAAAGGGTAGTTGTCTTTCAATGAAGATTTTTTTAAGTCTCTAAACTCTATACAAAGTCTGATTTCTCCAGTCTTCTTCCTACCAGACACCAGATTAGATACCCACTCAGAATATCTAATAGGGACAATAATATCGGCATCATACATCTTCATGATTTCCTTCTTAACCAAAGGCAGTTGGACAGGGTTTATTCTGCACAGCTTCTGTTCGAATGGTTTTTGGTTTTCTTTAAGAGGGATTTTGTGCTGTATTATTTCGGTGTCATAGGACTTAAGATCTTCGTAACTCCATGCAAAAACATCAGAAAATTCTTTGAACAACTCTATGTATTTGAGTTTAATGTGAGCTGGCAAAGTTTTGGACAGTTTGACCATCTTCGGTTTTTTCTCACTGCCTATGTTGCATTCCTCCACCTCAGTCCCCACAGGTTCCAATTTTGGTTTCTTTTCCACATCGTTAGAATCAAACAACTCCTCTAAAGGTGTTAGACCACTTGGCAAACTTTCATCTTTGGAATGCAGAGTTTCTAATTCTTCTGTTTCTAATTTTGCACTCAATTCTGTTTCGTTTCTAAGTTTGCTAGTCTGAAGGTTAATGTTGACAAGCTCTGGAAAAGGCTCTTCCTCACCAAGAAAATTTTCTTCACTGCAATCTGTATCATAGTCTGAATCTGAACTATGCAGTTCAAACTCATTTCTGAATTGCATGAAGTCTTCTATTTGTTTATCTCCGTCAAACACCTGCCAGTATTTTTTATTATCAGGCACAGTTGGTCTAAATTTTATTTGAGGTGAACAATCATTGATCTGATATGGCATTAAACACGTCCTGGCTGCAAAGGCTAAATTGTGGGCTATAAGATTTCTTTTTCTCGGGACAAAAATTAGTTTGGACTCCTCAAACGTTTTCAAAAGATCCATGACGTCATTCCTGTAGGCCCTAAGTCTGGGATGATTTGCATTATAATCCCCATTGAATTGCCTAATGATTAACTCAGAATCCCCATATACATCGATTCTCTTGGCACCTAGCTTTTTCAAGAGACCCAAGCCTAAGAGAAGGGATTCATATTCTGTTATGTTGTTGGAACACTGAAAGTTTAATTTACATGAAATACATTCTGTATGATTGTTTTCAGCGTTAGTAATCCAGACACCTGCACCAGCGTTTGTTCTATTGCATGACCCATCAAAATACATAGTCTAGAGAGGATAATTTTCAGTTCTACCAGTTTGGTGAGTGTCCTCTGTATGATTTGACTCCTCAAGTTTTTCATCGGGTTGAGGATTGTTCTCTTGACTGTCAAGTTTTAAGTTTAATGGATTGATGATTTGTAGTTCAAGACCTGTGCTTGGTTTGTGTTGAAGCCTAGAAAATCTCTGCTTCAAACATCGGGGAAAACCACCCGGTCGAGACCTTAAGACAACTCCTTTTCCGTTTGGTATGGTGGCTCCGACTGGATTTAAAGGACCAGTTTCCTTATAACTAAATGGATTGGTTTGGATGAGTGGAAATGCGACTAAATTAACTGAAATAAAACTATCTAATTTAAACTAAATACTGGTAAAGAAATTCTAACACTAACCCGAGTAATTATATGTGAATACAACTTAAGATTGTTCCAATTCAACAATAACCATGAAAATTTATTATTATTTAAATTGAAATGTGCAGAAACAAATAAAGATAACTCTGTTTAAGAAATTAAACAGAGTTGTATTATCATATTGCATTCAT